>BDMV01000006.1:13199053-13312553 GCA_008326285.1 Oryza officinalis | reverse complement strand
TTGTACTAGCTAGCTACTATACATATGTTCTTTTTCCCACTCTCTAAGTCGTTTGAAGGTATCCTCCGTCGCAAGCTGGCTCTCCGGATCGTAGAAATCGCCCAAATGGTTGCAGACATCGCGGCGGATGAAGCGGCAAATATCTGCACACAAGTTTAGTATGGTTCGATCGTCGAACCGGTTCGCTACAACTGGAACGGACGGGATCTGTTTCAGAAGGAATACACATTGTTATAGTTAGGAAAGTTATAAAAGATCTTATAATGTGTGAAAAGATATTTTCTCTCGACTTACTTCTTCAAACTTTGTAGTGTATCTCCCGTTGAGTCTAAGCATCTCGCATACGTAGTATCCGCATAAATTAGTCTGTGGTGGTTGCTTAAAACACTATGTTGAAAAAAATTGTATACTTCAATATTTTGAGTGAAACAAGTATATGTAAGAAATGTCGGAACAAGAGACATGTAATTACCGGCCATCTTGTCTTCACGAGAAGCTTCTTCTTTTGTGGATTATTGATTGGTCCACCGTGGTCTACGTAATATCTGTGTGCTCTATAAAGACAAAACAATTATTTGAGTCAATTATGTGTATTCGAGAGTACAATAGCCAACATTTAGTAAATGGTGCATAACAGGACTTACAAATTTAATATAACGAGAAACTCTGTAAATGTTTCCTCGCCATAGTGCGCCGGATCCAGCACTACGGCCAGGTGGTCCCGTGGATATATCAGAAAAAGTATGTAATGATCGCTGCAAAGAAGATATGTTAGTTGTATGTGATATCGTACTAAAACATAAGTACTACAGAAGAATCATAACGTACCGCAGCGCGTAAGGGACGAAGAGGACAGTTTTGTCTTTGTGCGCAACCATCGCTCTGCCCAAGTACAGTGCTACGCCGACCATCTTTTTCTTGTGCATTTTTTCGACGACCTCTTTTTTCTCGGACGTCGTTTTACCTTTGAGCTCAGCGGAATCTGCACGAATATTCACCGTGTGTTCCGTCCAGCAAACCCTTGTTGGGTTTATGTATCCTACTGGATGGTTGGCCTTTTCAGCGGCGTGGAATTGCATCCTAAGTAATAAAGCGGGTAATTTATCAGAAGTTAGTTAGCAAATGAATTAATATATGACATTAATTACGAATGACTTACAGGCAAAATGCAGCAACGAGATTTATATCCATTTTGTCCAGCTTGAATAATGCGTGAAGGTCGTTGAAATCGATTACCAACATCCCATTTGGGCCACTGGTGAAAGCGTTATCCGGGACCTTCACAGTAATCATGCCCAGGCCTTTTTTAGATGCCTTCAGATACCAGTCATGCATCAGCCTCATTTCCCAAGGCAGGCCTTCCATGAGCTTCGGGGGCAGGAACGGCTTCCCGTGCACGTACTTTGTTGGCACCTCGTCGGAAGTCCAGTTTTGCAGGTCCTCCATTTGATTTTTCACCGATTTTTGTGAATCCGACAAATGTGGAGTTTCATCACCAATCAATAATCCACAAAAGAAGAAGCTTCTCGTGAAGACAAGATGGTCGGTAATTACATGTCTCTTGTTCCGACATTTCTTACATATACTTGTTTCACTCAAAATATTGAAGTATATAATTTTTTTCAACATAGTGTTTTAAGCAACCACCACAGACTAATTTATGCGGATACTACGTATGCGAGATGCTTAGACTCAACGGGAGATACACTACAAAGTTTGAAGAAGTAAGTCGAGAGAAAATATCTTTTCACACATTATAAGATCTTTTATAACTTTCCTAACTATAACAATGTGTATTCCTTCTGAAACAGATCCCGTCCGTTCCAGTTGTAGCGAACCGGTTCGACGATCGAACCATACTAAACTTGTGTGCAGATATTTGCCGCTTCATCCGCCGCGATGTCTGCAACCATTTGGGCGATTTCTACGATCCGGAGAGCCAGCTTGCGACGGAGGATACCTTCAAACGACTTAGAGAGTGGGAAAAAGAACATATGTATAGTAGCTAGCTAGTACAAATATTTCTAATTAAGGATATATTTTATGTGGTTTTTTAAACTTCTGTAAATTGCGAGACGCGATGATACGTATTATATACATATGTGATGCATGCGTACAAATTTAATATCTTAATTCCATGAAAAAATAATTAATTACGTTCAATATTCTTAATACGAGCCATGTGTATGTATACTATTACTGAGAGTGAGAGAGACGGAGAGAGAGAGGGGAGAGATAAGGTAATATATTCACATAAAATAATAAACCAACATATAAAATACTATTTTATATGCACATAAAAAATGGGCAGATCGCTTATCCCGTGCGGTCGCGTTAAGTGGACCGCACGGAATAAGAGAATGCCGTGCGGTCCACTTAACGCGACCGCACGGGAAGATCGCTTATCCCGTGCGGTCTGCTTAAGCGGCCCGCACGGGATAATGGATCTTCCCGTGCGGTTGGGCCGACCGCACGCGAAAATGGTCTTTTCCCAGACCTTTTCGCGCGTGCGGGCAGGCCTTTCCGTGGAAAGGTGCCTTTCGGCCCGCACGGAAAGGCTGTTTCTGTACTAGTGACATTGCTTTGCAATGAAGGGTATTTTTGCCACCAATGCATGTATAAATGGATAATTGTCCAAGAAAGGAACAACTTTTGCCAGCAGAATTCAGTGTTTCGCCTTCCATCGTCAAAGTTAAGCCTGCCGTTGCCAATTGCATTATGGCAGTGCAACTTTTCAATTCTGGCATCAAACCACAAAACTGGGGAGAAAAAAATTCTATGGACAGAGCGGATCCAGCGTGGGTAATGGAAGATCTCGATAGAGAAGAGGAGAGATATGAGGTGGAAGATGAGTAGGAAAGCTGAAGGAGAAAAGAAGATGAGCCCCTATCTATGAGAGCAGTGTCAGTACTCCACCTCAGCAAGATAGAGAGCAGTCTCCGTAATCCATAGTGCTCCGTATTAATTAATATGTCACATAAGTCAAAATTTGAGGTGGCACGAAATTAATAAGAAGTTAGCCAAGAGAGATCAACGTGAAGTCTAACAAACAATGACATAAAAAAATGCACTGGAGCATAGGTAGAGTAAGCATTATATGAAAAAAGAGAGTTATTTTGAAAGAGTTATGGATGATATTGAATAATTTGACGATTCTAAGAGATTATACATCAAGAGAGATAGGGTGTGTTCGGCAGTACATTAATTAATCATGTGCTAATCCAACGTTTCGTTTTACATGCGACAGGAAGGGTTCCCAACCCCAAATAAACACAACCTTGTCTAAATGATGTGGTCATGCATGTGGAGAATGAAGATGATCGACATTATATATAAATAGTCTTGCATGCATTGGGCCTCCAATTGGTTTGTGATCTCACCTAGCTAGAGTAGAGAAGGTCTGGATGAACAATATTATGATTTTGGATATGATCCACTAAAGCAGTTAAATAGATAGAACATATCTTGTGCTACAGTAGTAGTACACTTGGCACAAGTACCAATCTTGATTTTTTTAAGTTCACAGATTTAATCCAGACAGTATAATGTATTGCTTTCCCTCACTCTATGTGCCACAGTAACTTCGTGACTTTGTTTCTGTTTCTCAACATTAGATGAGCCTAGTTTATTATTAGCATGCTTAAGATTTACTATTATTTATTCAAAAAAAGTTTTTCATCAGCATTTCTGTGAAAACCTTTTAAAATCATCTTGTTAACTTTCTAGGGTTTAATTTATTTGTTTATGTCCTCTGATAATTGTCATAAATTCATTCATAACACACATCATCCATCAGAACTTTAAGGTCATTCCTAATGGAAGTTTTATTTTGTGGTTTTTAAATGGCTTACATAATCTAAAGAAGGTTTGGATTAATGAATGAAATAAAGACTCCAATACACCGTTTCATTTTGTGGTTTTATGTGTTACCCATATCATTTAATTATTTAATTGTGTTGTAAAACTATTTGGTTACCATGGGGTTTTATTCCCGTTTTCAAGGCATATGATGAAATGATTGTCACAGTTGTGTGTTATTCTGTGAATAGATAAGTGTGTAAACAAATTTTATCTAAATGAACCTCATTTCTCTCTTTATAAATTTCTTGATATGTCATCAGTTTAGCCTATGTGATATTTTATTTGATGAGATTGAAATTTTTATAAAACCTGTACTAGGAGTAGCCTAAGATCAGTCAACAAAATAAGGCTTGATTTTTTTCTTCAGTTTTCTAGTAGTTTCTTCCTCTCATGCATGCTAGTACTCTTATCTTCTCTATCTTTTCAATAGTTCAGGTCCATGATACAAGTATACAACGATGTTGCATTGATGATTTATGGGCACTCATGATATGATTCATGAGTATCATGAGTACCCATGACTCAAATCCTTATTCTTAGGTTCATAAATTTAACTCTCTACAGTATAATCAATGCAAAGTTTTGTTCCACTGTACGGCACTATTCCTATGCGTGATATTAATTGCTTCTCAACAGAAGTGCCGCCTGACAACGTTAGGCTTGAACATTGTTGTCAGTTTTCTTTTATTTATTTTCCGATTTTGCTACAAAACATTTTGTAAAATATAAATACAATAAAATTTCGATGTAATTATATTATAACTTACGTGTAACTACATGATGTAACTTTTACATAATTTTGAACTATTAGATTTGCTTCAAGTTTGTGTAATTGGGAAAGAAAAAAATCACAGCATGTGCACAAATGAGAGAGCTCAGTCCCACGACCTGCCATTCGCGAAAATAACATGTTATAACAGGATTTTTGAAAGTTAAGAGCCACCTGACAACATTAGGCTTTGAACATTGTTGTCAGTTTTCTTCCTATTTCTTTTTCGATTTTGCTACAAAACATTTGTCAAATATAAATACAATATAATTATGGCGTAATTATATTATAACTTGCATGTAACTATAGTTTAACTTGTATATAACTTTCACATAATTTTGAACCGTTAGATTTGCTTCAAGTTTGTGCAATTGGGAAAGAAAAAAGTCACAGCGCGTGCACGGGTGAAAGGATGCAGTCCTGCGACCTGCGATTAGCGAAAATAGCGTGTTATAATAAAAGTTACATACAAATTATATTATATTATATAGTTACATGTGAGGCTTTTTGGCGAAGCCAAGTCACTATATTTATATCTTATAAATTTTAATGAAAAAGTTTATCGATAAAAAAATAGATAGTCCCTCTTTTCTACCTCGTGCTACTCTATATGTTTATTTTTGAACAATATACTTTAATGATAACCACACGTGATGGTATTATATGGTACATTGATGATTCATGGTATGCACGAATACACGATAGTACTACTACCCACGACTCAAATCTACTTCCTCTGTTTCATATTAAATTTATTTATAGCCTTTTGCATTTGTTTCAAAATAAATTTATTTTTAAAATAATCATTGCATCAGAGTTTGTAAAAATAGGGAATAGTTGTATTGATAGAAGATAAAGTAAGAAATAGTTACATTAAAATTTGATAAAATAAGGTATTTTAGTATTTTTGATTTTGTAGCGGTGTAAGTTGGATGGGCAAAAGATAAACTTATTTTAGAACGGATATAGTTAAAAAAACCGAAGATATAAGAGTAGTATAAATATACTCCACTTTTTCATTGAAATTAATTCTTCGTACACACGAAGACATCAGGTGGCATCAACGTGACAACGTGCCCACTCTGCAACTTGCACTAACCCATGCATGTACCTTGGGAGGATGGTACTACAAACTGATGACTGTACAGGTCAAACAACTCAACTAGTGATTGTACAGGTATTAATGAAAAATCTTATTCACACACACGAGCTTCACAACTTGTAACCACTTTATTTATTCACAATAATCACTATGATTCCACGTTTTGGACTGCATAATTACTGCTTTATAAATTAGAAAGTAGTACTCCCTCCATTCACTTTTGATGCTTGTGAAAAACCAGTCAATTCTTATATGGGTGCACTAATGATGCATGAAAAATGAACAGACAGCTGCATTGCATGTGAACAGCAAACCAATCCCTTTCACAGATGCACTAATGATACATGGAAAAGATCAGCCAGGCATCACACCCGAGACGAGATTGGAGGGATATACGACGGTCAAATCTAAACATTTCAGTCTATGAAATAGTATGACGATCGAAACTGAATCAAACTTTAGTACTTCTTTCTTCTCAGTTTGATTATCCTTTAAGCAAAGTATATCAAAACCAAAAATACCAAAATATTCATTATTCTCAAATTAATTCTCATTGGTCAAGATACTTCAGTGTTTCGTGTCTTGTGAATTGCTCATGTTTTAAATATTACATAACATTATATCAATAGAAATTAATTTTGATTGGTTACATACAATACATTCAATGATGCATATTTATTTTTTTATAAATAAACAAAAAGACACTTATTAACATTTGATAAACGCCTCAGAAAAATGAAATATTCAAAATTGATTTGCACGGCTCTTCGATTTGCATGTTAATTTATTGCTTCCACAAGCATGCAGGAGGCTCTGGTTTCCTGACCATTTATTTTGTATGCAAGGCCTTGGTTGAAAAAAAACCAGATGCCTCTCTCCCTTTAATTTCACATGCAAGAAACTGAATCGACAACAAGACTGTGTTCGTTGTTTTGTGGAACACATCTCCTGTGCAATGAAAAATGAAACGATCTATTAACGTTAGTATTAGCTATTTTTTAAAAAATGGATCATATGATTATTTTAAGTAACTTTAGTGTAAATTTTTTTTGAAAAAACGTATCGGTTAGTAGTTTGAAAAACATACGTACGAAACACGAGAAAGATGAGTTGAGAAACCATCAGTCCGAACACAGCCTAAATGACTAACATGAAAAATTTCCTTCGCCTTGGTATTGCTGCACGATTGAAATACGCTGATGAAAAGTGAACAGAGGATAAGGAGCAGTGCCAAATTACATATCGTTACGTGAAGGACATCACGATTGTTTAGCCATTAACTTTGATAAACAGTTCAGTTGTACGTGGCTACCTTGATAAAGTACAAAACTAGTGATTAATGCTCAAATTGTTAATTTGTAGTGCCATCTCTACTTGTACTGGAAATTTTGAACAGATCGAAACAATACTTAATTTACTAGACAACTAAGACATCCTTGTTGGAGCCTTCTTGACCAACAGTTCATTCATAAACAACTCCATATGCATATAACAGTCTGCAACTACTCAAATAATACCTCTTAACACAAAACAGAGTGCTTAGTTAGTGTTGCTGCAAAATAATAAACTAATATGCCATCTCTAGCTCCCTTCCATCCAATATAAAGGTCCGCTGCTGACAGTTTGAGAAGATGAAAAATTCTGAAATAAGTTGTAGTTTTCAGAAGCTCCGGCAAACTGAACATATACCTCTCATCACCGTAGCCAAAGCTTGTTCTCTCCAACCATGCTAATGGTGCTTTCGGCGCTTCCTTCCCTCTTTCTAAAATCATTGGGTTCCACATCTTTAATGCCATATATTGTGGTCTTCGATCTGTACTGCCACGGCCATACTCAAGGACCCCCAGCTAGCTAGAATATCTATCTGATCAATGAGGAGCATCAAAATAACAACACCTTCGCCTCCATAATGTGGGCACCATTAATTTCTATAGCAATAATTTGATGCGATTAGATCATCCTGTTTGTCATCTGTGATTCCGTGGCAAGATTTGTTTGTCACAGGTAGATAAGTCATGGGGACTGAATATTAATTAGTTTTTTTTAAAAAAAAGGATGACACATGTTTTACTTTCTGAAGTCAACCTTTAGAGATTCTATTCACGTGATTATTAATTATATCGTGAAATCATCTGTCACGAAATTAAAGATTTAGCCCCTCTATAAAAAAGATACAGACTTGGAAATTATATATAGTTCTTAAGAAAAATAAATAATTTTATGAGCAAACAACATAAAAGGCAAACTACTCTCCTTAGTTCTTTTTCATTATTTCTTCTAATAATATATTTAGAGAAATCGTTGAAAATGTAACTATATGAAGCATTTTAAATGAAAAATCTAATCATATCATTTTTACATATCAAAACCTTAATATTTTTTGGCATGTATATATGGTTGTATTATTCTTATTATCCTGCATGTATACAGGATAATATCTCTACTATCTTAAAATCAGAGTCATGCTCTTTCCATCGTGCGTAGTGCTTCCATACATTCCGTGTAAGTAATCATCGGATTCAATATTTTATCCTCGGTCACTCACCTAGTTTATTCCTAAATATACAGTCTGACCTATTACAACGTACAAACATGTTATTATTCGTGTCTAAAAGATTGAAACCATGCCCATACATACATTTAGGCATTGATTCTGGAAAATAAAACCATTTCTTTGTTTTCAAATATTTCAAGGCACCATCAAAAATATGTTTATGAAGCCTTTGGCCTGAATAAAAATCTGGTAGGAGCCACCATTCGATAAAATCCAGGGCTTACATTTTCGATGAAAACCAACCGAAAACCCTAAAATTTTGAGGTTTCAACGCGAGACGAAAGTAGATTATGACTAAAATTTTTCAAATGGTTTTCGATAATTCAAATTTAAAACAGTAAAATTTAACCAAATTAAATTTTGTGAAAAAATATCATACCACTAAGGTCAAAATCCAGCACTCGATGGGAAAGATGAACCCTGGCTCCATCCCGTCCCAATTCTCCTCAGGGAAGAGCAGTAACACAGGTATTTTTGAGATGCCATGTAAATGATCATCGCATTTCTTTTCGGGCCCACACAAAATTCTGTTTCAGCGTGCAGTTACTCCTCTATGACACCCTATCCACCTCTCTGCCATTTCTTCTTGAGCAGACCAATGAACAAGTATCTTTTTCTCTCCTCTCTCTCTCTCTCTCACAATGTAGTCTCTCTCTCTCTCCCACAATGTAGACACAAATGACTCAGAACAACATTAAACTGAACATGCCATGGCCGATATTTTCATGAGCATTCAGGCAACATGCATAGCTGCTCACACAACTGTTTCCCTAAAATTAAGCTGTGATTTTATTGCCCCTGCCTGCCTACTGCTGCTGCTGTGTTTCTGCAGCCCCCTGCGGCTGCGTATCAATGTACTCCCTTCGTTCCTAAATTGAGAAAAATCACGTCTAGCGATACTGCTATCAGTAAATAATAAATATAATAATTGGATGAATTGAAAATATAGTACTAGAGTCCATTTTATTTATAAATAAATAGAAAATCACCAAACCATTTATATTTATGGATGGTGGGAGTCAGCAACTACTCCATATGTCCCCAAATAAACAAACTTCGGATGAGATAAGACGTAACTTAGTACACGAATCTGAATGTAGCTTTAGTATACGACCGGTGGATGTAGCTTTAGTTGAACATGTTATATATAGACGCACTCCTTTTATCCCAAAATAAATAAATCTAAAATAAAATAGGATATAACATAATACAATGAATCTAAACAGATCAAAATAAATGAATATGCTCTCTTCATTCCAAAATAAATAAATTTAAAATAAAATAAAATATAACATAATACAATGAATCTAAATTAGATTCATTTATTTTGATATGTTCAGTTTCATTGTATTATGTTATATTTTATTTTATTTTAAATTTATTTATGCTGGGACGATGGGAGTACGTCTATGCGACATGTTAGAACTGAAGCTACATCCACCGGCCGTATAACAGTTGATTGCAAATTCATTGCCTTGCAGTAGCTGACCGGACCTGAATGACTGCTACTTGTTGTCAGAGAATTCATTGCGAAACAAACTCGTCAGATGTGTCTGTAGTAAACTTACGATGTGTTTGGTTAATTTTGTGGTCATCTTAGGGCACGTCTCGAGCCACCGGTCTAAATATCGTCACTTTTGACTGCACATGTAGCATTTATGACTGAATTTTTGGTAGTAACACATGGCTAAACAGAGACAGGCCGGGGAACCAACATATCTCTCTGAAGGACCAAGATTCAGTTGTAACAGTGTCAATTATTCGGGAAAAAAAAGGGATATTTACTATGTTTAGCAGCCACGATCATTCAGATATAGAAAGTACAACTCAATAATTCATGTTAATTAACGCTAAATTTCGGCCACGAAAAATATGGCGTGCCACGCTTTCTAAGAAAAAAAGTTTGTCTTGTTTGCTACTAAATCTCTATGAGCTTGCAAATTATGCTCGTTGTGAAGAAAGCTCAGAGTTTTGGTGTGGTAACTCTTATAATCTCATCTCACATACTGTGAGGGAGGATTTATCTTCTGACTAATGAATTTTCTGTTCCCTGAAAAAAAATTCTCTATCTCACGTTGATGCTATCTTTAGAATTACATTACGAAACTCAAGGCTTCTGCAATAATATCTGAAGATGTTATAATTCTTACTACTTCTGTCTTAAAGGATTTTAGCGATATAGATGTATCGTCAAAATCCATTTTGAGACGGAGGTAGTATATGATGCTTTAATATATCATTGATTTATACTTCTTTAAAAAAAACTCTAATTGTATTGATAGTGAATCTGTCAAAAACTCTAATGGTGTTGGTAGTGAATCTGCCAACCCATATGCTCCTATTATAGTTTTTACGTATTATCCCTTAAATTTCTTAATATTACATACTCTCTTCATACCAAAATATAAGACACAACTAATTTTTTTTATGTTTTATAATATAAGACGCGTATGTATGCATGGAATTAATTAGCACTTCCCTCTTCCTTAAATTCAGTTTTTAAATATCTTTCACTCTCAAGATCTCTAATTTTATTGGATGCATACAACGTATTTATTGAGATGATCCAACCAAGTAAGTGATAATAATTATTTCTTAATCTTTATGTTAATGGTGTTTGTGCCTTATATTTTAGGATATATTGAGTAATACTTAAATATAAATGGACAACTACTTATAAAATTAAATTAAAGTGAGTATTCTCTATAATAAAAAAAGGTAGGCAACATATTTTAGGAAAAACATGCTTTTGTTTATTTTAGATAATATTATGATTTTTTTAGCCATGGCAAAGCACGAGCATTTAGCTAGTTTCACATAAAAGTCTTCTCGGTTTCTCTTATAAAAAAAAGTCTTGTTGGATAGTATCAGGGATGAATCACGAGTATCAACGTATATCAAAGAGTATCTCTAAGGTATCATATATAGAAATTCATAGAAAATCTCAAAGATACTACAATCAGACCTCAAGATATCATGCATGTATATTTCTATCCATCATCGATATCATATAAAAATGTATCATTGAGTATCATGGGCGAATCACGAGTATCAACATTATGTTTCTCTGGTACCTGATTAATACACTTTTTAATGTTAAGCTGAGTGATAATCTATACCGTCTTGGGCACCTGGATGGTTCAACGTGGCATATTTTTTTTTCCCTAAAAATTATTTTTGGTTGCTTAATTGAGTCATGCACATGTCTCATTTGGCTTATAGGACACACTAAAAAAAAAAGCTCGAACAAGACGCCAGGGATCCTGACCCGGTCGATTAATTTCGGGGACAGACATAACCCATGACGTCGATGCTACTCCTTTCATCCCAAATTAAAGCATCATCAAGAGTGTCCCTAAAGCTTTTTCATTCCTGTAATTTTAGGATTTAGGATCACCAAAAATGAGTTCTTTATTCAACTTTCCCAACTCATATCTTTTTTTTTTCGCGCGTACGTTTTTCAAACTGCTAAACGGTGTGCTTTTTACAAAAAGTTTCTATACAAAAGTTGTTTTAAAAAATCATATTAATCTATTTTTTTAAAAAAAATTAGTAAATACTTAATTAATCATGTGCTAATAAGTCGCTTTGTTTTTCGTGCGGAGGGAATATTTTGCCAAAGCTCCCAAACGAACGTAACCCAAGAGCGCTTTTAAAAAGTGTATCTAAGGGTGAGTTCTTCACCCAACTTTCCCAACTCACATCTCTCTTTTTCCGCGCGCACGTTTTTCACACTGTTAAACGGTGTATTTTTTTGTAAAAAGTTTCTATACGAAAGTTGCTTTAAAAAATCATATTAATCTATTTTTTAAAAAAAATTAATAAATACTTAATTAATCATATACTAATGAGTCGCTTCATTTTTCATGCGAAAAAAATTTCTTTCCAACTCAACGGAACGAACAAAGCCTAAAGCGATCTCCTAAAGAGTGCCCCGCTTTTTAGTTTTAGGAAGTCAATTTTAATTAAGCTCTTGGAAGGATAACTATTCTCACATCTCAAATTTTGTTTAGGATTCCCATAAATAATATTTTGGGATGGAATATAGAGACACTGTTGATGATGCTCTTATAAGGTTAATATATTTTTATACGGTTTTTAATGACATAGTTTAACCATTAATTTATTTCATATTATATTCTCAACGAATATAAAATTAGCATCATATGAAGGTACTTTAAAATATAAATCTACTAATATAACATGTATAATACTTAGTATATATATTGTTAGTATGATTATTAGTTAAAAATTATCGAGTTTGATTTTTTTTATAAAAAAGTCCTATAATTTGAGATGAAGGGAATACTAATACTTAAATCACTTCTTGGAAAACCTTAATTTGGATGGTAACCTTAACCCCACGTTTCCAAATGTTAGCCGAGTATCCTATCTCCCGAAACGGAAGAAAAATCTAACCTTAACTTTCAACACTTGAACTCCCTTCCTAAAAAATTATAGCTTTACTTTGAAATTTCATTGCTAAAATAGTGTAGTTTTAGAGTAGTCCACGGTATACCTTTCCAATATTACTGTCTTTTTTTTCTCATTTTTAGTCATTGAACAAATATTCTCTTCTCCTTGTTTTCTGCTCCTCCTTGTTTTCTATTCATATTAAGGAAGGGTATAATAATATTTTAATATATTTTGTAATATAAATTTGATTTAGTTAAACTATACTTATTTAACGTACAGATTCTGCTTGGAAAACGGTCATCGCACGATACCAAGTCAGCTAGCTAGCAGCCACCGACCAATTAAAATATTTTAATTAAGCAAAAGTATATATAATTAATCAAATTAACACAAGCTATAGCTAGCTAGCTCTACATATATCGTAGTATATATACACACGTATATCTGCAAGGGTAGCTAGCTAAGTAGTCGCACCCACTCATATTCCAAGCCGGCTCGCCGCCACCGCCGCCGCCGTCGCCATCGTCTTCCTCCCTCCTCCGATCCGATCACTGCTCGAGCATGGCGGCATTAGCAACAACCTCCACCTTAGCAGCAACCATGTTTGGGTATCCAAACCGCAACTGTCACCTCAAGCCGCCGGCAACTGCCACTCTCCGATTCTGGTAAGGTTTTAACCGCCACTGGTCGCTGAGCTCTTTGTGTGTTTGTGTGTGTGTGTGTGTGTGTGTGTGTGTGTGTGTGTATGGGTGTTGACGTGGCAGTGTCCATGCAGGCGGTGCAGGCGGAGCGCGGCGGGGGCGGTGGCGACGGCCGTCGGCGGCGCGGTGGCGACACGGCGGGAGGCGGAGGCGGAGGAGGCGGATGAGCTGAGGAGGTGCCTGGCGCCGGAGCGGCTTGAGGTGCTTGAGCAGATGGAGCCATGGGTGGAGGCGCACGTGCTGCCGCTGCTCAAGCCGGCGGAGGAGGCGTGGCAACCGGCAGACTTGGTGCCCGACGCAGCGGCGCTCGGCGCGGAGGGGTTCCACGCGGCGTGCCTCGAGATCCGGGAGCGGGCGGCTGGCGTGCCGGACGAGCACCTGGTGTGCTTGGTGGGGAACATGGTGACGGAGGAGGCGCTCCCGACGTACCAGAGCATGGCGAACCGGTTCGAGTCGGCGCGCGACGTCACCGGCGCCGACGGGACGGCGTGGGCGCGGTGGATCCGCGGGTGGTCCGCCGAGGAGAACCGCCATGGCGACGTGCTCAACCGGTACATGTACCTCTCCGGTCGGCTCGACATGCGCCAGGTGGAGCGCACGGTGCACCGCCTCATCAGCTCCGGCATGGCCATGCACGCGCCGGCGAGCCCCTACCACGGCTTCATCTACGTCGCCTTCCAGGAACGCGCCACCTCCATCTCCCATGGCAACACGGCGCGCAACGTCCTTGCCCACGGCGACGACGCGCTCGCCCGCATCTGCGGCGCCATCGCCGCCGACGAGAAGCGGCACGAGGCCGCCTACACCCGCGTCGTCGAGAAGCTCCTCGAGGCCGACCCGGACACCACCGTGCGCGCCTTGGCGTACATGATGCGCCGCCGGATCACCATGCCCGCCGCGTTCATGGACGACGGCCGCGACGGCGACCTGTTCGCCCACTACGCCGTTGCCGCGCAGCAGGCAGGGACATACACCGCGTCCGACTACCGGGGAATCCTCGAGCACCTCATACGGCGGTGGCGCGTGGCGGAGCTGGAGGCGGGGCTCTCCGGCGAGGGGCGGCGCGCGCGGGACTACGTGTGCGCGCTGCCGCAGAAGATCCGGAGGATGGAGGAGAAGGCCAAAGATAGAGCGGCCCAGATGAGAAAAAAGCCCACGGCCATTCCGTTTAGCTGGATCTTTGATAGGCCCGTCGATCTCATGCTGCCCTAATTAGTTATTACTTTGTTTTGTGCTAAGTATATGGTGGGTATTGAGCTTTTGCAGTGGTGTTACCCAAGTAGTGTTCATTGTATTTATCTACCTCAAACTAAATAAAATCAGAAAGGGCAGCTAAAATGATGTGATGTTCCTAGTAAGGTTGTTCATCTACTGTTTTTTGTAGTTTGATGACATCGTGCTCCGAATGTTCACAACTGTATTTATCTATGGATTGTTAGCAATCTTACATGGATACTAAACTTATTACCGATTTATACCACCTCTGCGTTGCTGTAGTTTTATTGGTGTCTTCAATGACAGCTTAATTACTACCTTCGTTTCATAATATAAAATTTTGGCTAGTATTCGCTATCAATAAATTGTATAGCACTTCTAAGTACGTGAATTACATACTAACTTAATATTTGAATTGCAAAATAGACAATGTTGGAGCAAGTGGTGAAATCGTGGGTGGGTGCATGAACTTTACCTATCAAGATTAAAATCATGTTGTTCACAAATGTTACACACGCGCGAATGGGTTTTCAATAGGGATTTGTAAGCATGTGTTGACGTACGTACTCGTGGATGTGTGAGTGTGGTGTGCATGTGTATGGGTGTGTGCGCATATGTGTCTATCGTGTAATAAAAAAATTCTAAAATGTGAAATAATAAATAGTTTGGTGTGGAAGAAAATATATAATAATGTTTTAATTTAGAGTAAATTATGCTCACCGTACATGAACTTACAGAGTGAATGCAAATTGCTTATTCTGGTACAATAACTTGGCTACTCCATGCGAACTTGGGCCCAAACTATCCATGCAAGCAAAATCGATCTAATGTTGTCAAAGGGCTATACCCGACAACGATATTTGTAGAGTATAAGGATTGTTGGTACTAAGGTATACGCAAGATTGTAGTAAGAAAACAGGGGACAAGGGTTTTTATACTAGTTCGGGTCCTCGAGATGAATAATAACCATACTTCAGTTTTATATGTATATCTCTAGGGTGCACCACACGAATTACAATAAGAGAGCAAGTTATCTAATCTAACCAGTCGACTAGGATTCACCAAGAACTACCAGGGGACTTGTGGCCGACAGCTAGCGATTGTCTTTATTCTGGTTGTCTCTCGATGTGGCTTGTGGTTATGGCTTGTGATTCGACGTCTTTCCTTCCAGGGGGTTTTATATTTATACGAGTAAACAACTTTTTCTCCAAGTAGAACTCAGAGAACTCTTAAAGGATACGTGCAAAGGAGGCCTTCCCTTTCCCAGGTCGGACTCTTGTGTCTCCTATTCCCGTGGAAGGAGTTTCCTACCTAATTCGTCTTATTTCCATATTTGAATATATCTTTCCGTATAATACTAAGTATACGATATTTTTGGATGTTACGAATCTAAGTATAGCAGATATGTCTTATCCGTAATACTAACAAATGTGAGGCACACTGATGACATGGCAGCTTACATGAATGATTATGATTTGAAAATCTTATTTGGAATCCAAAGAAAAAGATAAATTAGTTGTGCAAAAGTTCACTTTTCATGTTCAGATAATTTATTTCATGTCTTGATATAACTTGTCCAATGTTCATTTTTATGTTAAGGACAAAGACAATTTGTGTTAAGTAACTTCTGAAAAATAAATTTTAATTTTCATGTTTGAACACTCCATTTTCATCGAAAGTTTTTTTAAAAAAGTTTGTTTTTATAGTCAGACATTTTTAAACTGTATTGTTATGTTGTCGATCTAAATCTCAAAAATATCCTACGAATAATAATTACACATTTTGTCACTCGAAAGTTTGATACTTAATAATAATTACACATCTGTGTGTGTCACGTCATGTTAGATCAATTTTGCTTGCGTGGAACGTTTTGACCAAAGTTCGCACAGACTAGCCAAGTTACTGTACTAGTATGACTAATTTTTAAATTGTCGTACATATTTGCACCCACCCTATAAACTTATACCATGAGCGTAATTTAATCTTTAATTAATCAAAATGATATCAGGCTAAAAATCAGGAGGTATATAACCATTAAGAACCATGCAACAATAACATATTATTATTAAATAATTGAAGAACGATGTGTGCACTTCTATGATACAGAGGGACCGCACGACCGCAGTGGATGCAATCACATCTTTCTTCATCTCGAACAGATCAATCAAATTCTATAACAATAAGATCAATTTAGCCAACGAAATGATAGCCAACAAGTACTATACCGATTCAATAAAAACAATCGTTATTGATGATCTGGTTGATTACATTTTGGTGTTAACAAAATCAGGGTTGCGGGTTAATTTATAAAGGAGAATCAACGGAAAGCAAGCATTATAAAACTCGGCATTAATGTGACCCTGGGATATGGATCGGAGAAGAATATAAAGATAGCGGGCATGAATATACAAATACAAATCACATCTTCCTTTATCTTGAAATCACCACCACAAATTATATAATATTCCGAATCAACACAGAGCAAGCAATACAAAAACTCAGTATTTTAAGCCTGCAGAGATACACAGAGAAGAATGAAAAATCAACACACAGCAGGAATGGACATAAAAAATTTCTAATAATTACCCCGAAATACACAAGCTTTAAAATAATTACACCGAAATCATACCCTATATATTTCCAAATAATTAAAATCAATAATGTAACATGCATTGAGTCGCATATATAAGAAGACACAGCCGTTGGACTACTTACATGCTTAATGAGAACCATCAATGTATTATATGTTCTAAGAGTTTTTTTATTAATTATAGCCATGCAATGACGATTTCATTATATTACCTTTTAATTTAGTGCTGCTTTTCTAAGTGAAATCAGCAGCATTGAATCGTACAAAAAACCTTTAGAATTATTGTATTTTAAAGGAGATCTACGTAGAATGACAATATATATATATATATATATATATATATATATATATATATATATATATATATATATATATATATATATATATATATATATATGCAATGTAAAAGAATGCCACTAACTTCAATAGAAATACGGAAGGTGCCCCAATTGATCCAACCCCAAGGTTAGACTCATGAGAACTAGCCAAGAGAATTTTAAGGTTTTTCAGTTAAAAAAATTATTATTATATCTTAAGTTAGAACTTAAGAACCCATCAAATGGTTCTTCTATGTATTAACAGAAATTCAATGGAAAAATTTTCTATGCTATAAACATGCTCTAAACAATATAAATTGGCTAATTAAAAAGGTATGTACCAACCGGCCTTAAAATAACAAATATAATCACAAAGTAGAACTACATGAACATAGTGGAAGACGTGGTATTTAGAGTTTGAAAGAAAAATAAATATATATTTTTAGTTACACAGAAAAATGAGCTATTTGCTGAAATTAATAAAAATATATAGTCTTCTAGATTTTTTACAAGGATTACAATATTTTTTTATTGAACTTATTATATAACAACTCTAAATAATAATTCCTCTGTTTCATATTATAAGTTATTTAACTTTTTTCTTAGTTAGACTTTTTTATATTTGATCAAATTTGTAGCAAAATATAGTAACATTTTTAATACAAAACAAACATTGTATCAAACTATATCTAATGTCAAATTTAATGAAAGTTGTAAATCCTGCTAATTTTTTCTATTAGCTTGGTCAAACCTAAAGAACTTTAACTAAGAAAAAAGTCAAATAACTTATAATATAAAATGGAGGGAGTAGGCACCCTGATTTTCTAGTATACCTCTTCGGCCGGCTAGACATGCGTCAGGTGGAGCGCATGGTGCACCATGCCACTGCCTCATCAGCTTCGTCATGGCCATGCACGCGCCAGCGAGCCCCTATAGCTTCATCTATGTTGCCTTCTAGAAGCGTGCCACCTCCATCTCCCACGGCGATGACGCGCACGCCAGCATCTACGGCACCATTGCCGCCTACACCAGCATCATCGAGAGGCTCCTCGAGGCCGACCCGGACACCACCGTGCACGTGTTGGCGTACATGATGCGCCACTGGATCACCATGCCCGCCGCACTCATGGACGACGACCGCGACTACAAAAAAGGTTTTTTGTGGCGGCCAAAACAGATTTTCGCTGGCGGCCAAAGGCGCCGCCAGAGATCAAAGGCCAGTGAAGATGCAACCTCTTCGCTAGCGGTGGCCTACCGCCAGAGAAGATAGCTTTTTGCTGCCGGCCGGCTTAAGGCAGCCACCATCTTAAATGGTCTTCGCTAGCTGCTACCATATGAGCACTGCCAGCAAAAACGCACTAAGCCAGCTGTTTGCTAACACGTGGCCCGCTAGTGAAAATAGTTCGCCAGCTGCTTGTTGACACGTGGCCCGCCTGCGAAGATATTTATTTTTTTGCAAAATTTGAAACTATATTATTTTTTGTTTGTTTGCGTATTTTAGAATCACAAACAGAGGATATATATATATATATATATTGATCGAGCTATCGATAATAGAGGTTTTCTTATCCTTGCAACTGCTATTGATAATTAATATACATGCACAATATATGAAAATGAACACACGATAATAAATGCAAGGTATTGATAACTAATTAATATACATAATTTTGAAGCACTTATATGTACATAGATAATTGGATAATCATATCTAAGTACTTGAATGTCTTACACTAGACTGACGACACGTATGTGAAATTTAAATTGCACGCTTGCTCCAGTTAGAAAGAATCTCGTTTTCTGGCAAGCTCAAAACTCCTTCATGATCAAAAAACCTCCTACAAGCAACATGCTGTAGTCGTGCACTTAAAGACGCCAAATGGCGATCAAATTGGCATCGAGTCTCTACCGATGATAGAGGGCATGCATATCCCTGAAACTAATTGGTAGGCATGGCCCGCTCATGAAAACCTCCACCAGCACGACAACCATTATTGATGAAAGCCCTTTTATTCTACTTGCAATCATGTACCATTCATGCCACCTTTTTAGTTGCCAAGGTCCTTCTGGTGAGGAGGAATGCTTTGCCATTCTCAAATTCTTCTAGCACATCAACGGCGGCCACAAAATTCATAGTTGTATCCAAGCTAATTTTCAGGCCTTATGTTTTCTTTTCATTATAATCAATCTTTTCTTTCCCCTTGATATTACTTCTCCTTCCTGGGAATGCTTTTATCATAAACTTTTTCTTGGATGCACTTTCTGTTTTGTGCTTGTGCGTTTTTATCATTACTGGCACTCCGACACCCCTAGCTTCTTCCTATGACATTATTTCTTCTGGTTATACCATGCAAGGCGCTTCAGGCTCTTGTATATCCTCTGCTTCTCTTTTAGGGTCTAGTTGATTAGGCATTGGCTGTTCAGGCTCTGATTGCTTTTCAGGCTCGGCTTGCTTTCAGGCTCCACTTGTGGTGATTGCGGAGGATGCGGAGGTGATGCATTTGGAGGATCCATCGGTTCTTCGTCCCTGTTATGCAAGGCACGAGATGGCGACCCCGATACCCTTGTCGACGATCTGTTGACCCTAATTGAATATCTTTTTTGAGCCACAGTATTATCTGGTCGACCACATCTCCAAGGTACACGATGCCCTCGGGTGTTGGAATGTTTATCTCGTAAATCCGATGATCCTCATTTACCGTCCACACCTCTACCTTGGCATAGTCATCCAGAATATCTTGGCAATGAAATCTCCGCCCCGGCATCGCCCTTCCAGTTGCAACCTGAATCGTCTTTCCTACCCTTCCAAGCAGAATAAACAGTTCGCACAAAGTATCTTCCGCTATACCATCGACTGGATAGCTCGGGTCGGGCATAGAAAGCGCATCTTGCATCCTTTCAACGCGTCCAGCAAGTTTCGAGTTTAGG
Organism: Oryza officinalis; assembly: GCA_008326285.1. Lineage (NCBI taxonomy): Eukaryota > Viridiplantae > Streptophyta > Magnoliopsida > Poales > Poaceae > Oryza > Oryza officinalis. The sequence continues at coordinate 13,292,100 of BDMV01000006.1, read as the reverse complement.
TTAAAAAAATCTTATGCATTCTTGCACCATGACCTCCGTACAGTTAGCCTTTATCTCTGATTTATATCGGTCACGTTTCTTGTAGTTAGCAGCATCATCTTAGAAGCAATCCTTCCAACTAGCCTTTGAAGAGACTCCTCGAATGTGGCTTGAGTACTCTGGGTTGCCCAAAGCATATGATAGCTGGTCCACTTCTCTATCTGGCACGAATATCCTAGCCTTTTGTTGTGTGACAATCTTCTTCATCCTGTTGGCTACCTGCTGGACCTGTGAAGACTACATCGCCCTCCGAGGTAAAAGATGGGGTTCTTGCATGCACCTATTTCCTGGTTCATTCATTATGATGTTCCATAGGAACCAGTTTACTTGCCATTTTTAATTCCTCTTCTTCTTTTCTCCACTTCTTGACTTTAGGACGATAACCGGTTGATCCCAAACGATAAGGATAAGCATTTCTTCTTGTTAGTTCTGACATCTTTTGGCTCTTCTCTTTTTCTTCCGCTGATGTCTTCAGGGCCACGAACTCATCCCACTGGGCATGTGTTATCTTTCCATAGTCCTTAAAAGGCTCGAGTTTTGCCATATTTCATATTCAAGTCTGTTTTCCAGTTTTGCCATAACTTGCCCATAGTCTTCAGCGCAAAGCCCTTCGCTGCTTCTTCGTCTGTCCCTTCTGGAAAGGAAAACTTACTTTTCAGCTCCGTCCAACACGTATTCTTTTTAGCATCGGAAACTTTCTTCCAATCTTTCCATGTGATTTCCACGTTATTCCTTACTATCACCTCGCATTGGTTGCTATACTTGGCACATGCATCTTGAGGCGATAGGGGTTCCCTTTTCTCATTGATCTGCATTAGGACATTGACTTCTTTTGACAACATGTTTTTGTGTCACTCGCCCCTTGTTTTTTGGGGTTTACTTGAAGCTGTTGGGCACATGACAAATCCAGCTTCCATCGTTGGTTTCCTTTCTTCAGGTGCGGCCTGGACTTTCCTTTTCAAGCGGCGTGGAGCATTCTTTTATATGTGCATTTCATGTGCTATCGGTTAAAATCCACACACACAACATGATTGGACTAAGCATAATATGTTGCGTACCACCGGTTCGCGGGGGATGTACTCGGAGTCGACCTCGTTGGCGTCGCTACCGTCCTTTTTCTTCCTTGGAGGAGAAGGATGAGGGTCACTCGGCGAGTGATACAAGTCACTCCCTGCTTCACTGGAGCTCGACGACAACTATTCTTCCGTGACTACCTACGTGCCTCCCGTCCAAATTTCTTGTGAGGCGACAAGTCCAGTTTCATTGCCCTTGTCACCCACAGGGTGCGCTTCGATGGGTTTTTCCATAGCTTTAAAAAAGGTGTATGACTGTATTTAGTATCACTTGTCATGTATCCAATTATACTACTTTTCGATCAAATGATATCCAAATATCCAGTATTACTTTCTAGAGTGTTGAAGTTCTCCAGCAGTACCGTGAACTCATTGTTCACTTGTGAAAGAGCACCAATAGTGAAAAGCTCTTCTCACCATCATATGCAAAATCTTTATTTGCTAGCTCAGATGCATAAGTCAGATGGAGTTTGTCGAGCACCGTTCTACCTATGCCCTTCCCATTGACTGGCCTATCATCCTCATGCTTCAGATTAACCTGCGTAAAACAAAACAATTGTTATTTTATAATTTATAGTTTTAATTATTTGTAAATTGTATTCTTACTTGAACTTTTATTTTTATTTTTCTAATTCTTGAATTTATTTTATTTTTATTTTGAATTTAATTAACCTCATATATGTTCTAGATGATCTCTTATTTCAATATTTCTTATTTTTTTATTCACATGTGTAATTAATTACAAAAATCGATTCTCTATTTCTCCCTCATCCTTTCCCCTATGATTTTTCCTTTCAATTTGGCTTTAATTCGCCGGATTTAATCTCCATTTAACGGTTGTCAATGATGGTTGTCCGACGATCTTCCCCCAACCATTTTTATCCCGAATTTTGCGGATTTGCTTCGATTTTGGGAAAAATGGAAAGAGGAGATCAAGTGGATCAAAAGTCCTCAATTAATTTTGAGAGATCGAGAAAGATCCGGCTAGATGTGATGGGGATGATCGACTTTGGCATCGTACGAGCATGAAACTGTCTTCCGAAAGTTAAGAGAAGTAGGCCAAGCAAAGGGAGGTTGCGGGCCACGCTTTTTCAATTATAATGTATAACGATCCTAATGTTTCAAATTATTTTTTAGGTCATAGTTGTTGTATCACTGGAAAAAACATCTTACTGTTGTGACGCATGGACATATTTTCTAGTATTAACAAAGTTTATAGACTGATTTGAAAATTTTAAAGGGCTAAAATGTTAAATCATCATGTTCCATCCAAAGCAACTCTGCATTGTGGAGTAGTATCTCTCTAAGCAACGGGTGCTCGGGTCTCCATTCTCATGCCTTTAGGCACATTCTTCACCGTCTCAGAGCTCATGTCTGTAGTTTGAGGCCTTTTATTACCAAAGTTTGGGTCGATTTGATTTGATTGTCTCGACAAGATTGTGCTTCCACGTGACGCGCAGTTCATGTCAAGTTTTGATTTAAAACTAGATTCCGATTTGAGACACATAGGTTTCGATTCATTGTTTTTCAATGTTTAGTTCTGATTTTGTTCTACCCGGCCCTCTACTCCCCTCTCTCGATCTCTCTAGCTAAGGTTTGGAAATGCCACAATCTCCCTCCACCATTGAGCGACCACCCCCTCTCTTCTTTTACGCGATCGTCTTACTCGACCATTATGCTGACCATGCTAGCTCAATATCTTTAATCAACTTTCTCTTCTTTTATTTCCTTCTCGATCACAGTCGATGCAGCAAAATGAAGATGGGCATTAGAACATGAAGCAAGTGAAAACATGTAGATAATGAATGTTATATCACTAGATACAATTCAATATGAGAGAAAATTCTTCCAGAAATTCTTAGCGTGTTAGAGTAGATAAGAAAAAAAATTCTATTTTTGAACAATCTATGTGAAGAATATGTTTTCTTAAAGGCTCATATCATGAAAAACTAAACCCTAACCATCTGCTGTTTATATATTTGTTATAATTTTAGTTTATCCGTTGTAACGCACGAGCAATTTTTTCTAGTTTTAGATCATTTGAAGACTCACCCTATTTTTGTCCGTCGATCAGAGAAAACACACAGCCCTATGCACGAAAGCTCTTCATCCTACTCATTTTCTCCCATGTGTCCGTGTCCCACGTCTGCTTCCGTCTGCCTAACTGCCTCGGTCCGTCCTCACAGGCTCACACAGGTATAAGCCGCCCAAGGCCAAGACCATGGCGCACTAGTAAAAAACGGTTTTTATAGACGGCCCCAAAGGGGTTTTCGCGTGCGGTATGGCTAACCCCACGCACCAAATGTTCTACAAAAATCGCTATTTTTGCATGCGGGTGATGCACCTGCACGCAAAAATCGGATTTTCGCGTGTGAACGCTTAAGCCATCTGCACGCAAAAATGGAAAATCGCAAAAAAAAATTAAAAAAATCCAAAACACAAACCCCAACCCTAGCCGGCCGCCGCCACCATCGTCGCCGACGGATCCGTCCCTCCCGTCTCCACCACCAGCGGATCCGCACCGCTCGTCATCGCCGGCGGCGGATCCACACGCGTGGAGGCCAGATCTGCACCGCCGCCAGCGTCCGCGCCTGTCGTCGAAGCCCTTGCCTGCCGCCACCATGCCGACCCTCGCCGGATCCATGCGGGGGAGGGCGGGGGAGACCCACTGCTGGCCTCCCACTCGGGCCTGTCACCGGTTCCATGCAGAGGAGGGCGGCAGAGACCCGCCGCCGGCCTCCTGCTCAAGCACGCCGCCGGATCCACGTGGGGGAGGGCAGGAGAGACCCGCCGTCGGCCTCCCGCTCGAGCTAGCCGCCGGATCTGTGCGGGTGAAGGCCGAGGGGGCCACCCACCAGATCCTGTGCCCTCCACTATTGGAGGAGGCCGCCGCACGCCATCACCCACACCTGCCGGCGCCCTCGCCCGCCGCCGCCATCGCCGCTATCACCACCGTCGCCGCCAATGCTTGCCGTTGGGAGGGAGAAGAGGGGAGAAGAGGAACCGACCGGGAGAGGTTGAGTGGGTGAGGAGTTGGAGAGAGGAGAGGAGTGGGTGAGGCCACGGGAGAGAGAGGAGGGAGGAATAAAAAAAGAGAGGGAAGAGGAGGGGTATTTTTACATGCGGGTGAGTTAAGAGCTTTGCATGCGAAAATACCCTTATTTTTGCAGTGCAGACGTTTTAAGTGGTCCATTTGGAAAAATTGATTTTTGCGTGCGGCTCTCTTAAGGAGCCGTATGCGAAAATGAAGATCGATTTTTATAGATGCAGACACTTATGACCCGTCTGCAACCTATTATGGTGTTTGTCTAGAAAAATCATTTTTTACTAGTGACGGCGGTGCCCAGACCCCTCCATCCCCTGCCACCGTAACAGCCCAAGCATGGCCAAGCCCATGCACGTCCTACTCGCTCTCGCTGGAAATACTAGCGAAAAAAATCACCACAGACGCCGTGCCGCCCTCAAACTCCCATGATCCCACCCGGACGTGCGCCGGCTGCCGATGCTGCTGCCCCGCTTCCGTCCTTACTCCCCTTTCCCTTTTGCCGCCTTCAGCCGGTTTGATCCGGATCCTCTGGAGTGGATCTCTTGGGTTCGTTTCATGCCTGCGTGGATGAGGGATAGCGAGCAAAGGTAATTCCTTTCCGTCGATTTGGCCTTGGCTGATGCGATTGTGGACGAAAGAAAGCACATTTGCTCTGTTCCAGTGTATGATTTGGGGATTTAAGGCTGTGTTCAGAGAGGAGTTCTCAACTCATCTTTCTTATGTTTCAAGCTTTTCAAACTGTTAAACGGTGTGTTTTTTTTAAAAAAATATATGAAAGTTGTTTAAAAAAATCATATTGATCCATTTTTTAAAAAATTAGCTAATACTTAATTAATCATGTGCTAATGGATCGTTCTGTTTTCAAGCGCAGAAGTCGTATTTCCAACACACAAGAAAGAACATAGCCTTTCCTTCCGTTTGACCATTTGTTTGGTCTAGGGTTTACTGTTCGATCGTGTGCTTTCAATCGATTATACGTAGTACGTTTGTTGTTTCTTGACTTTTATTGCATTTGCCAACTTACAACGCGCGGAGGATCAGCCTATACAGATTTGCGAGGAAGTCGTTACCGTGGTCTGCTTCAGGTTTAACTCAACTGCACAAACCGTCAAAGTTGTGTGCGCGGTATTAGTATGCATGAGTATTGGTTTTAATTACATTATTACTAGCAAAAATAAAAATATCCATGTGTTGCTACAGGTAAAAAAAATCTTAGGTTATATAGTCGATAAATAGTTTATACATTCTAAATAAAATAAAATAGAAGCTTACTATATATTCCAGTTTATCCTTATCTTTAGCAATAAACAGAGTCACAGCCAATGACGCATAACAATTTTGCGTTGCCGTACAAATCGAATATTTTTTATTCTTTTTAAATTTTTTTAAGGATGCCTTTTTTTGGCTTTTTTATTATGGATGGGGTTTTTTCACGTTGCGAAGAATTGGACGGTTTTTTCGCACATTATGTTGTTTTTTAGGCTTTTTTCGCGTTGTACGATGCCAAACCCTTTTTCTTGAGTCAGTTCGTTGTTTTTTATCCGTGTTGCGTACAAATCAGATAGTTTTTTGGTTTTTCTCCGTTGCATACAAATTGGACTTTTTTCACCTTTTTCCTTTTTTTCTTTTTTTAGATGGGTTTTTTTCCGCCGTTTTCCTTACTGACGGCGTTCGGCCTTTTTTTCGCCGTTTTTGTTTGTGGACTTTTATAGGGACACCTTTTTTTATTTTACTAGACGGTATTTTTTCGCCCTTTTTCTTACGGACGACGTTTACCTTTTTTTTGTTTTTTTTCGATTTTCTTTGCGGGTTTTTTAGGGACACCCTTTTTTTAATTTTTTTAGACGGTGAAAAGATAAAAAGAAGTGAAAATAAGAGTTTTTTATCAAAAAAAAGAAAAGACACGCAAAAAAGTTTCCATTTTTTGTCGTCCTTATCCGAGAAAAAGGGAAAAAAAAGAAAAAAACGCGTCATCGTCCCTAAAAATTCATAACACGTAACGTTATAAACTCCGTTTTCAAAAAATAATCGTATGTATAAACTGGTCATAAAAAAGAGAAGGTTCGCAAAAAAAAAGCGAAAAAAGGGTTTCTGTCATCTTTTTTTCGGTTTCCGGATACGGAAGACAGAAAACGAAAACTTTTTTTTTTGCATTTTTGTCTTTTTTTCCAGATACCTTTTTTTTCTTTTTTTCTTTTTTTCTTTTTTTACGCGTTTTTTTTTCCTCATACGTTTCGCGTGTATTTTTTTGGTGTGTTTTTTCCCGATACTTTTTTTTTCTTTTTTTCCTTTTTCGCGTGTTTTCTTGGGATACGTTTCGCGCGTATCTTTTTTTTGGCGCGCCTTTTTTTTCGCAAATCTTCTTTTTTTCGTTGGATGACCGGTTTATAAGGACGATTTTTTTTTGGAATTGAACTTTATAATGTTACATGTAATGAATTTTTAGGAGACGACGGCGTTTTTTTTTCTTTTTCTCTTTTTTCGGATACGGATGACAGAAAACGAAAACTTTTTTTTGCATGTTTTTTCTTTTATGGAAAACGGACCTTTTTTCCACGAACCTTTTTTTAATGACCCGTTTATGCAGACGACTTTTTTTTAGAATCGGACTACGTGTAATGAATTTTTTGGAGACGACGCCGTGTTTTTTCTTCTTTTTTATACGGACGACGGAAAACGAAAACTTTTTTTGCACGTTTTTTTCTTTTTCTCCCGATACCTTTTTTTTCTTTTTTTTCGCTCGTTTTTTTATACGTTTCGCGCATATTTTTATTGGCGTGTTTTTTTTCCTTTTATTGGATACTTTTTTTCTCTTTTTTCTTTTTTCGCTCGTTTTTTCTGGATACGTTTCGCGCGTACATACGGATGACGAAAACTTTTTTCTTTTTAAGTAGCAGTAGAAGTAGATGTTTTACTAGAAATCGGTTTTACATTATTATTTTTGATCGTTAATATTTGTTTAAAATCCTTCTTGGACTAACATCGAGGTGTCCCTCTTCCCGTATGCATGCCAAGGATAGAGAAAATGATTTTCTTAAATAAAAAACCACATACTCATTTATAAAAATATGATTTCTAAGAAGCACCACTAATATAGCGAAGAAGTTATGGATGCATGACTACTAGAATCTAAATCTTAATATATACCCACAAATGTTATACGCACTAGTTGCAATTTTAATAGGTTCTTAGTGAAGCTCGCTAGTCTCTATTTCTTTAAGGGTATAGTGCATGTCACTAGACATATGTGGAATTTTTTTTGTTTTTAGATTTTTTTTTTAATATTTACAGAAATATTATAGCGCCGAAAAAAATTACAAAAATAGATCCTGCCGTCCTTTGAAAGAGCGGTAAGCTGACGTGGCACACGGCGCCGTGTGCGTCTTGACGGCGCGCACGGGCCGCGGCGTGGCAAAATTGCTCCGAGGTCCCTTGCCGCCCTCTGCAAGGGCGGCAACATCCCTGCCCCCTGCCCCTGCGCCTTCCCGAGTTTACACGCGTTTTTCAAAAATTCCAAAAGAGAACTACTCCGAAAATTTTCATAAACTTAATGACTACACTATCATTTTCGAAAGTTTCGAAAAATATTTTCGGACAACTCCAAAAATATACAGAATCTTATTTTGCTTCCCGAATTCCGAAAATCTTTCGGATAGCTCCGAAAATTTGCAGAAACCTAAATTTGTAGTGTATCTATACCATATTAAAAAGAAAGGAACCGTGGTGTCCGTTCTCACTGAAGCCGCTCCAAATAAAAACGCCTCCCTCTCTCTCGCTCTCTATTCTCTTCTCTCGCCTCAGCGCCTCACCGAAGCCGCCCGCGCGAGCTGTCTGACCGTCTCTCTCTCCTCATCGTAGCGCCGCCGCTCCTCCCGCGCCGTCGCGCCCGCGCGCCGGCCATCCCCCGCCGCCGCTGCCGTGCCGGCCATCCCGCGCCGCTGCTGCCGTGCCTGCCCTCCCGCGCCAGTCCTCCCCCGCCGTCGAGCCGGCCCGCCCCACGGCCGCCCCACTCTGCCTCCCCTCCGCCGCCGCCCCCCCTCGCTGCCGCCACCGCCGTCGAGCCGGCCCGTCCCCTCTCGAACACACAACTTTGTTCTGTAATTTTTCGGAAGTTCCGAAAATGATTTTCGGACAACTCCGAAAATTTCCAGAACGCACAACTTGGTTTTACTAATCCCATCCAAACGGGGCCTTAAAGTTGCCCTAATTTTTTTCCCATTGCAACGCATGGGCATCCAACTAGTATGTTTAAAAATTCCGAAAATACTTTTGGGACAACTCCGAAAATTCATCACTCCTCATATGTCAATACATCATCCTTTGGGCGGTTTCATTCCACCATGGTGTGACCGTCCGTTGTGCCATTGTGGTGATGACTGTATATTTTAGTCGTCTCTCAACTCAGATACTCGGGGGAGGCGATTCTTCCAATGTGGCAACATGGATCGGGTATGACTTATGTGCTCCAATTTCTAGTACCAATTCTGAATACGCAGAACGCTAACTTGATCGTACATAATGATAACATGTTACATAGGCATATCGTTGGGTCTGCAAATTCGTTGAGTGGATAGATATGGAGATCCCACGAACCGATGGAACACGTTCCTACCCACTTAGCGAAACAAGGCCGGCCTAAACCCTAACACCATACAACTACCAACTCGTGCATACTACTGAGTGCAACGAGGCCACTTTCCCTTCCTCTGTGCATCGGGGTTCTCCTCCATTGCTGCCTTCGCTCGCCGCGCACGCTCAAGCTTCCGCTCCCGCTCCTCCCTGTACGCAGCAACACGCCTCCTTTCCGCCTCAGCCTTGTGCTCTTTTTCTGCGGCCTCCTCCTTGCGTCTCTGCTCTATCTTCTCCTTGCGCTCTGCATCCCATTGCCGCATGTACTCCAAACGCTCCTTGTTTTGCGGCTTGATCTCGGTGTCGATCCACTGCTCAAAATCACATAGCGGTGGAGGGGTCTACAACAAATGCAATGTTTACTAACCAAATAAGTTGTTGAAGACTACTTCATACACCAAATAATCATTACAAAACATCAGTTCCTCACCATTAAGTTAATGCGGCGTATCTCAGGTGTTGGCTCAAACTCAAAATTGGCACACATCCAGTATCTCTGCATGTACGTCTCCTCTTCATCGGACTTGGCTACCTTGCAAGGATCACCGCACCAGCACATGGGCACTGGAACACCGCTAGGCAAAGGCAATGGGTTGAAGGCATTTCCAGTCTTCGGGCGACTACAAGTGAACAATAAATGAAACACCCTAACCCGTTAATCTAGGATTCCTCATTTCATGCACAACGAATAACACATAATATCACAAAAACGATTTATGTTACCTTGAGTTGGTAGCTTTTCCACGCCTTGGCATCCTACAGTTTAAAAATACAACTATAAAATATTGTAAACACCCTTAACACTTCTCATTGTACGGTCAAATATAGTACTACTACAAACCAAACGTGTGCACAACAAATCTAGTCTAAAATTATTCACACTTCTAAGTGCTACAGATCTACTCACAAATTTCAACATAACTACTAACAGTGCTACAGATCTACTCGCAAATAAACTAGGGTCCGTATCTAAGTGCTACAAATCTACTCACAAATTTCAAATACATGGTAATTACACTAGTATGCGACACAAAATATAACCATACGTCGGAATATTGTACTAACCTGCGCTCGAATAAGCACAGCAACAATGCTTCGCAGCTCTTCTCCTTCTTAGTCACCTCTCTTTTTTTTCCTTCGGTTGGACCGGTTGAAATGAGCACCCTGCCACTCTATATATGGGCGGAGTAAGGCCTTCCGCCCTTATAGAGGGCGGAATTCTCGCCGAAAGTAAGATTGGACATATGCTGATGTGACATGTAAGGGCATGAGAAGCCATTCCGCAGTCGTATCGCACGCGAATAAAGAAAGCTGCATCGGCTCGACCGAAAGTACCCTGCCACTCTATATATGGGCGGAGTAAGGCCTTCCGCCCTTATAGAGGGCGGAATTCTCGCCGAAAGTAAGATTGGACATATGCTGATGTGACATGTAAGGGCATGAGAAGCCATTCCGCAGTCGTATCGCACGCGAATAAAGAAAGCTGCATCGGCTCGACCGAAAGTACCCTGCCACTCTATATATGGGCGGAGTAAGGCCTTCCGCCCTTATAGAGGGCGGAATTCTCGCCGAAAGTAAGATTGGACATATGCTGATGTGACATGTAAGGGCATGAGAAGCCATTCCGCAGTCGTATCGCACGCGAATAAAGAAAGCTGCATCGGCTCGACCGAAAGTACCCTGCCACTCTATATATGGGCGGAGTAAGGCCTTCCGCCCTTATAGAGGGCGGAATTCTCGCCGAAAGTAAGATTGGACATATGCTGATGTGACATGTAAGGGCATGAGAAGCCATTCCGCAGTCGTATCGCACGCGAATAAAGAAAGCTGCATCGGCTCGACCGAAAGTACTCGTCCATGTGGCGAAAGGGACTCCTGTTTTTGGAAAACGTAACAGCGAAGTGTAGGAATGCGAGTCCCGAATATAAACAACAACATATTCAGTTTACAACCATATAGTACAAGAATGTAAAGAAAAATAAAGAGATGTCTGCTCTACTGGCCGTGACTCGCGCCGCGACCCCGCTTGGTCCTCCGGGCCTGTGCTCGCACGTGGTCCTGGGAGTACGTGAAGCGATCCGGTGGGACAGCACGGGTAGCGCGAGGGTCTGGGAGTGGGGTGGAGGGCGACTACTCCTGCGTGTGCACCGGCGGTGCGCCTCCAAGCTGTGAGGGACCGATAATGTCCGGGAAGTCGAAGTCACTAAGGTCGAAGTGCGTGGCGGAAGCCCACCCGTGGTCGGACGAAGTCCCGGTAGGACCCTGCTAAGACGTGAAAAGTGTGTGTCTCCGGCCTCCACCGGTCGACCAACGCTGCTAGGAGGGACCTGTCCGGATCCCAACGTCTCGTCACGTCAGCGTCGCCGGTGGCGGCCTCAACTAGCCGAGCCAACGGTAAGAGACCGGCCTCACGCAACCTGCGAAAGCGAAATAATACCAGACGTTAAAATGAACACATTGCTAAGCCCCCTCCACCGTAGTAAGGTAAGACCGGTGTCGTGAACACAGTAAAACCATACCTCTCGACGAAGGAGTCGTGAACCAAAAGTCGCTCGCGTGACGACCGTGGACGGAACGTCCCAAGCTGAGCCCCCTCCACCGCAGTAAGGTCCGACCGGTGGCGCTGATCTATCGCCGGATCCAACAACGCAGGATGTGCCATCTCTGCAAATAACGTGTTACATGTTAGGGTAAATAAGAAGGTAATAATATAATTGTAAAAACAAGTTATCTGAAACGGAAGAATACTTATAGAGACATGCAAGAGTGCAGATTATTGAGAACATAACTTTCGTTACACAAAGGCACGTAACGAGAATGAAATAACATAAAACAAAATTACAAGCCGTAAAACATAAAGACATTACATGCGGAAGTCTAACAAGTGGTTCGCAACACAACACAATGCGAACATATCGATAAGTTCGAACGAAATTACAAGCAAAGCCTTTTGCCAACATATAACACACGAACTACACCACGTAACCGGACGTTCCACGAGAACGTCTAGGACGGGGTCGCCTTGAAGTAGTGCCTTCACCCGTAGGGCGAGCTCCATCTGCTGCTGATCCTGATAGACCTGCCTCTGCCGCACTTGGTTTTTCCTTGTCTTCAGGACAATACTTGTAGGTGTGGCCACATTCATCACATTTGCTGCACCGCTTCACCCTGCCTGCCTCCGACTCGTCCATATCGTTGCGGATGCGCCGAGTCTTCCTCCGTCCCGCCTTGTCTCGGAGTTTCGTTGGGTCAGGAATATAGATTATCGGATCGTTAATCTTTGTGAACTCCCCAGCTACACCGAAGCCAAAAATCTCGCCACTCCATGTGTGATATATTGCTTGCTTGGAGAAGTATTGTGACACATATACTGCATCTTGGATGCCACACTCAGATGCCGCGGAAATGACATGGGTGCATGGCCTGTGGAGCAGCGTCGGCTTTCTACAGGAGCAATGACATGTGCCGTCGTCTTTGAGAACGCACTCCTGCTTTACTCTCTTGCGGTAGATACCCCTGCCTGCCTTATCTTGGCAGAGTACCTCAAACCTGTGTTGTTGGGTACCTTGCACTAGAGCTCGATGTTTCATGGCCTTTGCACGCCACTCCGCTAGTTTTTTCTCCATGAAAGTTCCAAATAAAATGTTGTTGTTCGGCATAGAGGGAAAAACTGCTTGGAACCGCTCCCTGAAATACTTGCATGTCCCATGTAAAATGAACTCCACTATACCAACTAGTGGGAGTCCACGGACACCGCGCATCACCCAGTTGTAAACTTCCGCCAAATTTGTTGTCATTATACCATATCTAGCACCACCTGTGTCATAAGTCTTTGCCCATTTCTCTTTTGGCTCATTCTCAATCCACTGAGAAAATTTTCGAATTTGCTCCCCAGTTCTTCTAACCAATGTTACACTGTCTGTTGGGAGAGCTCCGAGTGCTTGAGGAGGGTTAGGTACAGCGGCCGCTGGTCTTGTTGCACGCTGGTCACTACATTTGCCTGTCAACTCATCTAATCTCTTCCAAAGCTCATTGATTTTTTTCTCCTGGTTCTGATTGCATAGCCTCTTGAACATGTTCATCAACTCCTTGTTCTTAAATTGCTTGAAGAAATTAGCTCCCATATGACGCATGCACCACCTGCTTTGTACATCTTCCCACTGGCCAGGGTATCCTCTTTCCATACTCCCAAACTTTAACTCTTCTATCGCTCGAAGCATACCGGCGTGCCTGTCATGTATTAGACACACATTGGGCCTCATACCAACAACTTCTGTCTTAACCAGATGGAGGAACCAGTACCAGCTGTCGGTGTTCTCGCTCTCGACAAAAGCAAATGCCAACGGTAATACTTGATTGTTCCCATCTACCCCAATTGCTGTTAGTATCTGGCCCCGATACTTCCCGGTCAAAAATGTCCCATTAATACAAAGAACTGGACGACAGTGCACGAATGCCATCTTGCATGCATGTAGAGCTAAGAACGCTCTTTGCAGCACAGTCTTGCCAGGATGTTCAATTGAGGGGAATGTCTTGAGTGCACAAGAGGTCCCAGGGTTTCTTTGTTGGATAACAGATAGCAGACGTGGCAAATTGTCATATGAGGCTTCATAAGTTCCAAATCTCATCTCTATTATTTTCTGTTTGGCCCTCCACGCCTTGGCATAGCTAATTGTATACTTGAATGTCTGTTAGATATGTCGGATTATTGACTTCGGTTCATATGCCAGATTGTCCACGACATGCGCATACATCTCAGATGCAACAAATGCACATGTAATGTTCCTGTGGTATTTCTGAACACCAGGTAAATAACAAGTATGTTTCGTAACGACCGACGCTGTCCAGTAGTCCTTCCATTTTCCCTTATAGGCGTGCACTCTCCATGGACACCCATCTTTTTCATTAACACACCTAACTTCATATTGTGTCCGGTTAGACTTGGCAACCCAAAACTCCCTATGAAGTGACACTGCATAATGCTTCACCGCCTCCTTCATGTCTTCTCCATTACCATACCTCGCTCCCTCGATAATCTCGTTTTCCTTGTACTCCCATCTCACATTTTCCCCTTCAGAGATGACCAAACCAGAAAAATCATCACTAGCCCATTCAGCTGGATTAATATTGTTCTCGTCATCATCTGACGAATCATCTTCCTCCACACGCTCGTTGTCACGATCCTCTTTTTCCATTTCGTCCACAATGGCACCCACAGTCTCCCCCTCGTCAGCCACTCCACCAGGTTGCATGCCTACTGGAGCTACTACTGGAGCTACTCCATCTTCCTCTGGTGCATTGACCTGATCCACTTCAATCTCATTCACTTCTGCACTTGGCCCCTCGCCATCATCCATGTTCATCTGTACACTTGGATCCTTCGGATGAACATACGGAACCATAGCTAGAGGCCACCCACGTTGCAATGCATTCTCCACATACCATCTCCACATCCCAGAGTTTTGAACCGACATTAGTTCCCAATAAAAACCCTCTGTTGCCCGACTTACTACAACATAGATTGTAATGTCACTAGTCTGTGGATCAACTCCCAAGCCCCGCATCAACCATTTTTTTATAGAAGGTACACTCCTCTCAGCTGGCCTATCAATTCCCCTTGCTGTTACAATAAATTCTGACAGATCTACCCCAGTTGGCCCATAACGGACGTTTCCTTGACCATGGTATAGTTGAAATATAAGTTTACTGGACATATCTGTAAAGTTAATTACTAGGCCATTATTTTACATAATAAACGACTACAGTGTAATATCTTCTTTGCAACGTACCTAAATTTTTATATATTCTATTGCAATGTTACTCAACAACATTTAAAACTACAAACCTAATAACTACAAATACTACAGATCTACTAAGTTACCTACATCTAACAATATATATTTATATAGTACCACAGGTAAAACCCTATTTCATACAATGCATTTATCCAACCAAAGTTCTACAAAAATACAAGTGATATCCTAGTTAACATCATATATTTAGTCACGTATATAATCTACGAATAATACCTGAAATCGAAGTTTGAAACCGGTAGGGCTTCGCCTCTTCTTTTCTTCTCCTCCCCTTCTCCTTTTTTTTTTTGATGTGGAGAGGTGAGGAGGGAATGGCCTCCTGAAAGCAGCCGGCTGGGTTTTATAGGCGGGCAGGCCTGCCGCCCTCTGTAAGGGCGGCAAGGGGGCCTTGCCGCCCTTTGCCAGGGCGGCAAGGGGCAGAGTGCAAAACGCCCGGCTCCTCCTTGACGGCCGTCCCGCGCCGTCCAGCGCGCGTGTGCCACGTCGGCTTGCCGCCCTTGCGAAGGGCGGCAGGGTCTATTTTTGCAAATTTTTTCGGCGCTATAATATTTCTGTAAATATTAAAAAAAAAATTCTAAAAATACAAAAAATTCCCAACCATCTCTGTCCCAGTTCAGCGGGAAACAAAGCCCATAATACTCTAATTTCAAATTCCACGCCTATCCAAACAGCAGATAAAAAAAAAAATCCAAAACCCCAATTCTCAGCCCAATTCCTGCTCCACAGCCCAACACGCCTGTGGGTTGAGACCGAAGCCCACCTCCTCGGCCCGGCCCACTGATGCCTACCTTGTACCCCAAAGACGGGCTCCCATCCCATCCCATCCCATCCCTTCCCTCCCCACCCCGTAAAACCCTAGCTAAACCACAGCCATTAGTCGATTAGCAGAAGCCACCTCTCCCATCCCCTCCCATGCCGCCTCGCTTCGCCTGAGCTCCCGCGCCCGCGGCCGCGCCGGCAACCGGGTCCGCCTCTCTCTCTCTCTCTCTCCCCCCGATGGCGCTCCAGCTCCGCCGCCTCATCCCGCACCGCTACGCCGGCCGCGCCGCCGCCCTCGCCCTGCCGCCGCCGCCGGGGGTGCCTCCGGCCATGGTAAGTGCCCCCCATCCTCTTCTCTCTCCCCCCCGTTTTGATGGAATTGATGGAGTGCTAGATATCTAGACCTTTCCCAACGTTCAATGGTTATCTTAGCTACACTGGAATTTTCCTCCATGGTAAATTACTCTAAAGTTGCGGGTATTTATTTTCGTGTCGTAAAAGTAATTGGAAACGTATCAAATAATTCTGCTTCTGTGTCGTACTTGTGATTAAAGTATGCCTATGCCATTCAGAGTTTCTCTTTGTTCTCTAAATGTTGGCTATGTGCTATCTTTTCAGCTTCAATTTGGTGTATCTCAGAGATGTTCTTATAACTTCATGCCTTATTCATTAAGTAATAATTCATCAAGGCAGTTGTCTTCAATCGGCTCCCGCCTGCCCATGCAGCTCAAAAGTGGTGCCTTTTTTACTACCGGGCTCATGGGCAATCCTAATTTTGTAAGTCTGAGAGCTGCATACCGGCATGGGATTTCTTTGAGGGCTAATAATATTCGTAATTCACGGCCCTTTTTGACTGTGTGCAACAAAAGGGTAACTTTTCCCATCAGAAACAAGAGTTTATTTGGTAATCCAAATATGAGAAGGGAAGATGGGAGTGTTGCACACAGTATGTTTCATAGATCCGAGAAAAGGAAAAGCACATTGGCTGCTTGTAGCACCATCACCGATGAGGCTTCAACATCAACTAGCAAACGCAGCAAGAGCAGTACTGGTACTAAAAAGACTACCACCCGGAGGAAAAGTTCAACAAGCAGAAAAAAGGAAGTTAGTGAAGACATAAAAGAAGAGAAGACATCTACCAAGAAACAGAGGAAATCTGTTAAAACTAGTACAGAAGCAGCAAAGAGCAGGAAAATTGGGGCCAACCAAGACGAAACCAAGTCTGACATTTCCAAATCAAAAAAAGGTCCCTCTAGTTCTAAAGAGAAGAAGACATTAAATAGATTGAAGAAATCTTCAAAAGCGAAGGAATCTGCTGCTGCTAACGCGACGGCTAAAGCTGAGATTTGTACGAAGACCTCTGTTAGTAGTTCTGGTAGTGAGCAGAAGCCACTTGTTCCTCTGTACCCTCCCACAGCTAAATCAGTTCTTGTTGTCGAATCAGTTACAAAAGCAAAAGTAATTCAAAAATACCTCGGGGACATGTATGAAGTGTTGCCTAGTTATGGCCATGTGAGAGATTTAGCTGGAAGATCAAAATCTGTTCGTCCGGATGATGACTTCAGTATGGTGTGGGAGGTTCCTGCTGCTGCCTGGACGCATATTAAGAGCATAAGAATGGCACTGAAAGGGTATGATAATGCAGTATGGTTAACATTTTCAATCTTTTAACATGAAATACACGCTTGTTTCCCTCTTTTAATAATAAGGTGCTTCCAAACCATTGTCGCCAGGGTTGTCTATCAATGTCATGTTCTGTGACCTTGAAATCTTGAATTGACATCCTTAATCACTAGTTGCTGCCAATATTGGTACACAGGCAGTACTTGCCGGGTAAACTATTGTCCTGAAGAAACTTACCCCCACAATCCACATTTTCAGTCACCACATTTCCACCACCCTTGTCCTGCTTTCCTGTTCCTTGATCCAGTTGATCAGGTTCTAGTCACCATAATGTCTTCAGATTCTACAAACTCATTTTCACAAACACGAAGCACATTAAGGGACACAATTATTAGATGTTGACTAAGCCTTTCCAGTTATAAAGATAAAGAAACATGCAATCACATACTTTTCGGGTGACATCAATTGCATGTATGCGTCATAAGTTATATTAGAAGTTTGGCTCCAAAATGTCTTTTATCGTGAAACACCAAATGCCAATATCACTATACTTAACTTTACCTTTTTTCTTTATATATGTCTTATGCTTACACTATAGATAACAGTATAAAATGTACATTTTCTTATTTGTTCAATTTGTCTAGAGCAAGATGACTTACTTTGCTATGTGATATTGGCATACTAATGTTTTTTGTTGTTGTTGTTATAATTGCTCTGTCCTTTTCCTTCTTCAGGGCAGAAAATTTGATTCTAGCGTCTGATCCTGACCGTGAAGGTGAAGCAATTGCTTGGCACATCAAAGAAATGCTCGAACAGCAAGACGCATTGAGTTCAAAAGTTACTGTTGCAAGAGTTGTCTTTCATGAAATAACGGAGGATGCTGTTAAAAAGGCTTTAATGTCTCCAAGATATATTGATATGGACCTAGTGAATGCCTATCTAGCACGCCGTTCCCTTGATTATTTGATTGGGTTTGGCATATCACCACTGTTATGGAGGAAGCTACCTGGTTGCCAGTCAGCTGGACGAGTCCAATCTGCGGCATTGGCTCTTGTGTGTGATCGAGAGCCTGAAATAGAGCAGTTTGATCCGCAAGAGTATTGGACTGTTGATACGGACTTCAAAACCCAACATTCTGGCCCTTCAAATGGCCTTAACCTTCAATCCCGGATAAAGCATCTTAATTCAAAAAAGTTGGATCAACTTTCTATACGCTCTCAAGAAGAAGCACACAGTATAGAAAAGAGGATTTATTCATCCCAATTTGAAGTAATAGGAATTAAGAGAAGTAAAATTAACAAGAATCCTCCTATGCCATATATAACATCCAGCCTTCAGCAGGACGCAGCAAACAAACTACATTTTAGTGCTGGGTATACCATGAAGGTTGTCAGTTAAATCTTAAATGCATATATGAGATTTCTACTGACCTATTATAGTAATGCAATTTAGATGTAGCTATCTGTTGGCTCACATAGTTCAATGTGATTGCAGGTAGCCCAAAAGCTCTATGAGGGGATTAGCCTTTCCTCTGAGGAAGCAACTGGGTTAATTACATACATCCGAACAGATGGTTTTCATGTAGGTATCATCCTACCTTTCCTTCATGATCAAATCAGCATTGTCTAGTATCGATAGCATAAATATTACTCTGGTCCCATATCCATGGTTATGGGTTAAAATGGTCATCCACATTAAAATACCAATTTCCTCCCACTATATAAAAGCACATGACACCTTTTGAGATTATAAGGTATAAAGCATTACGCCATGCTGCTCTTCTATACTTAAACCAAATACTTTCTTCTACGAAACTAATTTGCCAGTGCCTAAAAGACTCTTCCATTGATGCAGCAGATCATTTTGGCATGCCATGCCGTGTATTATGATAATGGTTAATGCCATAGAGAGTCCAGACAATGGGACATGACCATGAATGGGAGGGACGGAGGGAGTCTAGGAGATAAGAGGCAGTGTTTATTCTCTAGAGTGTAGGGATGTTGTTCTATCTTCATTGTTGGTGGTATCAAAGTGCTAGAGGGCAGTTCGTATTGCTGTGCTCAAGAGTGAGAGGCGGCATTGAGGAGGCTCTAGGGTTGTGGAGATAGGGTTGTTGCCTGTGTAGCTATCCTGTGACAGCCGTGTTAAAAAGTAGATTAATTTCTGTTTGGTGCAATATATCGCAGTCCTAACATATGCATCAATAGCATGTCCATGTTGGAATCACCGTCTGATATGAATGAATGCATAGCCTGGCTGGCATGTCAGCGGCTCAGCGCTACACAGGCTACAATAATCGCTGCCCATGATAACAGGATTGTGGTAAATTCTATATTTGTGTGCGGTACATGCATGAAAAAGGGTGATGCTAATGAGGTTTTCATTAGTTTTTGCACTTCTGGCAATGAGTAGATAAATTGTTTTTTTACTTTTGTTTTTCATGTAGAGGATCCAGTTTGATCCTATGATCAAAGCATGCTAGCAGGTGGATACTTTTGCAGTTTCCTTCTCTATTATTATAAAAATTGAAGACGTTTTCACCGGAATTTTGGTACGTCATCCGTGTTTGAGTTGGTTATATGTCACCCGTATTTAATTCGACGTGAGTCTAGAATAACTATTATACACCTTTATCCCAACCAACCCCTATCCCTCCCCGCCCAACCCAACCGGCCCACACCATCCGGCCGGCCCATCCCGCGCACCTCCACTAGGCGCTGCGCGCGCCCCTTTCCCGATTGGCATCTTTTTCTTTCTCTCCCTTATTTTCGTTTTCTTTTTTTCCTTTTCTTTTCTCCCGATAATCCTAAGGATCTCCTTCCAATCCCCTCTCTTTTCTCCTCCTTTTCTCTTTTTCCCTCCTTTTTTTCTCTTCCAAATTTCTCTTCTCATAAATATTTTCCTTTTGAATTTATCATTGTTTAAGGTGTATGCAGCAAGTTTGTTACTTTGCAAATGCTTTTTATCTACAATAAATTTTTTTTACTAATTGAATAATCAAAATTTCAATCTTTGGTCCATGAGGTATAACAAAATGCACATGCGTCAACTTATGGAATAACCACCCAATCGATTTGTGAGACTATGAAAAGATGTACATAAGGGATTCTTCGTGTGGTGATGCATGAAACGAGCGCAACCGGGTTTAATGTTATATATGATTTCTGACTTTGTTTTGCTATTGTTTTGTTTGTCTTGTTTTGGTTTGTCGTTTAAATTGACAGAGTTTTTATCAATCGTGAAAATTGTCTTCACCTGTTGCAATGCACATGCATTTTTTGCTAGTAATGAAAAACTTACCATATCCGCAACATCTATTTCCCAGTCTAGAAATGAGAGCTCTAATAAACCCCTCTCTAGGACAATCTAATCCTAGTACTAGCCTTCAAATTAGCTCTACTCATTGTCATTTGAATTCATGGATGTGTATGTACAGTAGTAATTCTAACTAGAATTCAATTGTATGAAATATATTATGACTGTATAGCATACCAACTCAATTATAATTATCTGATGCAATGGTTCATGAATGTATTATATGCACTATTCACTATACCTTTATATCAGAAATTTCATTCGATTTAATAATTTCTTGATGATCTGGTTTGCATGGTGCTGTACTTGTTTTGATAGTCTGGAATTGTTGTCTTACTTGTATGGTTCGTGTTTTCCTTTGAAGATATCTGATGGAGCTGCAGAAGATATTCTTTCATTAGTGAAGCAAAGGTATGCTCTACTGGAACATCTAGTCAAGTGTTCTTTTCGTTTGTTGTGTAGGTGTGCTAATATCTACTGTTCCAATTCTAACATATTAGTTGTTGTAGTACCCAATAATCTGAATTTCTAGCTTCTCAATTCATGAGTGGGAATGTGCTCATTTCTCGTGGTTATTCAGTTTTAATGGCAACAAGTTTCTTTTCTTGCTGGGAACATTGTAGTTTAGGACTTATGTGATGAGGTACATTACAAACCACTTTATTTCAATTCAAATCAAATAAATTAATAACCTATTTGATTGTTGCAAAGATACATTTGATTAGATGTTCTTGTTCTCTGCTTGCTGATTTGTAGTTTGGAAACTTTTGGTTGCATAATTCATACCATCAGAAGAAAAATACCATGGCATCTTTTTGTTTCAGTTATTTATCATTGAAATGTTTCATTCTTTAGAAAAACACCAATCTATCACTATATATTAGCTGCTTGTACCATTTGGATACGGAGAGGGATATGAGCTTAAAAGGAACAATTTTCCAACTAGGTGTTTCATTTCATTTAATGCTGATGTTGTTAAGTTTAATACTGGCAAAATCAGATCCAACATATAGAGAGGCATTCCAATAGTGATTTAAGTGAAGATTGCTATATCTACCCAAACATATGTAAGAAATTATCTTCAACCATATCAAGATGCAAGTAAAAGCAGAAATATCCAAAAGAATGGGGGGCTATTCATGCTTACGAAACACTTGACAAAAGGAACCCTCATGCCACTCCCATGTTCTATAGGAAATTTCCATGCTGTTACCACTGCAGCCACGCTCAACCAAGTGAGAAATGACTGATGAGTAGAAAAGTCCTGAGATGGATAAGCCTACTGGAGGAATTAAAGAATGGGGGATGGAATTAGCTGATATGAGCTAGTGAGAAATCAATGTACCATGTGGAATTCATGGGCATGGAGGATGGTTATTATTACACAATGGAAAATTGATGCATGTGCATGGGCTTAAGGGTCACAATTAAGTTTTCAACTAAATGTGAGAGAGTGGTATCTTTCTAAATTTTGTGCCATTATGTGGGTACATAACCGAACAAAAGATCTTTAATTTGAACTGGACATCACTGGATGGTGAATGCTAAATGGGCTAGTCTCATGCAATCATTATTTTGAGAGTTTACCTTTTTAATCAACTTTTATGTGTTCCAGCATGTCATTTGCAATCTGCATTCTTCTTTTTTAAGGTATGGTGAGGAATATACTTCAGAGGGCATTAGAAAATACTTCAAGAAGGTGAAAAATGCTCAAGAAGCGCATGAAGCCATAAGGCCGACCAACATAAGGAGGTTGCCATGTAATGAAATCTACCTGTACTTCTTTGCAAATTATTGTGTTTTATCGATTATAGATGCTGCATTACATCTAGCAACTTCATTTGGTTTCAGACTAGATTTAATATATACCTATTGCCTTGTGGAGATCACAATGTAAATATTTAATTAATTATTGTATATAAATGACCAGATTTGTTATGTACCGAACATGGTTATAAAAAAGGGTATTGGAGATCTGTTATGTACTAGTCACCCTCTAGTTTTCCAGATTTCATAGGTGGCCAATATTTCGTCACTTCCTATAGAAAACATTGAATGTCGCACTAAATGTTAGTATACAGAAAATTTGAAGTATTGTGCTTTTCTTACTTATTTGTCCTTTTTGGTTTTTTAATTGTTTGAACGACTTTCAGTTACAATATTTTGATGCACTTTCAGGGAGGTATCAAATGGGTACTACTCTACTACATAGATCGTACTATGAACCTGTTGAAAAATTAGAAATATGAATAAAACTTATATAAGTTAGTGCACATCAGACTTTAAAGAACAAACTACCATTTTGCTTTGTATATGTGGTAGATACATGTTTCATGGTTATCTGTTAAAATGGTATGTTGGATAGTATAGTTGGCAGTAAAGCTTTTATGAATTTGTGCATATCGCACCTAAACATATCAACATAATTAATATTTTCTTGGTATGTGGTGTATGCATGTTTTAATTGTTGTCTGTTAAAAGTATACTGTATAATTTAGTGCACAATAGAACTGTTCTTTGCAGTACTCTGTCTCTCACTATTCAACATCTAACATATCCTTGCTTGTTTCACAAACAGCCTCCTATACAGGTTTTCTAAATTTTGCACTTTAGACCATCTTTGCATTATTTAGGGAGAAATGTTTTGCCATTTGCTGCAAATATATTTTCACCTGAGGTCGGCATCTTCTGTATGATTAAAAAAGTGCCTGAAGGATGAATTTTGTTAATTTATGAAATTATGGGTTGCTGAAAATAAACTTGTCTTGTTTGATTTCTGCTGACTATTTAGTTCTTTGTATAAATTTCTGTCTTTTGATATAGTTGTGTCATAAAATCCCTTGCAGCATCTTTGGTCGGAGCACTTGATGATGATTCTTTGAAATTGTATACTCTAATATGGAAAAGAACTATGGCTTGCCAAATGGAAGCTTCTAGAACTGAGATGGTTTGCTCTTTCCCCTCATATTTTATCTACGGCTATTTACTACTGATGTTCCTTTTACACGTCGCTTTTCTGATTGTGGATTGTTTTTAACTATGGAAAGCATGGTTTAGATTAATTTGACCAAATACATTCAATCCCCTAATGATTCCTCAAGAAGAAAACTATGAACTAAATTGGATGGCACTATACATAGTTAGTAGGCTACTCTACGAAATTCCACCCAAGAAACAGTTGAATGGAGAAGCTGTAAGCTTCTGTGACCAATATAAATTGTCAAAAGGGTGTCAAGTATTTGTGAATGTATGATTCTTTTGGGTTCTATTCTAAATGTTCCACAAACACATGTCATCAAATAAAAAACATTGGTAACCAAGCAAAATTATTCTTTTCATAGATGAATGTTTCATTTCTGTGACTAAGCTTTGCATAATTGTGGCGGAATGTATCCATATTTCTTCTGAGTAATTAGTCTTCTATTTAATAGTTGCCGATTTGCTTTATGAACTGCTGGCAAGCACTTCGAATAGGCCAGATAGCAATGGCAGGGCCTGTACTTGCCTTTGTACTGAAATATAATATGCTGGTGTTGTAATAGAGAAGTGGCATCCATTTTCTCTAACATGTATTATGCCAAATTCTCTGGATATCTTTTGTGTGTGTGTATGCAGTTTTTCAATAGCTAAAAGATTCAATCAAATTTCATGCTTAGAGTATGACCTCTTATAATTGTACTGTAGATTCAAGTTGATATTGGTAATTCTGAAGGAGACATGATTTTTCATTCATCTGCATCAAGGCTTGACTTCAAGGGATACCAAGCTGTATATGATGTAAGTTGTAGACTCTATCCAGCCATGCTTCTCACATCCTGTGTACATTTAGAAAATCCTGTATAGTTCACTTGTCTTTGCCAAGGTTTTGCTTTCTCCTGCCTCAACTTTATAAGGAAACATGTTGAATTCTTTTACTGTGGCCTTCCACTCTTTTAAGCTATTTCTCTAAGTGCATCAGTGGCTTCATGATATTGACCATATTGTGTCATTGTGCAAGGCATGATTACATCATTGCTAGATGGCTTTACCATATTTGCAGTATTGTTTCTTTTTATATGTATATGCCTATATGGACCATGTGACATCCTGGCCCAACTTAGATGAGGCCCAATTGTAGGCTTAGGCTGATGTGGACCCTAGTTTTTTCTTTTTTAAAAAAAATTGAGTCATGTTATCTGTCATATGCGCTGCTAAGCTAGAGTTGGATACGCACATCTGAGTATCTGACTAGGCGATCCTATATTTTCTTTTGATTCTGCCATTTTTATGTTACCTAATTCTATTATGAGTAATTCATACATGAAATTGCCAATTTTGTAGAACATATGAGATTGTGCCATGGTGCTACCTCCATTTATTTATCTAGGGAACTTCTATTTGAGCATTCTATCTTCACTGAGATGCATGGATCTGTCCTGATTATCATTATCTTTAAGATTCTATTAAGAAAATATGTTACCTTTGAAGATCTAACGATCAGGACTTAAGTTTCTATTAAGAACTCTGTGCCTAGTGTTCAAGCTTGCTTAACTCAGTAATGGGAAAATGTGCTACCCTTTTAGGACACTGAAGCAAGTCCTTCCAGTTACAATTCCGAGGTTGATGCTGTTCACCAGGATAACTTTGAGGCCTTGTCCAAGTTAGAGGTCAGTAGCTGTCAAATTACCTGAACTATGCACCTCCTATATGACATATTTTTTTAAGCTAATGCAACTATCTAAACATGTTACTGTTACATTTCTTTTTCTCAGGTTAAGGACTTGGTGTCTCCAGTTAACGTTCATCTTTCACAGCACTTTACTAAACCTCCACCACGTTATTCTGAGAGTGCATTGGTCAGTAATAGCCTATATGTTGGTTTTTTTATTTGTTCATTCTGGGCATTTCCATGCTTGGTATAGAAATATATTTCCTTTTTATCAGATTTATTTAAGAATGTATCATTTCGTCCTTGGTATTTGCAGATTAAAATGCTAGAAGAACTTGGAATTGGAAGGCCATCAACATATGCATCTATCATGAAAGTATTGCAGGTGCCATATTGCTATGATCTACTCCTGTTATCGCCAGAATTATATCTCATTGGTTTTTTCCATTTACTTATATCTGCTGATCTGAGTTGGATCTTACGAACACACTAATATACGCATGCAGCATGTTTTTTCTGGGTTTCTCATGTAGCTACTCCTGTAGTGCTGCATACGCCATAAAGTAGGATCCAATCCCATCCCATCCCTGGGGAAGTTAGCAAGCATACAGATTTTGTCAAATGTATATGCAGAAATGTTTGTCTTTATTAGGGTCAATCACAATGTTAGCAATGGATCAAGCAGGCGTACTTTGCTTTTTTTTTTTTACCAAAGCACTGTAGGGGAAGCCCCCACAGTAAAAGAACTTTATTAAATGAGAAAATTACAAAATGTAAGCTGATGAAAATTATGCTGTTTTAATAGTACACATGGACAAAACAAACAGTTGCAAAGTTCCAGGATTTTGCATCATTATTATAATTAGCATTGACTCAGCCACATGGATAACAGTGTTTACCTTTTGCTTTTCAGGATCGTAAATATGTGACAATAAAAAGTCGAGTTCTACACCCTGAATTCCGTGGTCGAATGGTATAGTTCCTGATGTTATGTTCCTTTTAGCCTTATTTGGCAATAAATCTATAATCCTTATCACATATTTATTTTTCATTATATTGGTTTAAATAAAGATAATACCTCCAGCTACAGGTATTGCTTATATCATATAATCCATTATGCAGAAGTATAATTTTTGTTAGGAAATTACATATTAGCCCCTAAAGGCCTAAACTCGTCAAGTTTTCTGAACTTCGATAGTTAAACTGTTCAAACTTCAATCCTTAATCATGTTGCATCATAGTAGGCAATGGTGCATTTATGTGGCATCTAGTTAGCAAATTTATGAATTGAATAGAGCCCAAATATCACCTTGCAGTGTCTTTCTGCTTCTGCTTCTGCTCTTCCTTCATAACTATCCACAAGACCAGCCTGTTGTAGCAACCATATCAGCACATTTCCAATGGCCAACCCTTACCCTTGTGGCTTCCACTTCATCCGGTTCAATTACTTGCACTGTCTCATGCCTTTTCTTCATGATGCCTCACAAGGATGTGTAGGAACACTAGTCATAGTCCATGTGAGAGCTGCGCTTGTGCACAATAGAGCATAGGCGCTACCCAGGACTAATAACAAGTAAAGTTGCCATCTACGGAGATTCCCTGCTAGTGACACACTGCTGCTGCAGGTGATGGGTCCCTTTTAAACACCCGCAGCAGCATGCTAGACTCAGGAGTCCGCTGCCTCATCTGGCTGGCACTATGCTGTGAGCTCTTTGCTGCCACCTGGCTGACAACCACCCTTTACACCCCCCATTTCGCTGCTTCATTTTTCTTAACATGGTTGGTCCCACAAGTGAAGGATGATTTGCATGTCATGTGTGATGAAACATACACACGACCACACCATCTCAATCTCAAAAGCAGTGCCATGTCAAACAAAGCCTGGGTGGATTAGGTCGTAAGGGATGTTTTATCTATTTTGATCAATCAAGGATGCAAAATAGGCATTTTCTAATTCAGTGACGCAATCGCCACATGGATATTTTCTCTATTTTCTCTTCCTGTCATTTTTCTCAAGATGAGTAACTTGTGCATTCCATAGTTTATGTTTTTCTTTTGTATGTGATTCCATTCTTTCAGTTCCCACATCAATGTTTCTTATGATAACTTTAATTAATTAAATTATTTCATTTCTTCTATTTTTGACGAATGTTTGGTACCATCTTTTCCTCAGGTCTCAGCGTTTCTTATGCATAATTTCTCTGAAGTTGCAGATCTCAGCTTTACTGCTAACATGGAGACTGAGGTAATAAACAATTCTCAGCTTGTATAGTTTTTATATGCATCCTTTTCCCTATTTATTCTTACTTGAGTTCGGAAACCAGCATAAGCTGGCTAGTTACTCCCACAGATGTGGTCAATATGCTAAAATTAGAATTGCTTAGCTTGAAATACATAAAGACAAAAAGAGGTTGGTCAATATCATAGGTCAGGCGTGTTGTTCCTGCTCATGATATTTTTTTCTTGTTATTTTGAATGAGGTATGCCAGTATATATGGATGTAAATGGTAGGATTCTTGTAACTTTTCCTATCACTCAACTTCCACTGACATGGGCTGATCTGTGTGAAACAATATATCCTGGAGGTAGAATAATCTGATGAAACCATACAAATTTTTCTTCCTAATCTTGTGAACAGCTAGAGTCCTTCACTAATCCTAATATGATAATGTTGTTGTTGGTATAATCATATTAATGCTCCTTTCCTGCTGCTTTAATAGCTAGATAATGTTTCTGCTGGATCAACTGAATGGAAGGGCCTTCTGAAAGACTTTTGGGAACGATTCAATAAATATTGTGGCGATGCTAGTCGCCTTGACGTCAGAAAGGTACTGTTTTATTCATTAGATACCTAGTATAATTTTATTTACCCTTACAGGTAGAAAGAAAATTACTCCTAATTTTTCATAATGTGCAATTGCCTTTAAAGGTTCAAATTTCGTAATTTTGAAGTGACGATGGTTCTCACTTTATAAGTTTACAGAGTTAAATATTGTGTCGTTAAATTCATATTTCAAATTACTTTCATTTGATCTTGGTGTTGTATTTTAATTATGAGAGATTTACCAAGTCAAACTTGAACTGCGTCTCTAAAAATGAACAGGAGAGTAATAATATCCTAGAGCAACAGTATTACAGCTGGCTCTAGTTACCAAATGATGCATATAAATTTATTTCTGTCACATGATCACATTGGCTTTTGTCAAGTCATAGCAACTGAAATAACATATCAGACCCTTCTTTTTTTTGGGGGAACACACAAAAGCTATGCATGTATTTCCATTAGAGATAGAAAGTTGTTTACATCATCGTCACACACAAGAAAGCCAGCTGGGAAGGGAGTGTATAACAGGGCATGCAGGTCCTGGTCATCATCTTGGAAAGTTTTAAACCTGATGACCCTGTCTCTCTCCATGCCTGAAGCTTGTGCAGTGCTTCTGTGAGGATCTTGTGCATGAACAAACTCCTGTTCTCGAAGACACGAGCATTCCATTCTTTCCATATTGCCCACAGTAGCAAGATCGTAATAGTGCTGATCCCTTGCCTCTGCTGATCTGGTGTTGATTCCATCAAATGGTCTTTGTAGTTAGTAAATACAAGGATTCTGGTTTCTGTGGGTAGGTTTGTAACTTCGAACCATTGCTCTAGGTTGCTTGAAACTTGCAAATCTCATGTTTCTTCTTTGGCATAAGAAATGAGAAATGTTGGGCTACGAAATGAGAAATGAGACATGATAGTCAGCTTGTAATAATCATTTTGATGCATCTTTATACTAGTTATTAGCAAATGAAACTGTTGACATAGATGTGCAATCCCTTGAGTATTGAGAGCAATATTTGAGCTATCCACTTTGTTGCAGGTAGAGAGAATGCTTGAAGAAAAATTCGGTTCCATCCTCTTTTCTGACCTAGACAATGATAGTAGGATATGCCCTAGGTAATTCATGTCATTGCTCTTAAAAAGCTATTTTCTAGTAGAGAGTTAATATTTACCATATTTGAAATCTACTTGTTCATACTATATATGCCCTCTGTCCCAAAAAGAATTGAGTTCTGGCTATGCACCTAGAAAATAGCCAGAAATCAACTCTTTTTGGGACGGAAGGAGTACTACATATTAATATGGCATTGCTAACCTACAACTACAATGTCATCCTTAATCCTTATGCATAACATGTGCTTAAAGTGATTGCAATATCTGCAGTTGTTCTGAAGGAACCCTAAGATTCAAAGTTAGTAGGTATGGTGAGGGCTATTTCATAGGCTGTGATCGACATCCGAAATGCAAGTATGGCCCTATGTTCCTCTCTTAGAAATTATCAATTCATTGAGTATAATTACTGCTATTATCCATGTTAGCGCTGTTTATAAACTAATTCCAGCATTTCTTAATTATAATTCAGTACACAATGTGTAATTAAACTTGTAGGTACATTGCTCGCACGTTGTCAGACGACGATGATGAAACTGAAGCATCTGAAGAAACTCAAAGGACTTTCACACCTAGGTTACTTGGAGTGCTACCTGATTCTGATGATAAGGTATATTCTAGTATTAAGGCTATCCTGCTTTGTAATTTTTCATGTACCAAATGTTTATGATATATTTTTGTTGCTTATTTTACAGGTGTTTTTGAAACAAGGTCCTTATGGCTACTACGTCCAGGTTGGAGAGGATAGAAAGGGAGTATCTCCGAAAAGAGCTCCTCTTTCTGAGGTAACTTCTACACTGTCTGGTTTTAAACGCAGAGCAACCCTGTCCTTAGCAATGATCTATCTTTTTGACCTTTTCAAGAACTCAACCTCAGCTATGGTTACCCTTTATTTCAGGTGAAAGATATTGACTCTATCACTTTAGCAGATGCGATCGAGCTATTGCAGTATCCCAAAATTCTGGTATGTCTCACATTTTAGCTGTTTATTAGTACACGTTGATGAGTTGTCCCATGATGTTTTTGTTGTCTAACAGGGAAAACACCCTGATGATGATCTTCCTGTACTTATCACACATTCTAAAGCTGGATTTAGTATCAGACACAGGAGAACTCTTGCTTCATTGCCGAAGGTATTTATTGTTCTAATATTGTATCTATTGAATGTTGATATCAGACACCATAATAACGAGCATACAAATGGACAATACATTGTTCATTCTTTTATTCTGGTTCTATTATTTTCATAAATTATAATCGAAAACAATTGCAACTACTGACTTGCATTTTTATTTATCTTTAGACTTGTATATTATTTTTTTCAAATTGAGTTTGTGTGCTACCTTGTTTTGGTAAATTTGAGAATTTCTTGATAATTGTATATGACAGAGTGCTGACCCAAAGAAGATTACCCTCGAGCGTGCACTGAAGCTATTGACTGGTAAAAACGTGAGAAAGTTTGGTCGTCCTAAGGGAAAAACGAAGAAAGAGGCAGAACCCCTTGAATGGCATTAACTGAGGACCTGTTCCCAAAACCAAACTACAACTTGCACACTGCGGACAAACAGTAAGAGCATTTGCCTCTATATCCATCTACAACAAAATTCATCATGGATCAGGAACAAGCTAGATGAGAAGTTAATGTTTGTTCTGTGCACCAAATTGCCCATCCGTACATGGCCAGTAATTGTTTCTGATCGTACAGCCACTGGAATCTCCATTTTGAGCAAGAGGTGGCATCTTGCTGCCATGATCACGGTCACGGCTCCCATCAATCTTCATTTTTGATTCTTTTATTAAATATTTTCTGCAGTTGTATAGAGCACAAAAAAACTTACCAGATCATACACCCATAGTTTTTTTTTTTTTGGCTTGCAGTCTCAAGTGAACTCAAGCTGCTAATGTCGTTACAAAGCAGAATATGTTAACCACAAATTTAGCCTGTTCAAATGTATACCTTGCTCTCTATCCATGGGGCGTAGTAGCAAGTAACACAAAAAAAAAAGAATAATTGATTTGCTAGTTCCAGTCAAAGGATAGTATCATCTGTTTATCTATCTTAGCGTTTGGCTCCCTCCTGTTGTATTACTCTGAATTTTGTGTTAACACAATGGCTCCTGTTGTCTGATAAACAACTTGATGTGAGCAAGTACGAGTTAATATGAGTGAGTAATGGGATTTGACATGCAAGCTGAAGGCAGAAAAAGAAGTTAAATATGAACGCAATATTTGGGAGCTTGAATCGGTAATCAACTCTGGGAGAAATCAAACCGAGTAGCGAGTAGTAAACTTGTTGGGTGATGTACTACTAGACAGATTTTAAGCTCAACTTTGACTACCAAAGTTTAGCATGATGCTATTACTCCCAACAAATAATGGGAAACCCGCCGAGCAGACCACCGTATAAAATTAGTGGTCAAAACTAAATTTGAAACGTTTTCTTGTGCAAAACAAATGTATTTGTCACGATTGGCGAAATAGATATTGGATACAACTGATGAACGTCGCAAGGCCGCCGTGCACTGTAGTCTGTACACATGGAGAAAATTAAAAAGCGTATCAAATGACATGGACATAAAAAAGGTGATGAGAAGTTCTTGTCTCAAGATGCCACGTAGGGTAGTATATGAGAGAAAAGTGGGAAGAAAAAGAAAGAGTCACTCATCATGAGATAAAATATCAATTGATTAAGTGAAAATAAATAAATTAGTATACTAGGACAAATGCATTAAAGACAATGTGTTTATGCACTACTTCTAATTAGTGAATAGATGATGTGAATAAGATTAGAGATGACTGTCATCTCTACTATAAAACTTACTCTAATGTGATCAAGAACTAGAAGGCTGCTACTTGTATTGGATACCGAGATAATTACTCCCTTTTTCTCTAAATATTAGAATAATAGTATTGGATACCAAGATAATTACTCCCTTTTTCTCTAAATATTGGAATAGTATTATGGTGGGTACAACACATAAATAATAATAGCTGATCCAATCAGGATTTTTCATACAGTTTTCATTAGAAGTTGGAACCATGGGAGATGATCAAGATTGGTTTCGCTTATCTATATCAGTGGTCAAGGAAGAACGAAAAAGGAGGTGTGGCTCATGGTGGGACTGAGTACACAACAATGTTATCTAAATATCATGATATTATGGGATGCTAATTAGACCCAACAGGTCAACATTCAACAAAATAATAAGAGTGAAATTTACGTGTCATCTAAGTGTCAACATTCAACAAAGCAATAACAAGTCAACATTCAACAAAATGGATGCTAATTATGTAAGTGTGTCATCTGAGTGTCTGAAATCTCAAAGCACATCATTAGCCCCATAAACTCGATTCAGTGTCCATTAGTGATCCATATCAGCCACGACACGCTCTGACCGCCGATGTGGCATGCTAACAAGTAGGTGCGGGTCCTGCTGCAAGAGTAATTCTGCAAAGAGCCACTTCTAATTTTTCGGACATCACAAGGCAGGTCCCCAAATCCTTTCGGATTTTCGGCGTGGGAAAGGAGAGGAGGGTGAGGCAAGGAGGTGATTTATCCCCTTGACACATGCTCTTGTCCCACTCGGTTACTCGCATCATGTCCATGGTGATGGTGTCTCGGCCTTTCAGGTTCTTGGCAATGCTGGGTAGGTGAGAGTACTCATGGCAAGAAGGAGATATGGCTCGCGCCTAATCTCGATCTACCAAACGCTCCACCCTTCATCTTTGTTCTCAAAAGAACAGCCTAGAATACGTGGGTGTGGGGTTAGATTGTTGTTTGGGTTATGCACATAGGCCGAAATGTCCCATCTGAACTTAACTACTTTTTTTTATTTCAAGATGTCATATGTCATAAGATATTTCGAGTTCAAATTTTATTTTAATACAATATATGTTGGTATAATAATTATAATAAAAAGGAGAGTATAGGATAATCGTAGAAAATGAATAGTTTTGATCTATTCTCTATGTATATACATAGGCTTTACAATATAAAGTTCTTTTTCTTAAATTTTGTTTACAATGAACGAGCATTTAGCTAGTGTATATATAGGTTGAGAAAGTAATAGTAACAATATGCATTGGAGACTTGGTTAATGTTCAAAACGTCATTGTTTTAAGTACAAGGCACGAGATTGGAATGGATTTTTATAATGACCATCCTGGCATAACTGGAGCCTTGACGTGGCTGCGCTTGAATGTCGACGGTATGCAGTGAAAATGACGGCGTTAGAAATGTCAATGCTGGAAGCAAGGTTCCAAAACAGAGGTGTCAACACATGGACAAGCGTAGTTAAATGGACATCGACATAATCCTGAATTCTGGTGATGATGTGGTCAAGAAGGCTGCTACTTGGCAAGATAATTATTTACTCCGTTCCAAAATATTATAGGATTATACATATTATATTACTATGAATTTAAACATTTTTTTATAAATACGTAGTACTATAATATATCTAATCTATTCCAGTAGTAGATTACCACCTCCTGAATCTCTAAGGGCAATCACAATAAAAGAAAAAAAACTAGCCATGATTTTTATATCCTTCGTATCATGAAGAAACGAGTGCTACTTTTCCAACACACACTACTAATTCATATTCAAATTTAATACTACTCCTCTCTCATTATACCTTGAATATTTGTGTAGAAGCCATATCTCATGCAAGACATGGTTTACTTCAATTACTCACTTGTCATATTATATTTTATGGTACGTGACAACTCACTTAATTTTATGGTCGCTATCCTAGTTATTTCATAAATAAGTGTAGTTTTAGATTAGAATTTATCTTTAAATTGTAATTTCAGAGAAGACTACTGCATCTTTTGCTTCTCATTTTAATTCAATAAACCAATAGTACTCTCTTCTCCTCCTCATTTTCTCTCCCTCCTTAGTCTCTCTCCATATTAATGAAGGGTATAGTGGTTTTTTAATCTCATTCTTGACATGTCCTTGTGTTGATGCAAAACACGGCGGCCTGAAAGATTTGCTTTACCTCAGTGCAGGTCCAAAAACATCGAATTCAGGACATGCGAGATGGTTTGATCTTACAACCAATAAAATATACAATAAAAAATATTAGAAAACGATAGCCGATCAGCCGATAAACTGATGTGGTATTGTATCAGTCGATGCATGAATAAATTGGCTATAGGTTATAAAAGATATTACTCATAGACTAGATCTAGACTAAACATAATCATGAACAATTTTTCTTTAACAAAATAAATTCTATAGGTCAAACCCAATCGATGCAGCATAAAATTGATAATATTAAGGTCAATTGTTATATAATTATATGATCCAGATATTAGCCGATATGCAAATAAATATAGATTAAACTCAAAGTAACTACAATCGGCTATAGAGACAAATAGTATGCAATTGTTAATTCAATCTTTCTCTTAAATACAAGCAACTACAATAGATCAGACTTAACCGAGATAGTATTAGTTGCTAGTAACAAAGATCAGATGAATTAATAATTATATAAACTTATATTATAGCCGATGAAGTAACTTGAGTAGCAAAAGATAAGACATCATCTATAGCTCCGATGCAGCCTTATACAAGAATATCAAACTTAATTAAATCTATTAAACGAGCTACAATTTTAACAGATCGGACCTAATGGAGACAATGCGATACTGATGATAAGCTTAATAGATTTAAAGGAATGATATACTTATATAAGATGATAGATATAACGTATTAAGTTAAAGACAACATATAATCTTAAAATTAAAATAAAATAATTATACCAAATAAGATCGGCTAAAACCTCGATGCTATCCTTATCGACAAGCAAAAAGCAAGTTAGTTCTTATAACTTTGATAACAACTTAGTAGATCAAACCTAATTGATGCAGCACTAAGTTATAATCAAAATAATAAGGTCTAAACAAACTTTTAATTATTTTTCAGGGTGACAGATATACTAATCAATCTAAATCGACAAGAACTATTTAGCCGATATCAATGAACCCAGACAAAATTGGCCGATATAAGTAAACAATACTATCGATTTAGATTAAGTAATGTATATGATAAATTAGCGCTTGTATCGACTGGTTTGAAGTGTCGAATTTAATCGATGAAAGCCCTAGCCCCACCAATACAAGCAACTAGAGACAAAAATGGAGATTGAACCTAACCGATGCAGCCCAACTCGAAGACAAGAACTCGTCGAAAATAAAAACCTTGTGAGAGGATGGCGATGCGCCAAAAATGTACATTGAACTGTTGTTAACTTACAAGACCTTGGGCGTACATATTTATACCCATGAATATAAATTAGTCCATATTAGACATGACACAAACTTTTCTAAAAATAAAACAAAAATTACAAGTCCAAATTGGACTCTAACCAATCTTTTCTAAAATTATTAAAGGAAAATAAACATTCCTGCCTAATTAATAAATAATTTTCCATGTCGTTTTAATTTCTTCTTGAATCTGATCCCCTTCTAGTAATATCTTCAAGCTCCTCAATCGAATCCGATAAGAACTCGAACTCTTGTCTCCCATCGGCAACTTTCTAATCTCTTCCATCCAATATACGTTTGCCGATACGTCTCTGGCCGATGTAATTTTCTGTTATCAGTTTACTAAAATCACGCCGCTAATCTCGCTCCATCTTTAACGTAATATACCAAATTTTACCGTTAATACCTTGACTAGTTAAAACTATACTTATTTAGGGACAGAGGAAGTATTCCCTTTGTCCTTAAGTATTGTAATAAAAGTCAGTACAACACATAAAACGGTAGCTGATCCGATCGGGATTTTTCATACCGTTTTCGCTGGAACTTGGAACCATATGAGATGTTTAAATTGTTTTCGCTTATCTATATAGGTGGTGAGGAAGAATGAAAAAGGATGTGTGGCTCATGACGGGACTGAGTACACAACAATGTGATCCCAATGGCATGATATTACGTGACACTAATTATACCCAACAAGTAAACAGGACAATAAACTACAATCAAATTGCAAACATGGTTAGAATTAAACAAGCATAAAGAAACACCACAGCAAAATGAACGAGGTACGGCTCATGCTAGATCTGGCCCTACTGAACGCTCGCCTCTCGCCTTCGTTTTGAAAAGGATGATAACCTATAATACGTGCGGTCAAATTAAACTTGAAATCTTAGATCGTTATTAACATGTGAAACTTATCCATGTAAATTTAACATCGATCTTTTTCTGTAATTATATTTTTAATACTCTTTTATTTTTATAAATATATAAATCAAAAAAGTAATAATAACAATGTGCATTTGGAGACTTCGTCAATGTCTAAAATGTCGTTGTTTCAAGTACAAGGAGCAGGATTAGGAATGAATTTTTATAACAACTGCCTGGCATAACTGAAGCGTTGACAATGGTGGCGGCGCGTGAATGTTGACGGTATAAAGTAGAAGTGATGGCGTTAATTAGGCTGTGATTGGCATTTCATGTTGGAAACTATTCTCTCGTGCAACGTAAACGGGACGATTCATTAACGCATGATTAATTAAGTATAAATTTATTTTTTTAAAAAATAAATTAATATGATTTTTTAAAACAACTTTCATAAAATTTTTTTTAAAAAAACACACTGTTTATCAGTTTAAAAAGCGTATATGCGAAAAACAAAAAAGGTGAGTTGAAAAAGTGGGGGAAGAACACAACCTTAAAAATGTCGAAGCTAGCAAGGTTCCAAAACAGAGATGTGAACCAACCATGCAGGTCAAATTTAATTTCAATAAAATTTATTCACTGCTACAAATTCGATTTTTCCATGTGGCCAAAATCGAGTTTTACATGCAGACAGACGGCCCACATATACCAGAAGGTTTGCAAAAATTGGATTTTTACATGCGACCAATGCACCTGCAAGTGAAAATCCGTTTCGATTTTTACATGCAAGTGCTTAAGCCGACCGCATACGAAAAAAAATCATGAAAAAATAAAAATTTTAAAAATCAAAAACTATACTGAAACCCCAACCCTAGAATCCTCTCGTCGCCACCGCCACCGTCGTCCTCGTCCTCCAGTCGCCGCCGCTGTCATCGGCGTCGTCCTCTGGTCGCCGCTACCGTCGACGTTGTCCTCCTTCTGTCGCCGTTGTCGTCCTCCTCCTCCCGTCGTCGCTGCCGATGGATCCACGTCGGAGGGGCTGCGCCGGATCGGGACGGGGGAGGGCCACCGCCGTCGGATCTGGGCGGGGAAGGGCGGTGGCCGACGGATCTGGGGGAGGGGTGTGGGCACCCGAAAATTATACCGTCCAATGCATTTTGTGACCACCACATAATTTTGGATGAGTGAGATCCATACACGCATAAATAGCTACTCATACCTCAATGTCACATGATTACAAAATTTATAACATTCAGTATAAAATCCATAATGCCGAATAATGAGCAAAGGAGATATTGTTCGGACTCCGCATGCCAGTCAACTTCAGCCTGAGACATGCCCGTCAAACCACACGAAGGCGGTGACTAGATGTGTTACACATCTCAGGAGACTTGACTCAAATTGCAAGAGCTCTACAACATCTCAATTGCTCAAAATTCATACTCGTGCTTAGCTAGTCCCCAGGAAAAGCGACTAGCCTTACACTTTCATCGCAAGCAATTGATAAACATCACAAATGCATAAAGGTAGATAAAAGGACAACAATATACCTATATCATAATGGGATTCACCAACCCATCTTACAACACAAACCATAGCAGCGAAAATTTCATAAATTCACATAAGCAAAAGTAAGGCCCATGATTTACCGCTTAACCCAAAGAGCAACCAACCGGGCAAGAGTCAAGCTGAAAAGGCTACTCACTACCCTTACCGCCCTCGGTAGGGTAGTAAGAATAATCAAGTACGCCAACATCTTCGTCTGAAAGTTGCAAACATCGGGTTAAGTACAAGAATGTACTCGCAAGACTTACACATTAATATATATACATAGAAGAAAGGGGTATGCAAGTTTCTACCTTAAAAGATGGCATAATGGTTCAAGTTTTGGACAAAAGCCAATTTAGTTGAGCAAATAACAAGTTGCAAATATAGAGTTTCTAACTTAGCATAATCTAAAATTTAATCACAAATAAGCACAACCCGTGCTCTCATCACCATCCATGGACTACCATTGTCCAACCATGGCTTGCAAATATAACCATTTCATATCCAAGACTAATCCAACCCATTTAACCCAAGTTTGATGCTAACATAGACTGACTAACACATCAAGCGGTCGTCCTGTAACCGTGGACACGGCTATTCGAATAGTTTTACTCTGATCAGAGGGGT
Source organism: Oryza officinalis (assembly GCA_008326285.1). Taxonomy (NCBI): domain Eukaryota; kingdom Viridiplantae; phylum Streptophyta; class Magnoliopsida; order Poales; family Poaceae; genus Oryza; species Oryza officinalis. The sequence continues at coordinate 13,253,919 of BDMV01000006.1, read as the reverse complement.
ACATCTTTACCCACATGAAATGAACAAGGATCAAATGCTTCACACGCACACAGGTGTGACCTACAAGTGATACAAGCTCATAACATGTCCTTTCCTAGTCACACCCCAACCACCTAAACCACGCCTAGGCCCCCGACGACTTAGCCTGTGTGATGTGGCTAAGGCGGGCTCACCATCGCGGGAGAAACCCCCTGCCAAAACCAGGCACACCTGGGCACTCCAAAGGGAAAACCACCCTCACGAATGACCAGCGTAGCGTAGATGATCACAGTGCAACATAGTACTAAGTCAAGCCGTCCCATACCCGGCGTGTGGAAGTACGTAAGGTGCTTGAATAGATGTCAACATGTTCGGTCCTTAACAACTCAGACGAGGCTACTTGCATCAGGGAAAACCACCATCCCTTCATCGCCCTATCACTCGTCCAAGTTAAAGCATATTTTCCATATGAATCATTTAGTGAAAGTAGTCAGATTTTATGCCCATAAATCGCAGGTAATAAATTCAATCGATAGCTCCATCTATCAATTTTTAACACTAATAGACCTAAGCATGGCTAAGCATCGGTAAAACAATAAAACATTCCCAAATATTTCTATCCCGAGGTTACAAGGATAAAAGATAACAACGAAACAAGGAAGGATATGTAACAATTAGGTATAACCAAATCTAACCCGTACCGATAATTTAGTATTAAATCCAACACATGCATATATATTGTTTTGCAATCAAATCATTTTAGCAAAAATAGGGATTCTATATGCTTAGATGCTTGCCTTGCTGCGGTGAGAAACCACACTCAATCTCAGGTTCTTGCTCCACGTAGTCCGGAACGTTGGAATCTAAATAATCATAACGTACGGAATAAATAAACATCCAAATAAGTCGAAAACTCCAAAATGCTCTAAAATGCATGAATTCCTCACAGTGGGTTAGTCAAGTCCTAAAATGAATTTATGTGAAGAAATTTCTATTTATCATTGCTATTTTGAAAGTTATGAATTTTACAAGTTCAACAAAAAGAGAGTTAGTTATTTGTTTAAATTTGTTTTAGGAGGTAGTTTTGTCAAATTTCTTTCATCTAGATCAAATGGTACATGCTTCTAAGGTGAACAGCAGTGGATTCATAATTTTGGGATTAACTAGTAATTTTCTAGAGATCAAATAAGTTCTAGGTGCAAAATAAGTGTTTTTATGATACTTATAATTTTAGTTACATTTTCTGTATAGAAAGTGCCATATTTTATTTTACTAAATTAAAGTTCATACTTTGCTGATTCTACAGAAATTTAGTTCACTCCATTTGGATTATAAATGAATTTTCTACAAATTTTACAAGTTCTATGTTAACTATTTCGTATTTGAAATTTTAGAAATAAATATCCTACTGTGAGCATAGGATTTTATTATACAATATTAAAGTTTACAATTTTATGAACCTACTGGAGTTGGTTTCACCCCAAAATGAGTTATATTTGATTTGATATGAATTTTACAAGTTTGGTACAATTTTGAGTTGAAAAGATATAGATTTATCCATTTCCTTTAATATTTCCAAAATAAAAAAATCATTGGGGTCCACAAGTCAGCCTCTGGCTTTATGCAGAAAAGCCCCTAGGGTTCTCAGGAATCAACCCGCAGTCCTTAAACACATGCTATTGCAGTTTTTATTAAGAGTCCCTGAAGTTTCTATATATTGCTAAAGAGTCCTTGGTCCCATCTGCCATACTATGTAACCTTACAAATTAAACCCTATAATTTTTAAACTTTTGCTAAGCATAGTCCTTAAGCTCTAATCCAATCAGGCCCACAAGTCAGCGGCTCGGTGGCTGGGAAGCAGAGGCAGTAGCACACCGGCTAACTTCCCACCGGCGGCAATGGCGAATGGCGGCCGATCTCGGTGGGCAACTAAAAGAGAAAACGTGGAGGAGTTCACGGCGAAGCTATTGGTGTTTGTCTCATCGCTACGGTGGTTGGAATCGATGGCGACGACGGCGCAGGCGGCGGTGGCTTTCGGCATGCATGTGCAAGTCAAGCTACGGCTCAAATCCGTGTGAACCAATGCATGCATGCGGTCATATAAGCTTCGTGGAGACTTACCAAAGCACACGCGACAGTCGGCGATGCTTGGACAGCTATGGCACTTGGAAAGAAACTCCGGCAGCGGCAGTAGATAGCAGAGCAATGGCGGCGGCGATCCTCGGCCTGTGATTTGCTAAGAGGAGGTGAGAGACATCTCAAGGATCACACAAGGATGCTCCCAGAGTAAGGAATTGCTTTGGAGCTCACCGTAGAGGACGAATTCGGCGATGACGTCCGGCGGTCGAAATTGGGGAAGAAGAAGCCGATCTACTTCTCCACGGCTTCGGGGTTCAATTCCTTTGGTCGGCGTCTTCCTGGAATCAAGGTAATGACGATGGCGCGACGGCTTGGCCGGACGACGATGATGCCAAGACGGCGGCGCTCTGGAACTCCTTTGACCGCAGCGGCGTTCCGGTGAGACGGCTGCAGTACATAAGACGAGATTAGAGGGGACGGGTTCGGCATGAATGAAAGATCTCAGAACACAATAAGAGAAGGGACGACCGTGGCTCAATAGCGGCGGCGATGGTTATCGTTCCCACGGCCGGCGGCAAAGATGGAGGTGACAGATATGAAGCGAGCTCTCCCTCTCGAATTGCTCGGCACAGGGGCGAAATGCTAGAGTAGGTGATGCACTGGAGAGGGTTTATCGAGCGTCGGCGGCTGCCACGGCGGTGGACACGCGTCGAACACGCCGGCATCGATCTCCTTCCTCTCTCTGTCTCTCTCTGTGTTTAAGCGGTGGAAAATTATATGTACCGAGTTGGAGCAAGTATCAATGGCTGCCAAGTGGGTCCAGGGTGATGTATGCTAAGCAAAGAAGAGAGGCATGGGTAGGTTTATTGGTGAACACAGTACTAGGTAAATATTAGGGTTTTTCCCTATTTAATCTTCTTTCTCCCTTCTTTAAAATTCCAAAACTTAATTTTTGTGCAAGATAAAATAAGGTGGATTTTTCTGGAGGTAGATAAAAATACCTAGGTTCCATTTTCTTTGGTTTCACACAAAAATAATCTATATTTTAATCTCAGGAAAATAAAGAAATTCAGTTCAGCCGAAATTGGTTTGAATTTTTAAAAGGGTCAAACCTACAAAATATATTCTGGAAAAATTATATTAATTCTTGATAAATAGTGTAGTATTTGAATAAATTATATCCCTTATACATGTTTATGTGATAAAATACACATATGAGATGTGTATCAATTTTGCCGATTAGGGTTTTGTTTTATTTTCTAAAAATTTATTTTAATGCATAAGCTAATGCAAAATAATTAGATATGCAACCTACAAATAGAAATAAGCAAATCCTAAATACCTTGTATAAAAAAAATTAGGGTTGTGACAAGGGGAGGGCCACCGTCACCGGATCCGAGGGAGGGGGGAGGATCGCCGCCGTCTCCCACGCCCACCCCTGATGTGGCCCTCGCCCACCACCGCCACCGGAGTCCGCGCCGGCCGACCTTTGCGTGGGAGACGGCCCCTGCCGCCAACATGCGCCTCCTCCACCGGCCTCGGCACGAGGGAGGGCCACCGCCGTCGTGCGCCTCCTCTGCTGGTCCTCGTCGCGTGCCGGGCATGGAGCCACCTGCTCCCGGCGGCTGCCTCGACGACGGCGCCATCGTCAGCTCCCGCTCTAGAGTGGAGAGGAGAGGAGAGGAGAGAAATAGAGAGGAGAGAAAAATATCAGGAGAGAGAGACGGGAGAGGAAGTAAAAAATTTTGACGTGGTGAGTAGGGAAAAAGAGAAGAGAAAAAAACTACGAAGAAAAGGGGTTATTTTCGTATGCGGACCACTTAGGAGGCCTCATGCGAAAATTATATGGCTCCTTAACAGGACCGTATGCGAAAATAGGCTTATTTTTGCATGCGACCCATTAAGAGGCCCACATACGAAAACATATTTTTGCATGCAGATCTCTTAAAGAGGTATATGCAAAAATGGAGATCAATTTTTGCAGACACGACAAATTACGGTCAACTTGCAACTTACAGGGGTACTTGTGTAGAAAAATCGTTTTTTACAGTGATTACTAGCTAGCTGGATTAATGATATAAATTCATACTTAAAAGTTAATTCATTAGTAATTCGTTTCAACCAATTATGCAGGTCAAATTTAAAGTCTTAGTTCTATACTTTTTAATTTCGATAAATTTTGTTAACCACCTGTTGCTGTCGGTGATTCTTATAACGAATTAAGCGGTGTTTTGGAACCAGGTCAAAGTTAAAGTTCATGGTCATTAATGGGCAGGACAGTAGTACATGCACAACAGAAAATATTATGTTATCTTAAATTAAAAAAGAATAAATTGGTGGGAGACGATGACCATAGCCTTGTTTATTATCCTCTTAGAACTACCACAATGTGGGAAGAAAGCCTGTAAGAAACAACAAAATACAACCTTCTTTTCCCCGGTCATATAAGTTGGGGTAGCTGATAATAATAAAATAATAAGTACACCGTCCGTTTCAAAATAAATCAACTTAGAATTAAGTGGGACATATTATAGCACAATGAGTCTGGACAAGAGTTTGTTCATATTTGTTGTTATATGTTACACCTCGTTCAATTCTAAATTAATTGTTTATTTTGGGACAAAGAGATCAACTAGATATTGTGTTGCTGCCACAACACACAAATAAAAACGAATTATGGTGTTTGGCCATAACTACTTTTCATTGCTGTTCCATATTATTTTCTCCACATATATAGTACTTCATTTATCTCAAAATAAATAAAGCTAGGATAAAGTGAGATATTTTTAGTACATCAAATCTGAACATGTTTTTATCTAGATTTATTTTATTTTAGGTTGTTTATTTTGAGGTGAAGAGAACAGTAGATTGTGATGTTCGGTCACAGCTAGCTACTACCACCGGATCATATAGCCCACACTATTTTTGACTATTGTGATATATACTATCCATTTCAAAATATAACAATCTAAAATTAAATTTGACATCATATTTTACATGAATTTACATAGATTCTATATTTTGGGACCAAGGTACATTGCGCCTGTCCTTATAAATACGCTTGTTTGCGTAGCTAGCGATGCATTGCGTGAACACACAACATAGCCACTAGCCATCATGGTAGGGTTCCAGCACGAGATGAGCACCGAGGAGTTGCTCCATGGCCACCTCGAGCTCTACCACCATTTCTTGTCCTACATCAAGTCCATGGCGCTCAAGTGCGCCACCGAGCTGGGCATCCCTGCCGTCATCCACCGCCGTGGCGGCGCCGCCACGCTCCCGGACATCGCCGCGGAAGTCGCGCTGCGCCAGGCTAAGGTCCCGCACCTTCGGCGGCTCATGCGCGTGCTCACCGTCTCCGGCATCTTTGGCATGAAGCAGCAGCCGGCGGCGGGAACCTCCTCCTCCGGCGAGTCCGTGTACACGCTCACCCCGGCGTCCCGCCTCCTCGCCGGCGGCGGCGGCGGCGGCGAGCACGACATGTCTCCCATGCTGCGGTTTCTTGTGCACCCTACGGCTCTCACCCCGTTCTTCAGCCTGCACGCGTGGTTCAGGGCCGACGACGAGGAGGAGCCTGCCGGCGGCAGCGGCGCGGCGATGTCGCTGTTCGAGATGGCGCACGGCTTCCCCCGGTGGGAGATGACCGGGAGGGACGCCGCGTACGGCGCCGTCCTGAACGACGCCATGGCCGCGGACAGCAGCTTCGTCATGGAGGTCGTGCTCAGGGAGGGCGGCGGCGACGTGTTCCGCGGGCTCGGCTCGCTGGTCGACGTCGGCGGCGGCCATGGCGCGGCCGCGGCGGCCGTCGCCAGGGCGTTCCCTCATGTCAAGTGCAGCGTGCTGGACCTCCCGCAAGTGGTCAGTCAGGCGCCACCGGACGCCGGTGACGTGCGGTTCGTCGCCGGCGACATGTTTGAGTACGTCCCGCCGGCAGATGCAGTACTACTCAAGGTGTGTCAAATGTTTCTCTCTGGAGGGAAAATCATATTGGGTATATAATACTACCTTCATTTTTAAATATACGAAATAACGGACTTACATATAAATGTTCGAACATTTATTTTATTCAAAAACTTTATGCAAATATGAAAAATATAAATCATACTTAAAATATATCTTTAATGATAAAATAAGTCAAAAAATAAAACAAATACTTATATATGTAATTTTTAATAAGACGAATGATTATTAATGAGATAAATGACTAAATGTATGTTTAAATGACAACCGTGTTAATACTTGGACGATACTAATTCTTAGGGGTGAAAACGGATCAGATAATATCCGATCCGATCCGCTTCAAATCCATCCGCAACGAGGATATGGTATGGGTTTTTAGAAATCCGACGGATATGGATGTGGATGCGGATAGTATGATGCGAATTCAGATACGGACGTGGTATCTCTAAAATCTGACGGATGTGGATTATCCGACTTTTCTATCGGATTATCCGATAAGCCGTTTGTCGGATAATTTGACATTATTAACCCATGTAACACTCTATGGGTGAGTTCTTTACCCTACTTTCCTAACTCACATCTCTCTTTTTTCGCGCGCACGCTTTTCAAACTGTTAAACGGTGTGTTTTTGCAAAAAGTTTCTATACGAAAGTTACTTTAAAAAATCATATTAATTCATTTTTCAAAAAAAATAGTAAATACTTAATTAATTATGTGCTAATGAGTCGCTCCGTTTTTCATGCGGAGGAAATTTCTTCCCAACACTTACAAACGAACACACCCTTATGTTATATATAACATGAGGCCGGCCCATCCAATATCCTAATTTATCTATTAGCCTATACGTCTTAGTTTGATGCTTTCGTTCTCTCATCTAACACTTTGTAGCTACGTTTTTATATTATGGACATTATAAATTTATGTTGTTTAGCACTTAAGTATATAATTATTTCGATGGGTCGTTTATTGACTATTGTATTGTTGTCTCTTATATTGCTAATTCGATGTTGTATTTATTGCATATACATGTAACATCCAACAAATTTAATCCGTTTCTGAACCGAGTCCACACCGACTCCGCACCAATTTTGACATTCGAAATAATCCGCTCCGCATCTGCATCCGCACACCATCTGCAGCCGCTCCGAATCCGGTTAAAAAATATGGTTTAGGATATGATATGACCACTGTCTGTTTGAATCCGCTCCGTTTTTACCCCTACTAATTCTTCCAGTCAAGTAAAAAGTTGGGGGCATTGAACTTCCCAGCGTCGTTAAATATACCTGACCGGATGGTGTAGTAATTAATAAAAAATCATCCTATTTATTTCAAAATAAAAAAGTCATTAACACTGAATGATCAATAGCTTGTATGGAAATAATAAAGCAAAAAGAATTGCATTTTATTTAATTTTTTCTAAGAAAGGTGGAGATAAAAAAATTTAACTATTTTACAAACGGTTTGGCTTTTTATTCAACATTCTAACAAAACTTTCACACCAGTGTTTACTTGAAGCAAAATTGCACTATAATAACTTATTTCAGTAAATGCAATGAAGCTTTCAAACTGTAATTCTGCTGACTTGAACCTTTGAACTGTTCGATCGACTTGGATCTAAGCTGCCCTACTATGTAATTTTGTTAAACCAAATATTGATTTGTTAAACCAAATATTGAATAGTCACACCCTACTTCTATCTCATATGCATGCGACTAGTAGGTTTGAGCCACATTAGTTAACTGTTAATTTAACTCCACTAGTCACCAACTCTAGGGATGGCAATTTTGGCGGTAAGGCCGGATTTTGGCTCCGCAAGCCATAGGGACTCGAAAAGTAGAGAGTAGAGGAAAATAGCCCACAACAAATTAAAACAGCCCAAAATTAAGGTTTTAACAATTCCCTATCCATCCACACTCTCGAACCAGACGCACTAATTAAGTGATCGACCTGCTCCTGCACGTGCATGTGTCGTTTGACATAGTTACTACAATTCTGAAGAACATTTAGATTTTCCTTTTTTTTAGATTGAGGAATATTTAGAAATTACAATCCATGTTGGTTTGTACAATTGAATTTGGGTTGGGTGGAAATTCAACCAAACTAAGGTCCTTTCTCATATACCCAATCCAGTATCCGCATTGTGTAGTTTTATGATTAGTATGCAAAATCCCTAGTGTTTTCATCTCTATGATTAGGATAAATGTTCTAGAGTAGCCTCCAATTCGCAAAGATAAATGCTGAGACAAAAACACAACTTTTTAAGATTCAATGAAGTGGGAAATTATCAAAGGTTGAAGGTGAAGTATTTCCTTACACAGAACAACATAGTCAGAGCAATTAATATGAATAAATTAGATATTTCAGAGGCTCAAATAAACAAACATGAACTTTAAGAGCTTGTACAAAGTTGAATAAGTACGTCACAGATCTGGATTAATAAAAAAGAGACCTCGGATGTTTGACTACACAATTTATAATAGTTTGATGGCTTTAAATTAAATCCTATTTTTTTCCTTTAAATTAGCTAGCTCCCTAACTTCTTTTATTTTATATTTCTAAATGTTTATGTTTCAGTACGTCTTGCATTGCTTTGGTGATGATGATTGTGTCAAGATACTTCAACGGTGCAAGGAAGCAATACCTGCAAGAGATGCTGGAGGAAAGGTGATAATCATTAATATGGTGGTTGGATCAGTCTCGCAGAGTAACATCTTCAAAGAGACACAAGCGTTGTTTGATATCTACATGATGTACATAGATGGGGTTGAGAGAGAGGAGAAAGAATGGGAAAATATCTTTTTCAAAGCCGGATTTAGTGCCTACAAAATTATGCCAATATTAGGCTTTCTATCAGTAATTGAGGTGTACCCTTGAATGCGCATTGGAGTACACTGGACTACTGGTCAGTTCCCAGTCAAAAATAATACTTACATACCTGATCTTCAGTTATCTTTTGTTACTTACATACCTGATATTCAGTTATCTTTTGTTACTTGAACCCAAGGTTTTCTTTAGATAATGACTTGAATTCATGGTGTGGTTTGTAACTTATATTAGGCATACATAAGTCATCCCATTCAAGATGCTACCGAATACCGATGTTTCTATTCCAATATATAAAAGATGAAGTCGTTCTTGTGTCGTTGTGCTTCTAAAAACAAATCACATGCATCAATGGAAGATAGAGAGATTTTTGTTTTGAGGTTTCGTTAACTACATGGAGTTGAATCAAACTATATTGTTAGTTTTCTGTGGAAGTTATCAATTTTTATAGTTCGAAATTGAATTCTGTTGTACTAATTTCCAATTATATTAATATACTTCAATGTCATGTAAACTGAATTGGAGGTGAACTTGCCGTATAGTAGCTGAGTTGCCGTCGTCTTTTAAGCTAAACTGTTACGATTTATAGCTCTGGTATACTATAGAAAAATGACTAGTTTATTTTGTTGCCTTTCAATTAACGTAAAAATTTTTGTTGAGTGCTTGTCATCAAGTATATATAAGGCACAAATATAATACTATTAGCTCTCTGGCAGACATAAACGATTTTGAATATAATTTATCTGTGCAATGCATCTTCTGAAAATTTTTGGATCAAAATAAATTAAAAGTACATATGACGTTTAAAAGTATTTTCTGAAAAATCGCTAAAATGACTGTATCCATTTTCGACTTCTATAATGAAAATGAACTTCTTATCACTGTTCAAACCTAATAAAACTAGGGAAGTAGTTCTATTGAGATCTATACTAAAAACAAGAGAGTCCCTTCCAAAAAAAATTCTTATTTGTGATCCTTTCCTCAACTACCAAATTGGACTTTTTTGAGTCTGTTTCAAACTAAATTCAGAACTTTCCTCCCCTAACTCCTCCTATTGTAGACCTGACCTCCCAAGGCATGTTTACATTCCCTACCCACCACCCTCATGTGTGTTGAATTTATGCAGTGGGAAAAACTGAATAATAACTATTCAGCTTTTAGAGCAGACATATGTTCATGATTCAGAAGGTAAATGCAGCTCATTAGTAATCCTGAATCATTTGATGCTCATATCGCCAGTATAAAAAAAATTGTGCAATGTGGTTGAATTAGATCGAATCAATGATATTTCAGCTGGATCTCCTACTATAATTTGGGAACATGGATACCTCATGCCAGCATCAAGATCAGTTTAGGAGAACGCTGCCTGACCAACCCTGTTGGGCGCTTCAAGAGTTGATATATACTGACCTACATGCTGATGAGGCACACCACCCAAATGGTACATGTACAAGTGAGTATGAAGCATCGTTTTGTAACGGCACTTGACATCTCGCAACCATCCTATATCTTTCTAGCTAGTGCGAATATTTGGAATAGGAGGCATCGGCCGGAGAACACAGCACCATGCTTCTCGCTGAAATTTCTTCAGAATGTTGTTGCCCATCTCAAATGAGCCTCTACTGTGCCATGCCACCGGCGCTTGGCGTTGCCATAGAGCAGTGTTCAGCTCTAGCCCTGAGGTGAAATCATTGGCTCAATTAGCACGGTACAGCTAGCTGGGCCTTATAGCAGATGTCCTCGGATCTGAGATGTCTTTCAGGGATGGCAAACTGAAATTGTGCCATACATATTCTACCACCAGGGTAAGATGTACATGCTTCGGCAGAAACTTCAGGGCAGTCTGATCAATACAAAGTAATGACACAAATTCAGGGGAAAGTGGATGCATGTTGGATGAGTCTTCCGCACATTAGCTTCGGCAGCAGTTTAGGCCGTAATACTGGATTGCTATTCTTGAAAAATCATAAAAGTTGTTTCATAAAGACATATATACATATTTTAGAGTGATTATAAATTAAAACTTAAAATTACGGTATCTTTTGGTAGAGAGCTAGTATTAGTTGACACATTCTGTCCCTGCATTTGTGTCTCCTCTTGTATTCTTGTGCGCTAGTATTTGGTATCAATTGCTTGTTCTTTATCACAATTGCTTTTCACTACATAAAAAAGGCATTTTTCCAGACGGCCAAAACCTATTTTTGCGTGCAGGTGGGCCACCCGTCTGTAAAAAAATGTCTGCAAAAATTGCTATTTTTGCGTGCCGGTGTGTGTGGGTGTTTATTTCATTCGCATGCAAAAATAAAAATCCAAAAAAGTAAAAATCTCAAAAAATCAAAAATCAAAACCCTAGCTAGCTCCCATCAACACCCCGATGGCGGCGGCGGCACGGATCCGGCGGTCGCGGGGCCGGTGGCGGCGGATCTGGTCGTCGCGGTGCCGCTGGCTGCCCGAGGTCACCAAGCCGGCCGCTCCCACCGTCAGCCATCGCGGGGCCTAGCCCTCTGCCACCCGTCGCCTGCCGCCCGAGGCTGCTTGAGCCTGCCCGCCACCCACTGTTGGCTGCTCCCACTACCGCCCGCCGCGGGCCACTCCCGCTCAAGCCCGTCATGGGCCACCCGAGGCTGCTCAAGCCGCTGACCAGTGTGACCAGTGAGAGAGCGAAGAAGAGAAGAGGAGGTGAGAAAGAGGAGAGAAGGTGAGAAATAATATGTGGAGGAGAGGAGGCGAGAGAGAGATGGAGAGAAGATAAGGATGGACTTCCTAGGAAAATAGGCTTATTTGGGTATGTGGGTATGTTAAAAGGTTCGCTTGCAAAAATTAATTTTTGCATACGGGCCTTTTAAGTAGCCGTATGCAAAAATACATGTCGATTTTTACAGGCGCGACCAGTTACAGTCCGCCTACAACCTATGGGGTCCTCATACAGAAAAATTGTTTCTGTAGTAATGTTTGGTATTCAATTATAAGAAGATCATCCTACTAACACAGTGAATAAAAATGGGTAAAGTCAATTTTTTTTCTCCTTTTGAACATTGCTTAAAGTCCATTTCTCACCCTATACGAAAAAACCGATTGTTTTTTCACCCTTAAACATTCAAAACCAGACAAAAAAAACACCCTAAACCACATTTCATCGTGGTTTCAATTGATATGATACTGATTTCTTGTTAGCATGAACTTTGATTAGGTAACTTCATGGTTGTGGATAGGGTGGGCATAAAAACACCAAAATCCGAGGGCCGAACCGAACCCCACCAAATTGAACTGTCAGTTTGTTCGGTGATCGGTGTTCTCTTTGGTTTTGTTTTTTCCCTGGTTCAGTCTTCAGCTCTTTGATCGGTTTTTCGTTTATGGAAACCGAGGAAACCAGATAACCGATCAACTACTGCGATCCAATCTGATTACGTGAAAGGCTCAATGTCCAGTCCCTCTGATCGGTTGAAAAGCCTATTAATTCCACATCTCACCAACCCCAAGGCCCATAACCTATCTAGGCCAGATCAAACTACCATTGTGGCCCAAAATCTTGCAACACGACGCGTGTCTCAGCTTGTGGTGTAGTAACAAGTGCAATAATTTTTTCTCAGCTTAATCGGTAAAACCGGGAAACCAAAATTGGTTCAGTCGGTGTGGTTTATAGAATTTATACGAAGACTTTGGCTTCTCATGATTGAAAACCGATGAAACCGAACCGCAGTTACTAAATAAACCGAACGCCTCCACCTAGTTGTAGGCTTAATTAAGTGTCATCCACATTATCATTATGTCTGTAAAAAGTGCATTAGAAAGGTTGGAAAACCGTCTCTATTCAAACTACTGCAGGAGCTGCCATAGGTGTCGATTCGAAACTGACCATAGATGCCAGTTTCCCAACCATCACCAATTTGTCGGTCTGTTTGCGCAATTGCATAAACCAGCACCTATATTCTTTTAAGAAATAAAAAATACGGGCTAGAGGAGGTGGCGCCACCGTCAAGTGGAGCTCGACAGGAAGACGACGCCACCGCTCGAAGAAGGAGAAGGGGGGCAACAGATGCAGAGGAGGAGGGGGAGGGTGGAGGAGGAGAGGAGCGGCAGATGGAGAGGAGTGAGAGAGAGAGAAAGAGATGGGGTGATGGGTGGGCGTGGGTAGTGGATAAGGTCGATCGGGTGGGCAAGGGGAGTTGGCTCGGCTCGGTTTTCGTGGGGTGTCAGTTTATATTATAGGTGTTGGTTTTGGGGCTGGAACCAGTACATACAGTTTCCTTCATATAGACATCGCTTTTTTCTATATAACCGACATCTATTCTCAACTATAAGTGTCAGTTTTAGGTTAAGAACTGACACCTATAGTATAGGTGTTGGTTTTTTTAAGCCAACACCTATAAATAGAATATGTGTTGGTTTCAATTAAACCGACACCTATGAGGTGTCACCTGTAAGGGGTTCTGTAGTAGTGTCAAACAAGACAGCTAGAAAATACATCCTAGGGTAGGGTGTTATTTGTTTGATTTTAAAAGTTTGAGTGTGAAAATAACCAGTTTTCTAGTTTAGGATAAAAGAAGTTCTTCAACCAAAGTTGAAGGCTAAAAATAGACTTAACTCGTGAAAATAAGTTGGTATGGCTGTTGGTTCTTAAATAGATGAGATCAAGCTCACATGCCATACATCTGCTCACAAGGGCTGAATGCTGGGTGATGCCACATCGATAGCAATAGTGCCTGCTCTGGAAATTTTACGAAAAAGTCCTTCAATTTATGTGTAATTTGAGCCAGGTCCCTCCCAAACAATTCCTCTGAGGTGATGTTTTACGTATAGGCCCTTCGAAAAACCGAATATTCCATACATAGAGAAAAATCACGAATTAGGACCATGCTCTAAAACGTGGAAGCCGAGGGCTTTTTCACAAAAAGGCACAAACTAACCCACTCTCCCGTCCCCAAACCCTAGCCGCCGCCGCCCGCGTCCCCTCCCTCTCGTCTCACCCTCTCCCTCTCCCTCTACAGTCGCCGCCGCTGCCTCGCATCGCTGCCTCCACCTCCGCCGCTGTCACGTTGCCGTCTCCGAGCGCCTCCGCCTACCCCTCGCGGCATCGCTGTCGCCGAGCGCAGCCATCTCCGCCTCCGTGACCGCCATCGCCATCGCTGAGCGCCGCCACTTCCGCCTTCGCCTCGCTCCGCCGATGCTGAGCGCCGCCGCTGCAGCTGGCGCCATCGCTGAGCACCACCGCAGCTCTGTCCTCTGCCGCCGTCACCATCGTCGAGCGCCGCAGCTACGTCCTTCACTGCCATCACCGAGGACCGCTGCTCCGCCCTTCGTTGCCGCTGCCATCGAAGAGACAGTGGTGGTGACAGAGCCGGAGGATTGACCTGTGTTGACAGGGTGACGAATGAAAGAACATGTTTCTTAGCTCTCCCATAGGTCGGCTGTAGTTATACCATGTTGATGATGTGAGATTGAGTAGCCTTAGAAACATGTTCTTGCATTGGTTGTGTAGTTTTGAGAGAAAAAATGTCTCCTTTTTTATGGTTGAATCAGTTGGTTGTGTAGATTTGAGAGGAAAAATGTCTCCTCTTTTATGGTTGAATCAGTTGGTTGTATAGTGTAGTAGTGTACTACTGTTTTTCCGTCTATTCTTGTTGATATTTTTTCTTGTTATTTATTTTATTTTTGTCAGTAATAAAGAAGAGCAATGGACTATGGATCTGGAGATTGAAGCTAGCTTTTTTTGCCCTTATCTTCAATTTTCAATTTATTTTGTTTTGTTTGTTTTTTTATCTATTAGGAACACAAGACAATGAGAAGATGGAAAACACCACAACCTACCAAGTGGTTGAGATAATGCCTCATAACAATATGATATTTGAGTTGAGTTGGTAAGATTCTCTCGCTTATTTGCTCTGCATTGAAATGGAACTTTCATTTAATCTGATTCCTATTCAGTAAGAGAGGTAGCTAATAATCATGTTTTATAATTAACACATCTTAGCATGTTCTAATAAAATATACAAGAATGAACAATTACCATTGATTTTATGTTGTCTAACGACAACATACATGAATGAAAACATCTGAGAATGTACCTGTTTTGAAGATTTCTCTGATTGGCAAGTACTTACCATCTAGATAAAATTTAGATCTTTCATTTAACTTACTGTAAACAACATATGTTGAGAAAAACAGTGACTCCTAGCGGTTCTCTTTATTCCATTGAACATTTTATCATTATGTCATTGACTGCTGTCTGGTCATGTACCATGGTCGCCAAATTGAAATTAGTGGAATACTAAAGTGAGGCTCCAATATGGATACAGCTTGATATTTATTAATCTTGAAATTGGGAATTATTGAAATTAGAAAAGTAAAGTCTGGTCGTTTGATCTAGGCCGATAAAACGTGAAAAATGAATCAAGCAAACAAAAATAATTTATGGGTAAAATTTTATATGTGTATTCTTACACTAGTACAGATCCTCTTATCTCTGACGGGCCCTCACATGCCTAGACTATTGGGCCGTCAGAACCAAGTCATCTCAATCGGGCCTAAATTTGCGCCGTTGTAGATGTACTCGTGCAGTCATACTCCAGGCACAAGTACACATAGCCCGTCACCGATGACACTCATCTGTGACGGGCTCAGCTTTAGGCCCGATTGAGATGACCTAGCATATCTCAATCGGGCTCGTCTACAGAGCCCGTCAGAGATACGAGTCATCGGTGACGGGCTCCAAATATGACCCGATTGAGATGGCTTTAAAGCCCGTCACCGATGACTCGTATCTCAATCGGGCCCTTCTAGAGAGCCCGTCAGAGATATGAGTCATCGGTGACGGGCTACAATTATGGCCCGATTGAGATGTGATTTAAAGCCCGTCACCGATGACTCATATCTGTGTCGGGCTTTTTGTTGATGCCCGTTAGAGATAACTGTGCGCCCGTTAGAGATGTCGGTTCATTGGCCCGATTGAGATATATTTCGCCCACTATAAATAGACCACCCGACTGTTGTCTGAAGTTATCCCACTATTCACTATTTTGGTGGAAGGTTGAAGGGGGTGAATTTTTGTCATTTTTTTCAAAGAAAAACAGAAAAATCTTAGAAGTAAGTAAAAAGGTAGTAATAATTTTTTTCAATTTAGTAGTATGTTAACTAATATTTTATTAAATTTTGCAGCGATGGATCGAAGTTGGATGAATGCGACAACTCTAAAACGTCATTGCAAGGAGTATAGAGATGGCGTTTTAAGTTTTATGAACGTTGCGGAGGAGGATAGGAGAAGAAGAAATAACAAATACATGTGTTATCCATGTAGAGATTGCAAGAATGATATTATGTTTAGCGGAGAGGAGGTACACTCTCACTTGATACAACGGGGATTCATGAAGGGCTACACATGTTGGGTGAAGCATGGAGAGCAAGAATCCGGTAGTGGTGCAGCTGCAGACAAAAGTGGTGCAGACAATCATGAAAATGAAGATGAGCATGACATGTTTATACCATCTCCATTGGGCGGTGAAATGGTTGATGTGGATCCTGATATGCTGCAAGAGATGTTACGTGATGTTGAGGAGCAAGCTCACAACGAGAGAGATTCCATGAAGTTCAACAGGTTGGTCAGTGACTCCGAGACACCTCTATACGCCGGATGCAAGGCAAAGCATACCAAATTGTCAGCTACCTTGGACCTAATGAAGCTGAAGGCAAGTAGTGGATGGACAGACAAGAGTTTTACGGAACTTTTGGAAATATTGAAGGTCATGCTTCCTGAAGAGAACACATTGCCCGAGACGACATATGAAGCAAAGCAGGTTCTGTGTCCGCTGGGGTTAGAGGTCCGTAGAATTCACGCTTGTCCAAACGACTGCATATTGTACCACAAGCAATATGCGGACCTAGATGCTTGTCCTGTGTGCAAGGCTTTTCGATACAAGCGAAAGAAAAGTGCGGGGGAGGGAAAGAAGTCAAAGCGGGGTGGTCCGGCGAAGGTTGTGTGATATCTACCTATCATTGATCGCTTCAAGAGAATATTTGCCAACCCCAAGGAAGCAAAGTTAGTGCGTTGGCATGCCGAAGATAGAAAGAACGACGGTTTGCTAAGGCACCCTGCGGATTCGATTCAATGGAGGAATATCGATCGAATGCACAAAGACTTTGCTGCTGATCCCAGAAACATGAGGATATGTCTGTGTACGGATGGCATGAATCCTTTCGGAGATATGAGCAGTTCTCACAGCACTTGGCCAGTTCTTATTGCGAACTATAACCTCCCACCATGGTTGTGCTTCAAAAGAAAATATATTATGTTGTGCTTGTTAATCCAAGGTCCAAAACAACCGGGCAATGATATCGATGTGTTCTTGGAGCATGTTATCAACGATCTTGAGATTCTTTGGAAAGAAGGTGTCGAAACCTGGGATGCATACGGTCAGGATAACTTCAAGCTACGAGTTCTATTGTTTTGCACCATTAACGACTATCCTGCACTAGGTAATCTTTCCGGACAAACCGTGAAAGGAAAGAAGGCTTGCTCTGACTGTATGGAACATACACGCAGTAGATGGCTGAAGAAATCAAGAAAGATGGTTTACATGGGTCATAGGAGATGGCTCCCGCTACGCCACGCCTTTAGAAGAAAGAAGAAAATTTTCAACGGTCGGAGAGAATTTGGAACTGCTCCCAAGGATTTGTCTGGAGACGAAGTCCACGACATGGTCAAAGACATAACTAACGAGTTTGGGAAGAAAAGAAAACGTGACAAGGGAAATGATAAGGGTATGTGAAAGAAAAAATTCATATTTTGGCGGCTACCATACTGGAAAGACCTTGAGATCCGGCATTACATTGATCTAATGCATGTAGAGAAGAACTGCTGCGATAGTTTGCTCGGGCTACTACTTAATATGCCTGGAAAGACAAAGGACGGGTTGAATGCTCGCCTAGATCTGCAGGAATTGAACATTCGCAGTGAGCTTCAGCCTGTTACGGACAAAGAGACAGGCAGAGTGTACCTCCCACCAGCTTGCCACACATTGTCGAAGGATGAGAAGATCGCAATGCTATCATGTCTGGCTGATATTAAGGTTCCTTCGGGCTATTCAGCAAGGATCAGTAAGTACGTTAAATTGGAGGATCTAAAACTGGTTGGAATGAAGTCTCATGATTGCCACGTGCTAATCACACAGATCTTGCCAGTTGCTATCAGAGGCATTCTACCCCCCAAAGTCCGTCACACGATCCAACGGCTCTGTGCTTTCTTCAATGCAATCGGTCAGAAGATTATAGATCCCGAAGATCTAGATAAGATGCAGGCTGATATTGTCAATACCTTGTGTCACTTGGAGATGTATTTTCCACTGTCTTTCTTCGATATCATGGTTCATCTCCCTGTTCATCTAGTGAAGCAAACAAAACTATGTGGTCCAGCTTTTTTAAGGGAGATGTACCCGTTTGAGAGGTATATGAGAGTTCTTAAGTCGTACGTTCGAAATAGAGCAAAATCGGAGGGAAGCATCATTGAAGGGTACACGACGGAGGAGGTTATTGAGTTCTGCATCGATTACATGGCCGAGAATGATCCTATCGGAGTTCCTGCGTCTCGCCACAAAGGAAGGTTGGCAGGCCTTGGCACAACAGGCAGAAAAAGAATTGTACCCGATCAGGCATCCTATGCACAGGCTCATTTCGCTGTGCTACAACATATGGCCGAAGTAACTCCATACTTTGAGGAGCATCTAGCGAAGGTCCGACAGGAGGACATGGGTCGATTTGATACGTGGATCAACAGAAAACATAGTACTCGCTTCAACGAATGGTTCAAGAATCGTATCGCACGGAGTACCGATGGCCCAAGTGAGATAATACGAAGGTTGGCAAGGGGCCCAAGCTGGGATGTCGACACATGGCAAGGGTACGATATCAATGGATACATATTCTACACCGTCAAACAAGATGACAAAAGTACAGTGCAGAACAGTGCAGTCCGTATAGATGCATATCAGGATCAAGCTGGATCGAACACATACTATGGCCGCATAGAGTAGATATGGGAGATGAACTACAGGAGCTTCAAAGTCCCTTTGTTTCGTTGCAGCTGGGTGAATATCCGCACTGGAGTAAAAGTCGACAGGGAAGGATTCACTTTAGTGGACCTGGCCAAGGTTGGATACGCGGACAAACCATTCGTCCTAGCGAAGCAGGTCGAGCAGATTTTCTATATACAAGACCTCGCTAACAAGAAGCTGCACGTCGTTAGGGATGGCAAACGAAGAATTGTTGGGATTGACAACGTCGTCGATGAGGAAGAATATAACCAGAATTTTCATGTGAGACCTCAGATCGACCTTGACGATGATCCCGAAGACGAAGTGGCATACGCTCGTTCTGACCATTCGGAAGGCATATCCTTGTAAACAGAGTCTTCGTAGTATTGTAAATTGCAAATAGATATAAGTAATGAAGTATTTTGTACCGACGCCTAATGATCTGCATATTTTAAATTCATGTGTGTTTTAAAATTTAATAGCAAATTTACACTGTTTAAATAAGGCATAGGTTAATTATAATAATTTTTTAAAATTTAATGGCAATTTTAAACTAATTTAATAAGGCATATTTTAATTTAACAGAAATTTTACACAATCTAAAAATGTAATAGCAATTTTAAATCGGGTACAAGTTAATTATAATAATTTTATAACTTAAATATCATTATTAAATACAACTGATTAGGAATATTTTAATTCTATAGTGGGATGAGCTTATCTCTATCGGGCATATAAATAATGCCCGTCAGAGATGATCTTATCTCTATCAGGCGTATTAGCTCTGCCCGTCACGGATGATTGTCATCCGTATCGGGCTTCTTTCTTGTGCCCGTCACGGATGATTGTCATCCGTATCGGGCTTCATTCTTGTGCCCGTCACGGATGATTGTCATCCGTATCGGGCTTAATGCTTTTGCCCGATGGCGATGACCTACGACTAGGTTTTCTACCGATCCAGATCTGACTCTGGATCGGTAGAAAAACTAAGTTTTTCCTAAGCGCCTCACCGACTAAGTTCACTCCTCACCAACAACTGCCTTCTCCCTCGAAGCGCCTCCTGACCGCCGCCGCCGCCTCCTCCCTCCAAGCGCCTCCCGACCCCGCCGCCGCCTCCTGGACGCCGCCGCCTCCTGCACGCCGCCGCCGCCTCGCCGTCGCCGCCTCGTCGTCGTCGCCGCCTCCTGGACGCCGCCGCCTCCTCGCCCACCCCGCCCGCAGCATCTCCGGCAACATCCACCGCTGCCACACCGCCGGCCGTCCAGATCTGGTGAGACCCCGCGGCTCCACTTCTTGTTGATCCCTAGCCCCCCAAAGTGCAAATTTGTGTACATACATATTGATCTGTTTAGGAGGATTGTAGTTTTACATTTTGATTTTCATATATTGCTATTTTGTTGTTTTATTTTCATACATATTAATCTATTAGTGTACATACAAATTTGTTGTTATTTATCTATATGTATCATGCTGACATATAACTTGTATTAATGAAATTTGTTGTACTGACATTTAACTTGTACTGACATAGATATAACTATTTTCATACATATTGATCTATTAGTGTACATACAAATTTGTTGTTATTTATCTATATGTATCATGCTGACATATAACTTGTATTGATGAAATTTGTTGTGCTGACATCATACATATTACCTTGTTCTGCTCTGTCCTCTTCCTGCCACTATTACCCTGTGATTTCTTGATAAATGGCCAGTGATGAATGCTCAAAAACAGACCATAAGAACAGACCATCTACACTTATTCTTTTTTTTGGGAACTACACTTGTTCTTTTTTCATACAAACAGCCCATCGACACTTGTTCTTTTTTTTAGGAAGCTACACTTGTTCTTTTTTGCATAATAACAGACCATCTACACTTGTTCTATTTTTTTTGGGGGGGACTTCACTTGTTCTTTTTGTATAAGAACAGACCATCTACACTTGTTCTTTTTTTGGGGGGAGGACTTCAGTTGTTTCTTTTGCATAAGAACAGACCATCTACACTTGTTCTTTTTTTTACGAAGCTACACTTGTTCTTTTTTTTAGGAGCTACACTTGTTCTTTTTTGCATAATAACAGACCATCTACACTTGTTCTATTTTTTTTTGGGGGGACTTCACTTGTTCTTTTTGCATAAGAACAGACCATCTACACTTGTTCTTTTTTTGGGGGGGGACTTCAGTTGTTTCTTTTGCATAAGAACAGACCATCTACACTTGTTCTTCTTTTGGGGGGCACTACACTTGCTCTTTTTTGCATAAGAACAGACCATCTAAACTTGTTCTTTTTTTTGGGGAACTACACTTGCAAATGATTGTAATTGATGCACAATTTCTAAGCAAAACTGAGGCCATATCTTAACCTTAGCATAAGTTATATACACAACCAAAATAAGTTTTTCTATAAATTTTTTTAACTTTCTTGCCGTACAAAAGTTGTATAGAAAATGTCGCAGCAAGGCGAACCCATGTCAGCGACTGCTAGTGGGACAACATCGAGCCGGGCTACTAGGACCCAGAGTAAGATCCATAAGGAAGTGTACACCATAACAGAGGTGGACGATCTGGGATTTCCGACGGCTCCTGCGAAAGCTGTCAAAAAGTTCGCCACAATATGTGGAATCCTTGGGAGGCGGAACTTCACCATATTGAAGGACCACATCGATCTGGTCCCACAAGAAGAAAAAGATGAGGCCTGGAAGCAGTTCAAGGAAAGCTTCGAATACCCCCCAGAGGCCGAGGCAAGACTCAAGCGGCAGGCTATCCGCAAGATGGGCAACTTGTGGAAAAATTTCAAGACCACGTTGGTCACCGAGTACGTCCTCAACGCCGCCCAGCCAGAACCATTCGGGAAGTACCCGTTCATCTCACGGGTCGTGTGGGAAGAGTTCCATGCCGCAAAGTCAACCCCTGAGTCTCGGGAAAAAAGCGAGGCCTATAGGAGGTTGCAGGCAAAAAACGTTCACCCGCACCGGCTTGGCACCGGAGGCTACGCCGGGAAGCAGCACGAATGGGTCAAGGAGGACGAAGCTGCTGCTGAATCTAACACGCCGCCAGTACTTGGTGATATCCCGACCACCCGAGCAAGGAACTGGGCAAGGGCGAGGGTGAAGAAGAATAGTGATGGAACACTAACGTTCCCAAATCCCGAAGATCAAGCGGTGTACCAGAAAATCGTAAGTACCACACGTAGATTATGTTTCGGTAGGTTGTATCGTACTCTTGAATAAATTCGTCCTAACTGCATCGCAGGTCGACCTGACTGCTGAGAGACAGTCCTCCCAAGAGGTCTGCTCACAAAGACGCGAGGATGACGTCCTCACGAAAGCGTTGGGAAGCGAAGAACACCGTGGACGAACAAGGGGCATTGGCTCCAATGTTCCATGGAAGCTTGGGTTTCCCCAATACGTGTGGCAGTACAGGAAGCACAGGCTTTCAAAGGCGCAGAAAGATGCACTCCTGAAGGCACAACTTCGGGATGAGATTAGAAACGAGCTCCGAGAAGAGTTCGATAACAAGTTGTTACAAGTGGAGGCTCGGGTGGAGGCACGCCTTAGGGAAAGCGAGCCTGCTGCCGCTCCCATAGTAGAAACGAGCCCCACGCAGAGGCGTAGCAGCTGCGCATCTACTGGGATGGCGACACAAGAAACACCAGCCCCCAATGCGGTGGACCACATAACGGTAAAACCAACACAAAACGTATATGTTCTCCCCTAACCACAGTACATTATTACATATTATAAAGATACGTATGAATCTAATGCAGGGACCCACATCGTGCACCCTAGTCGTTAGGGTGACAAAGGACTTTGCAATTCCTGCTGCAGAGGGTCTAGCGTTCAAGCCCATGCCGGAGACCCGAGTGCATGGGGGGCAGCTGCTAGCCGACCATGCAAAAGTTCAAGTGGACATGGTGAAGCCCGATTGGGTTGGCTTCACTCTCCCGCTCCCACCAAATGACGAGGTTCTGACCCTTGGAGCTGCACGCGGGACCTTTATCCAATGGCTCAAGTAGAACATTCAGATAAATTTAACTCCTAGGCCAGCACCAAGTGCTCGTCCGGCGCCGCCGCCGGCACGTCCCCCTCCAGCTCTTGTATCTGCCCCTCCTGCCGTTGAAAAAGGAGATCAAGATCTCCAATTGCAGTATGATACAGATTTTGGGGATGACGGACAAGAGGTCTGCAGCAGAGCGTTCCTCCCCCCAGTCTCCACAAAAAGAAAGAGGGCGGCATCTTCTCCACCCAAGCTTGGATCACGCAAAAGAGCTGCTGGAAGGAGGAGAGGAAGAGGAAATGTGGAAGGGCCGCTTCTGGCTCCAAAGAAACTAGATCTTGGCAAGGTGCCATCAGCTCCTAAAGAATTCACATTAGGCATGCCATTGGTCGGAGACGACGCCTTATCAAAGATGGGCCTGCATGCAAGGAGTTGCATGGGTACTATATGGAGAGGTCCAACGCAAGGAGGAAGCATAGAGAGACCTCCATGACGGGCCAGCACGATAGACAGCCATTCCTCGGCCCTGAATCCTTTATCACCGTAGACTTTCAAGATCTATGGGACCTCTACAGGGTGCGAGCAGTCGACACCAACCTCCTTAAGTGCCACTCCTTGTGAGTATTCTTGCATACGAGATATGGTAATAACTATCCTTGTATTACGCTTACCCTAATTCTTGTCTTGCTTCTAGGTTAATTTGAAAGCATGTCCATCATAATGCTCCTCATGTTGCTTTGCTCGATCCAAGTGTCGTCAACGAGACAACTATGAATTACGATCGAGCCAGCATGGTAGAATATATCAAGGACTGCTTATGGTCCCGCCAAGACAAGGACTTCATTATGTGTGCCTACTCTGAATAGTAAGCGTGTTCCCTACTTACAGTCAAACCTGCGACACGTATAGCTTTAGTATTTAACTTGCAATTTATTAATGTCGCAGTCGTCATTGGATTCTCCTGGTCATAGTGCCGAAGTGGAGTTTGGTATACTACCTTAACTCCAATATCAAAAAAGAAATATACGATTGGTCGGCGATCGAGGCTGCCTTGAACGATGCCTGGGACCAATACGTGGCAAAAGGCGGGAGGCATAAGGAAGGGCATCCCACACTCGGTCACAAAAAGGACTTTCCAGTACGTCAACAAGTTGGTGACCAGTGTGGGTTTCACGTCTGCCATAACATGAGGAGCCTCGCAGACAAGGTGACATTGCTCGACCTTGAGGTGTGTGCTTCAGTTGTTTATATACATTAGAGAGGAGATAGCACGATTCATACTAACTTTTCAATTATGTAGACTAACTTGACGCCTCGCATGTAGGAAAAACTTTCGGCAATTCCGGAAAACAACTTCAATATCATTAGAGAGGAGATAGCACAATTCATACTAGATGACCTCTTGTCGCCGAAAGGAATGTTTAGAGTCAAGTCCTAGCGGAAACAAATGATTTTGCGACAAACATTTGATTTTTGTAAATATTCTTTGTAATACAATTATGCACGTTCTTCTGTATATATTTGCATTTTTTAATTACATATATACTTGTTCCAATTTATAACTCAGTTTTACAGGTTTTGATGCATGTTGGCGGTTTTATGAATTGGCTGTGAATTGGCTGTGAATTGGCTGAGAATTCTGTGAATTGGCTGTGAATTGGCTGTGAATCAGGAATGCTGGGAATGGGGTTGCTGGGATTGTCTTTTTTGCAGCGGGCATGGCTAGCAAAGGCCTGAGGCTAGCCAAAAAAACGAATTTTATTTTTTTTTGCTGACATCGTCATCCCTGACGGGCATTTTAGTAATGCTCGAAAGAGATAATAATCCGTGACGGGCTCCTAAGAAAGCCCGATAGGGATATAGTCATCCCTGACGGACTCCTAATATAAACCCGATAGAGATAAGTCATCCCAACCAGGAATATTTTGAATCAACAGGTGGGGTCAAACCTATCGGTGACGGCCTCTTTGGTAAAGCCCGTTAGCGATGCTAGTCATCGGTGACGGGCTGAGTATTTTGCCCGATTGAGATTAGTCATCCGTGACGGGCTCTACCCAACCTGGTTTGACTTGTATTTCTTGGTCAATCTTATCTGTGGCGGGCTGTATTGTTAGGCCCGATTGAGATAACGTTCATCCGTGACGGCCTTGTGCCCGATTGAGATAGTTTCTCACATCAGTGACCTTTGGTCAGTGACGGAGGCCCTACCCGATAGTGATGAGGGTTAATGCCCGTTAGAGATAGCCGATCCCACGGTAGTGTTAGTTGTTTAAAAGCTAACACTAGACTACGATAGAAAACCTCAAAATCTACTTGAAAGTTAACCTTCAAAATTTAAATTTCTATCAGTGGCTTATAAGCCAAAATATGTAAATATGAGGGGCTAAAACTAAGTAGTCAAGGTATTATAAATTGCACATTTTATTTAACATTATACATATAATCAATGATAACATCTTTCTATTAACATGTGAGTTCCCTCATAGTGCCGAATAAGTATATAAAAAGTGTAGATCAATAGATTATTATTGGAAGACTAATTAATGGGATTTAGTAATAGGGAATTTCTTATCGTTATTATAAAACGCAAAACAACAATACTTGACAATTCTATTGAGTTTGTAAAGAATGGTAATATTATTTTAAATTTGCAATGAGATGGTATTTGCATGGTAATAGTTATACGGTAGTGTGCAGCATTCTTTTTTTTCTTTTGGATGGTTATCTTCTGTCCTTTTACACCTCCGATCATTCTCTCTGTGATTAGTGTAGACAACCTAAACAGAACAAAAAGAAATAATTATGATTTACATAAGGTAGCAGTTCATTAAGATTCATCCATTATTGTTAAGAAACGCTGTTCTAAATAGGTAGTAGAAGGGAGAACTTACTTGCTATTTTTCGTGCAGATGTCGTTTTCTCTCTATATCATTCATAGTTTACCTTCATCGTGAAAATTCTGTCAACAATATCAGGGCAAATTTCTCTTTTTTCTGTCCTGGAATAAGATCGTGTTCTGAATCAAAGCACGAAAATAAACAGCTGAATGACTTAATGTACAGCAACCAATCTTGACTCACAGAACTAGTAGCAACAATCAATCTGGATCGATATAAATTTAACACCTGAGCTGGAGAAATCTTCAGGTCGCATGTGTTCCAATCAATTCACAGGATGAAGTGCGACCAGAGCCAGGTCAGATCGAAGTCCAAGTTGCCGCTGGTGCCGCGACGGGAGCTGTTGAGGTCGCTGCCGAAATCTAACATGCACAGGAGTACGATCGACATTCCCCAACGATCTGTTCACGAGCTTGGTTGGAGGAGCTCGAAATCGCCGCTGATCGGGGATTCGGGGTATTGCCATCTATTCTAGGTACGATATGTAGAGAGAAGATGAGATAGATCTCGATCAATAACCAAATACTGGGTTGGTGATGAAAATGTTCTTTAGATGGGCCTTGGAGTTTGGGCTTCATAAGACCCGAAGTAGATGGGAATTAAAGTGGCCTATTAAACGATCAACAGCGAATTTTTTGTATTTTTAGATTTTTTTTTTAATATTTACAGAAATATTATAGCACCGAAAAAATTTGCAAAAATAGACCCTGCCGCCCTTCGCAAGGGCGGCAAGCCGACGTGGCAAACGCGCGCTGGACGGCGCGGGACGGCCGTCCTCCTGCCCCCTTGCCGCCCTGGCAAAGGGCGGCAAGACCCCCTTGCCGCCCTTACAGAGGGCGGCAGGCCTGCCCGCCTATAAAGCCCAGCCGGCTGCTTTCAGGAGGCCATTCCCTCCTCACCTCTCCACATCAAAAAAAAAAAGGAGAAGGGGAGGAGAAGAAAAGAAGAGGCGAAGCCCTACCGGTTTCAAACTTCGATTTCAGGTAATATTCGTAGATTATATACGTGACTAAATATATGATGTTAACTAGGATATCACTTGTATTTTTGTAGAACTTTGGTTGGATAAATGCATTGTATGAAATAGGGTTTTACCTGTGGTACTATATAAATATATATTGTTAGATGTAGGTAACTTAGTAGATCTGTAGTATTTGTAGTTATTAGGTTTGTAGTTTTAAATGTTATTGAGTAACATTGCAATAGAATATATAAAAATTTAGGTACGTTGCAAAGAAGATATTACACTGTAGTCGTTTATTATGTAAAATAACGGCCTAGTAATTAACTTTACAGATATGTCCAGTAAAGTTATATTTCAACTATACCATGGTCAAGGAAACGTCCGTTATGGGCCAACTGGGGTAGATCTGTCAGAATTTATTGTAACAGCAAGGGGAATTGATAGGCCAGCTGAGAGGAGTGTACCTTCTATAAAAAAAATGGTTGATGCGGGGCTTGGGAGTTGATCCACAGACTAGTGACATTACAATCTATGTTGTAGTAAGTCGGGCAACAGAGGGTTTTTATTGGGAACTAATGCCGGTTCAAAACTCTGGGATGTGGAGATGGTATGTGGAGAATGCATTGCAACGTGGATGGCCTCTAGCTATGGTTCCGTATGTTCATCCGAAGGATCCAAGTGTACAGATGAACATGGATGATGGCGAGGGGCCAAGTGCAGAAGTGAATGAGATTGAAGTGGATCAGGTCAATGCACCAGAGGAAGATGGAGTAGCTCCAGTAGTAGCTTCAGTAGGCATGCAACCTGGTGGAGTGGCTGACGAGGGGGAGACTGTGGGTGCCATTGTGGACGAAATGGAAAAAGAGGATCGTGACAACGAGCGTGTGGAGGAAAATGATTCGTCAGATGATGACGAGAACAATATTAATCCAGCTGAATGGGCTAGTGATGATTTTTCTGGTTTGGTCATCTCTGAAGGGGAAAATGTGAGATGGGAGTACAAGGAAAACGAGATTATCGAGGGAGCGAGGTATGGTAATGGAGAAGACATGAAGGAGGCAGTGAAGCATTATGCAGTGTCACTTTATAGGGAGTTTTGGGTTGCCAAGTCTAACCGGACACAATATGAAGTTAGGTGTGTTAATGAAAAAGATGGGTGTCCGTGGAGAGTGCACGCCTATAAGGGGAAATGGAAGGACTACTGGACAGCGTCGGTCGTTACGAAACATACTTGTTATCTACCTGGTGTTCAGAAATACCACAGGAACATTACATGTGCATTTGTTGCATCTGAGATGTATGCGCATGTCGTGGACAATCTGGCATATGAACCGAAGTCAATAATCCGACATATCGAACAGACATTCAAGTATACAATTAGCTATGCCAAGGCGTGGAGGGTCAAACAGAAAATAATAGAGATGAGATTTGGAACTTATGAAGCCTCATATGACAATTTGCCACGTCTGTTATCTGTTATCCAACAAAGAAACCCTGGGACCTCTTGTGCACTCAAGACATTCCCCTCAATTGAACATCCTGGCAAGACTGTGCTGCAAAGAGCGTTCTTAGCTCTACATGCATGCAAGATGGCATTCGTGCACTGTCGTCCAGTTCTTTGTATTGATGGGACATTTTTGACCGGGAAGTATCGGGGCCAGATACTAACAGCAATTGGGGTAGATGGGAACAATTAGGTATTACCGTTGGCATTTGCTTTTGTCGAGAGTGAGAACACCGACAGCTGGTACTGGTTCCTCCATCTGGTTAAGACAGAAGTTGTTGGTATGAGGCCCAATGTGTGTCTAATACATGACAGGCACGCCGGTATGCTTCGAGCGATAGAAGAGTTAAAGTTTGGGAGTATGGAAAGAGGATACCCTGGCCAGTGGGAAGATGTACAAAGCAGGTGGTGCATGCGTCATATGGGAGCTAATTTCTTCAAGCAATTTAAGAACAAGGAGTTGATGAACATGTTCAAGAGGCTATGCAATCAGAACCAGGAGAAAAAATTCAATGAGCTTTGGAAGAGATTAGATGAGTTGACAGGCAAATGTAGTGACCAGCGTGCAACAAGACCAGCGGCCGCTGTACCTGACCCTCCTCAAGCACTCGGAGCTCTCCCAACAGATAGTGTAATATTGGTTAGAAGAACTGGGGAGCAAATTCGAAAATTTTCTCAGTGGATTGAGAATGAGCCAAAAGAGAAATGGGCAAAGACTTATGACACAGGTGGTGCTAGTTATGGTATAATGACAACAAATTTGGCGGAAGTTTACAACTGGGTGATGCGCGGTGTCCGTGGACTCCCACTAGTTGGTATAGTGGAGTTCATTTTACATGTGACATGCAAGTATTTCAAGGAGCGGTTCCAAGCAGTTTTTCCCTCTATGCCGAACAACAACATTTTATTTGGAACTTTCATGAAGAAAAAACTAGCGGAGTGGCGTGCAAAGGCCATGAAACATCGAGCTCTAGTGCAAGGTACCCAACAACACAGGTTTGAGGTACTCTGCCAAGATAAGGCAGGCAGGGGTATCTACCGCAAGAGAGTAAAGCAGGAGTGCGTTCTCAAAGACGACGGCACATGTCATTGCTCCTGTAGAAAGCCGACGCTGCTCCACAGGCCATGCACCCATGTCATTTCCGCGGCATCTGAGTGTGGCATCCAAGATGCAGTATATGTGTCACAATACTTCTCCAAGCAAGCAATATATCACACATGGAGTGGCGAGATTTTTGGCTTCGGTGTAGCTGGGGAGTTCACAAAGATTAACGATCCGATAATCTATATTCCTGACCCAACGAAACTCCGAGACAAGGCGGGACGGAGGAAG
This sequence comes from Oryza officinalis, assembly GCA_008326285.1. Taxonomy (NCBI): domain Eukaryota; kingdom Viridiplantae; phylum Streptophyta; class Magnoliopsida; order Poales; family Poaceae; genus Oryza; species Oryza officinalis. The sequence continues at coordinate 13,224,356 of BDMV01000006.1, read as the reverse complement.
ACTCGGCGCATCCGCAACGATATGGACGAGTCGGAGGCAGGCAGGGTGAAGCGGTGCAGCAAATGCGATGAACGTGGCCACACCTACAAGTATTGTCCTGAAGACAAGGAAAAACCAAGTGCGGCAGAGGCAGGTCTATCAGGATCAGCAGCAGATGGAGCTCGCCCTACGGGTGAAGGCACTACTTCAAGGCGACCCCGTCCTAGACGTTCTCGTGGAACGTCCGGTTACGTGGTGTAGTTCGTGTGTTGTATGTTGGCAAAAGGCTTTGCTTGTAATTTCGTTCGAACTTATCGATATGTTCGCATTGTGTTGTGTTGCGAACCACTTGTTAGACTTCCGCATGTAATGTCTTTATGTTTTACGGCTTGTAATTTTGTTTTGTGTTATTTCATTCTCGTTACGTGCCTTTGTGTAACGAAAGTTATGTTCTCAATAATCTGCACTCTTGCATGTCTCTATAAGTATTCTTCCGTTTCAGATAACTTGTTTTTACAATTATATTATTACCTTCTTATTTACCCTAATATGTAACACGTTATTTGCAGAGATGGCACATCCTGAGTTGTTGGATCCGGCGATAGATCAGCGCCACCGGTCGTACCTTACTGCGGTGGAGGGGGCTCAGCTTGGGACGTTCCGTCCACGGTCGTCACGCGAGCGACTTTTGGTTCACGACTCCTTCGTCGAGAGGTATGGTTTTACTGTGTTCACGACACCGGTCTTACCTTACTACGGTGGAGGGGGCTTAGCAATGTGTTCATTTTAACGTCTGGTATTATTTCGCTTTCGCAGGTTGCGTGAGGCCGGTCTCTTACCGTTGGCTCGGCTAGTTGAGGCCGCCACCGGCGACGCTGACGTGACGAGACGTTGGGATCCGGACAGGTCCCTCCTAGCAGCGTTGGTCGACCGGTGGAGGCCGGAGACGCACACTTTTCACCTGCCGTGCGGTGAGGTAGCCCCTACCCTGCAGGATGTCTCGTACTTGTTGGGGCTACCGCTTGCGGGAGACGCTGTCGGGCCAGTTGACATGGGTGTGGACTGGAAGGACGAGCTGACGGCACGTTTCGCACCCGTGCAGCGCCTACCAGGTCTACCGCTCGAGCCGTTGCAGCAGCACCGCAACACCGGGCCTACGAAGAGGTGGCTGCTTCAGTTCACTGTAAGTTCTTTCTACCTAAACTGACGTGTACTATGTACGTAACTTGCAAAGTGCCTAACATTTCATCCAACGCTTGCAGGTTGACCAGCTACCGGAGGAGGCCGACGAGTACTCCTTCAACCGTTGTTTGGAGGCGTACTTGTTGTGGCTTTTTGGGTGGGTGATGTTCTGTGGTAGTCACGGACACTCGGTCGACCGGGGTCTCGTGCACTACGCCAGGAGCATCGCCGACGCCGCGGTCGGTGAGGTGCCTCAGTGGAGTTGGGGCTCCGCGTTGCTGGCGGCTCAGTACCGTGGCCTCTGCGAGGCTTGTACCAGGACGGACCCTGGCGCGATCTTCGGTGGGTGCCCTCTCTTCATTTCTCTTTGGGCGGCTAAGAGGTTTGCGATCGGCCGCCCCCTTGTGGAGCACCACCCTTACGACGCGTCGCTGTACGAGAACAGACCGGCGGTCGACTACCCAACGATGGGTACTCTGTGGTGCCGGCGTCAGGTACGTCGCTAGTAATTGGTAATATTGTCCTACTATTGTTAACTTCATCCTACGTCACACTGACCTTATTGTATTGCAGCGCCGATGGGCTCACGTGCAGGTTAGGCGGTCGTACGCGGAGTTTGTGATGGAGTTCGACCGCCTTCTGCCGACGGACGTAGTGTGGGAGCCCTACAGTGCCATGCTTACCCACAGTCGGGCGTCGCTAGGCCTGTCCACACTCTGCACGAGGGACCAGGCGTACTGGATGACTACGGTTCCGATGGTGTTCGACATCTGTGTCGAGCCGCACGCACCTTACCGCGTGATGCGGCAGTTCGGCTTTCGTCAATCCTTTCCAGTACCGTTTCCGGCGGGCGTCACGGCTGCCGTTCACCGGTAAGCCGTTTTACTACGATTTAATATGTTGCATTAACATCGGGCTGTCCATAATAATTTGCTTTGTTTGTCGTTCGCCCTAATACAATACATTAATTTGCAGGTACTCGCGCAAGGGTCAGCACTCAGCTGGTCACTGGCCTGCCAAGTTGGGGCCTTTTCTCGACGACTGGTTGCTTGCTACCGAGGAGGTCGTGGACCACGCGGGAGAGCCACACACGGAGGAGGGGTATCAGGCGTACCTACGTTGGTACCAGCCACGCACCCGTACTAGAGTCACCTTCGCTCCGACGGAGCAACAGGCCCACGCCGCGAGCGCCAGAGACCTCTACGCCAGGCACCGCGACCAGGACTTCGCTCGTGCGGTAAGTACCTTGCATCGCACCATCGTCTCATCATCCTTTCTGTTGGACAAAGGCTACGAATATTTACGTTCTAATTAACCGTGCAGGCCGTTGAGTGCAACAGGGTCGTCGTTGATGCTACAACGGCGATCCAACGGTTAGGCGCGGGGATTGAGGTGGGGGCAGACGAGCACCTGTCGACGTACACGCGGATACGGGACTCGATGCGCTCGGTTCTCCGTGCGCTGACCTGTCGTGCTGCCGACGTTGCTCAGGCAGACGCAGCACCACAGGTGCGTCCCCGACCGACTGCTCCTCGTCCAGCTGCGCACGTTCCTAGGCCGACACCCCCTCCCTTCGGAGGTACGTATATTCAAGGTCTATTTGTACATCATCAATCAATTGATACTCAATTTATGTGTAAGCTTACAAGTGTCGCGTCGTCGATGTGTAGGCTTCGCTCAGCCTGGGACGACGCCGGGCGCCCACTCCTGGCAGGCTGCGGGGTCATCGTCACAGGCAGGTGCGTCGGCCTCGCTGTCTACACAGTTTTGGCAGGACGCCGGGACTTCGTCACAGCCGGGCGGCACGTCTGTTGCGTCGGCCTCGCTGTCTGCGCAGTTCTGGCAGGACGCCGGGACTTCGTCACAGCCGCCCGGCACGTCTTGGCAGGGTCCTACCGGGACTTCGTCCGAGCACGGGTGGGCTTCCGCCACGCACTTCGACCTTAGTGACTTCGACTTCCCGGACATTATCGGTCCCTCACAGCTTGGAGGCGCACCGCCGGTGCACACGCAGGAGCAGTCGCCCTCCACCCCACTCCCAGACCCTCGCGCTACCCGTGCTGTCCCACCGGATCGCTTCACGTACTCCCAGGACCACGTGCGAGCACAGGCCCGGAGGACCAAGCGGGGTCGCGGCGCGAGTCACGGCCAGTAGAGCAGACATCTCTTTATTTTTCTTTACATTCTTGTACTATATGGTTGTAAACTGAATATGTTGTTGTTTATATTCGGGACTCGCATTCCTACACTTCGCTGTTACGTTTTCCAAAAACAGGAGTCCCTTTCGCCACATGGACGAGTACTTTCGGTCGAGCCGATGCAGCTTTCTTTATTCGCGTGCGATACGACTGCGGAATGGCTTCTCATGCCCTTACATGTCACATCAGCATATGTCCAATCTTACTTTCGGCGAGAATTCCGCCCTCTATAAGGGCGGAAGGCCTTACTCCGCCCATATATAGAGTGGCAGGGTACTTTCGGTCGAGCCGATGCAGCTTTCTTTATTCGCGTGCGATACGACTGCGGAATGGCTTCTCATGCCCTTACATGTCACATCAGCATATGTCCAATCTTACTTTCGGCGAGAATTCCGCCCTCTATAAGGGCGGAAGGCCTTACTCCGCCCATATATAGAGTGGCAGGGTACTTTCGGTCGAGCCGATGCAGCTTTCTTTATTCGCGTGCGATACGACTGCGGAATGGCTTCTCATGCCCTTACATGTCACATCAGCATATGTCCAATCTTACTTTCGGCGAGAATTCCGCCCTCTATAAGGGCGGAAGGCCTTACTCCGCCCATATATAGAGTGGCAGGGTACTTTCGGTCGAGCCGATGCAGCTTTCTTTATTCGCGTGCGATACGACTGCGGAATGGCTTCTCATGCCCTTACATGTCACATCAGCATATGTCCAATCTTACTTTCGGCGAGAATTCCGCCCTCTATAAGGGCGGAAGGCCTTACTCCGCCCATATATAGAGTGGCAGGGTGCTCATTTCAACCGGTCCAACCGAAGGAAAAAAAAGAGAGGTGACTAAGAAGGAGAAGAGCTGCGAAGCATTGTTGCTGTGCTTATTCGAGCGCAGGTTAGTACAATATTCCGACGTATGGTTATATTTTGTGTCGCATACTAGTGTAATTACCATGTATTTGAAATTTGTGAGTAGATTTGTAGCACTTAGATACGGACCCTAGTTTATTTGCGAGTAGATCTGTAGCACTGTTAGTAGTTATGTTGAAATTTGTGAGTAGATCTGTAGCACTTAGAAGTGTGAATAATTTTAGACTAGATTTGTTGTGCACACGTTTGGTTTGTAGTAGTACTATATTTGACCGTACAATGAGAAGTGTTAAGGGTGTTTACAATATTTTATAGTTGTATTTTTAAACTGTAGGATGCCAAGGCGTGGAAAAGCTACCAACTCAAGGTAACATAAATCGTTTTTGTGATATTATGTGTTATTCGTTGTGCATGAAATGAGGAATCCTAGATTAACGGGTTAGGGTGTTTCATTTATTGTTCACTTGTAGTCGCCCGAAGACTGGAAATGCCTTCAACCCATTGCCTTTGCCTAGCGGTGTTCCAGTGCCCATGTGCTGGTGCGGTGATCCTTGCAAGGTAGCCAAGTCCGATGAAGAGGAGACGTACATGCAGAGATACTGGATGTGTGCCAATTTTGAGTTTGAGCCAACACCTGAGATACGCCGCATTAACTTAATGGTGAGGAACTGATGTTTTGTAATGATTATTTGGTGTATGAAGTAGTCTTCAACAACTTATTTGGTTAGTAAACATTGCATTTGTTGTAGACCCCTCCACCGCTATGTGATTTTGAGCAGTGGATCGACACCGAGATCAAGCCGCAAAACAAGGAGCGTTTGGAGTACATGCGGCAATGGGATGCAGAGCGCAAGGAGAAGATAGAGCAGAGACGCAAGGAGGAGGCCGCAGAAAAAGAGCACAAGGCTGAGGCGGAAAGGAGGCGTGTTGCTGCGTACAGGGAGGAGCGGGAGCGGAAGCTTGAGCGTGCGCGGCGAGCGAAGGCAGCAATGGAGGAGAACCCCGATGCACAGAGGAAGGGAAAGTGGCCTCGTTGCACTCAGTAGTATGCACGAGTTGGTAGTTGTATGGTGTTAGGGTTTAGGCCGGCCTTGTTTCGCTAAGTGGGTAGGAACGTGTTCCATCGGTTCGTGGGATCTCCATATCTATCCACTCAACGAATTTGCAGACCCAACGATATGCCTATGTAACATGTTATCATTATGTACGATCAAGTTAGCGTTCTGCGTATTCAGAATTGGTACTAGAAATTGGAGCACATAAGTCATACCCGATCCATGTTGCCACATTGGAAGAATCGCCTCCCCCGAGTATCTGAGTTGAGAGACGACTAAAATATACAGTCATCACCACAATGGCACAACGGACGGTCACACCATGGTGGAATGAAACCGCCCAAAGGATGATGTATTGACATATGAGGAGTGATGAATTTTCGGAGTTGTCCCAAAAGTATTTTCGGAATTTTTAAACATACTAGTTGGATGCCCATGCGTTGCAATGGGAAAAAAATTAGGGCAACTTTAAGGCCCCGTTTGGATGGGATTAGTAAAACCAAGTTGTGCGTTCTGGAAATTTTCGGAGTTGTCCGAAAATCATTTTCGAAACTTCCGAAAAATTACAGAACCAAGTTGTGCGTTCTGGAAATTTTCGGAGTTGTCCGAAAATCATTTTCGGATCTTCCGAAAAATTACAGAACCAAGTTGTGCGTTCTGGAAATTTTCGGAGTTGTCCGAAAATCATTTTCGGAACTTCCGAAAAATTAAAGAACCAAGTTGTGCGTTCTGGAAATTTTCGGAGGAGTCGACGGCGGGGGAGGACTGGCGCGGGAGGGCAGGCGCGGCAGCAGCGGCGCGGGATGGCCGGCGCGGCAGCTGCGGCGCGGGATGGCCGGCGCGGCAGCGGCGGCGGGGGATGGCCGGCGCGCGGGCGCGACGGCGCGGGAGGAGCGGCGGCGCTACGATGAGGAGAGAGAGACGGTCAGACGGCTCGCGCGGGCGGCTTCGGTGAGGCGCTGAGGCGAGAGAAGAGAAGAGAGAGCGAGAGAGAGGGAGGCGTTTTTATTTGGAGCGGCTTCAGTGAGAACGGACACCACGGTTCCTTTCTTTTTAATATGGTATAGATACACTACAAATTTAGGTTTCTGCAAATTTTCGGAGCTATCCGAAAGATTTTCGGAATTCGGGAAGCAAAATAAGATTCTGTATATTTTTGGAGTTGTCCGAAAATATTTTTCGAAACTTTCAAAAATGATAGTGTAGTCATTAAGTTTATGAAAATTTTCGGAGTAGTTCTCTTTTGGAATTTTTGAAAAACGCGTGTAAACTCGGGAAGTTGGAGGGGTAGGGGGCAGGGATGTTGCCGCCCTTGCAGAGGGCGGCAAGCCCCTCGGAGCAGTTTTGCACACCGCGGCCCGTGCGCGCCGTCAAGACGCACACGGCGCCGTGTGCCACGTCAGCTTACCGCCCTTTCAAAGGGCGGCAGGATCTATTTTTGTAATTTTTTCCGGCGCTATAATATTTCTGTAAATATTAAAAAAAAATCTAAAAACAAAAAAAATTCATCAACAGCTGTGATTAAATAGTTTATTTAATTAATGGTTAGATCTTTCTGATTAATGTAGGAGCTTTTAGGAAGTGCCCAATTAGTATAGGTATAGAGGTACATACAGATAGATAGATAGATAGATATAGATACTGCACCCTTTGGTACAATTGTGAATCATTAATCTCCTGGCCCTCTTAAATACCATATACCGATTACCACATACACAATATACAAATAATTAAGCTGGTGTGCATAATGGTGGTTGAATGAAATAAAATGAAATACACTTAATTTCACTCCTCTCGTTTTAAATAAGAAGATAGCTAGGTTGGATTCCTCATGGCTCTACCTCTAGATCTTGAGGGAGTGAAACCAATTGACCAGCATTACACAGGTGAGCTAGAAGAAAGAAGATATATACTTCCATACACACTGATGATAAACTGTAACACCAAACCATCCATGCAACATGATATGCAAATGGTGCGAAGGTCTCATAGCTGTCATACATGTCCTATGGCGAACATGTAGGTTTGCATATATAGGACTAGGAGGACTTGGAGAACCTTATAATTCACTCTTAATCTTTCGAGAGGTCCCAGCGAGGTAGAAAGAAACAATACACCCACATGTTAGCAACCATAGGGTCCGGTCCTGAATTTTTAGAGGCATAGGGCAAGTCAAAAGGCAGAGGTCCTAGTCCATGCGCCATCAAGGAAACACAAACAAACTATGTACTAATCATGACAGCTCAACCGCTCATCGGTTCTATCAATATACTACTTCCTCCATACTAGAATAGGACATCTATTTTCTTTGAGGGATTAAGAGTGAATTTGTAGAAACTGAAATAGTATAGCTAAAAGAATTCATGGAGACCAAAATCCTCGGTATATGTTGTTAAAATACTCAAGATGAATAGATTCACGTTGATCACCTCTAGAAAGTACCGCAAAGCAATACTAGAAATAGATAAACTCAAAGCAATTAACTGTTTACTAGTTCTGATGTTTACCTTGGTGGGTTGAAGTATCATTTCACTACGGGAGGAATTCTGTTGTCTATTCAACCTTGCAAAATTGGCAGATCGAACTGAAAGCATGCTGAGTTGAAATTCTTCAGAATAGACTCCTTTCCACTAATAGAACGATGACCATCTTGAGGAGTTGAGGTTCTGCTTTTCGCGAAAGTGAAACAAACTAGCGATGGAAGCAACCAAATAAGTAGGAGGAGACGAGGAGAATTTGTTTTGGAAATCGGAAAAGGAGGCCCGGAACGATGCGGAGTCGACGCTTCTTCACTTGCAGCGCCGGATGCCCGAACACGAGCAGGTTCGGCTTCGTGGACGTGAGCTCCTGATCCTCTCTTCAGCCAACGAAACAAGGCTAAGCGTTTTAGTGACGAGAATTGCTAGAGCACAGGATTCCGTTGGATGGGATGAATTATATTGTTGATGTCACTTTCTGCAACACCTCTTGCGTTAGATGTGTTCCACCACTCCTAATTCGAAATCCCAACCGAAGTCACGGTCGCACCCTGCCACTCCACGCCAAACATGCGCTATTCCTATTTTCAGTAGTGCAAGTGCGACAGCTTGGTCAGGTCAACATGCACAAATTGGGTTGTGATGGTTAGTGATCTCGGAAGAGCTGCTTCCGCCGAGCAGTGATGTATATCAATTTGGGTTGCCATGAGAGCTGCTTCGGCCAAGCTGTGATGTACTCAATTTGGGTTGCCATGCATATAATTTAGTTGGGCACTTTATTATGATATATTGGGTTGGGCTGGCATGGTCGAGTGCCTTGGCTAGGCAATATGTCTGGTACTAGGATTAGTGCATAGTACACCGTTAAGCGATACACCCACACGGGGCTCCTCTCACGCTACGGGATGTATATACGCATCGCGAATATCATGTGCCATATATAATATTTATATACGTATCATACTTGATACTTAAGGTATCAGGTCCAAACTTATATGTATCATATATGATACTCACATATTAGACATGATACATGTGAGTATCAGGTTTGATACCTAAGAGTATCAGGTCTGATACTTAGGTACCAGGTTTGATACCTATAGGTATCGAGGTATCGGGTCTGATACCTATAGGTATCGGGTCTGATACTTAGGTACCAGGTCTGATACCTATAGGTATCGAATCTAACTTAGGTATCATATCTGATGTATATAGGTATCGAAGTCAAAAAGAGAAAAAAATATAATCTGTGTTATACAATATCATTGTGTCAATGTAATTTCTATGATCCGTACTAAACCTCAAAGCGTCTCACTGTAGGAAAAAACAAAGCAAGAAATAGAGAAAACGAAAAAAAAGTCACAGGTTGTCCATGGTATGGTATATACAAGATACAAGTGAAGCCTACAGAGGTTCATGCCCAAGCGGTTCACATGGCCCAACCCGTGTGTCTAGAATCCTTGTGCTGGCGGAAGGACAAATACACGTGGATGAGTGGTAGCGTATGACCCTGCTACTTAGTAGGAAATCGTGCCGCATGCATGTACAGCCGTTTTGATGAAAATAATGTTGACCTCTTGAGTCATCCCGTTTCTACGGGATGCCGTTATCTAGATTTTCTGTTTAGAGATATTGATTTAATCTAGCAGTGCATCATCAGTGTATAACCTGTATATGTATTACGTCGGCCGGGGCCCCTAACTTCTCGAGGCCCAGGGCGATCGCACCGTGCTTGCATGTCCTGCCCGAGGCAAATCTTTAGTATTGGTACTAGTCATCGCTAGAAAATCCAAAACAAGGCTATCGATATCCCGATCGAGACGCTCGAAAGCACTATGACCGTCCGTGAAAATGAATCAAAGAGAATGGCCCATGAATTGGTTGGGTTTATAAAAAACAATCAGCTAGATTTTTCTAGTTTTCTTGTATCCTACGGCCCGTCCTATGGGTGCTGTCATGGCGGAGTGGCGGCATGAGAGCCTGTGCCAGTAGTCGAGCGGCATTCACTGTCACAGTACCTCCTCGGCAAGGGGCAGGCACGGAGGAGTCATCCAGCATGGAGAGCAGCATGTGAAGTTGCACGGTTAAATCGCATGGCCTGCAAGTTGGGCGTACGGGCGCCGTGAGCCCCGTTTCACCACTGTAGCAACTTAACCCCTGCTACACCTGCTCAATCCAATGAAAATGCTTTTTTTATCCCAGCTCTCATGCAGCATTAGAAGCAAATCTATTTCTTGCTACGAAAGTTTTTGTTGCAATAAGCTAAAATTTGTTGCAATACATCAATAGTTAGAAAAAAGTATAATTCGTTAAAAATATGTTTTCAACTTTACAAACAATAAAAAAGAATAATATGTGGAACTATTATAAAAATATTGTATGATTATTTGTAAAAAAGAATAGAAAACTAAGATAATTGAAAAATATGTAATATAGCTAGAAATATTGTTCGTACAATAAAAAATATGTTTAGTACTTTAATAAAAATTTAAGAATAATTGTAAACTTATCTTCCTTCTCATCGTCATCTTTGTATCTCTTTTCTAGAAATTAGTTTCACTTTGAATCATAATGTTTGAAATTATTATATGATTATTTAATTAGTTTCAATTGTGTGGATTTAGTAACATTTGACTATTTGATGTATAGATGGATCGGCAATGGATGTACACCGTGGACCGACGGTCGAAAGAGTTTATTGAAGGCGTGTATTATTTTTTCAATGTGGCCAATGCTAACAAGTATAAGGGTTTCATGTGTTGTCCATGCAAAAAGTGCAGTAACCAAAAGGAGTATTCTATATCAAGAACTATTCATGCGCACTTGTTTGAGTCTGGATTTATGTCTGAATATAATTGTTGGACCTCGCACGGAGAGCTAGGGGTTACAATGGAAGAAGATGAAGTAGAAGACGAGAATATTTTGGACTGGGCTCATCAATATGGTGGATTTGAAGAAAATCCAGGAGGCAAGGCGGACGGAGCTGTTGAAGATAACGACGCTGTAGGTGATCTTGGTCAGATGTTGCGGGACGTAAAGGACAGCTGCGAAAGTGAGAAGGAGGTCCAGAAATTGGACCGTATGTTAGCAGACCACAAAACTTCGTTGTACCCAGGTTGCGAACAGGGGCACAAAAAGTTGGGTACGACGCTAGAATTCTTGCAATGGAAGGCCAAAAATGTTGTGAGTGACAAGGCATTTGACGAGTTATTGAAACTCGTCAAGAACATTCTTCCGGAGGAAAATGAATTGCTTGAAACAACGTACGAAGCTAAGAAGGTGGTATGCCCTCTAGGACTAGAAGTACATAAGATACACACATGTTCGAACGATTGTATCCTCTATCGCGGTGATGAGTACGAGAACCTAGAAGCATGCCCGGTTTGTAAAGCACTACGATACAAGATTAGACGAGATGATCCAGGTGATATGGACGAACAACCTTCGAAGAAGAGAGTTTCTACTAAGGTGATGTGGTATTTCCCTATAATACCACGGCTCAGGCGTTTGTTCAGAAACAAAGAGCATGCTAGCATGATGCGCTGGCACGCAGAAGAACATTAACAAGACGGGATGCTGAGACACCCCGCCGACGGGTCGCAGTGGCGAAACATCGACAGAACATTTCCAGACTTTGGGGAGGATGCCCGAAATGTAAGGTTCAGTTTAAGTACAGATGGCATGAATCCATTTGGAGAGATGAGCAGCGGCCATAGCACTTGGCTTGTGATCATGTGTATCTACAACCTCCCCCGTTGGCTATGCATGAAGCGAAAGCACATCATGATGCCAATTATCATTCAAGGCCCAAAGCAACCTGGTAACGACATTGATGTGTACCTAAGACCATTAGTTGAGGATCTGCTTCTGCTGTGGAACAAAGAAGGTGTCCCCGTGTGAGATGAGGACAAATAGGAGCAATTTAACCTATGAGCGTTGCTGTTTGTGACCATTAACGATTGACCTGCACTTAGCAACCTATCTGGACAGTCAAACAAGGGGTACAAGGCTTGCACCCATTGTATGGATGAAACTGAAAGTACGTATTTGAAACACTGCAGGAAGTTTGTGAACATGGGTCATCGTCGATTCCTTTTTGCAACCCATCCTGTATGGAAGAAAGGCAAGCATTTCGAATAGAAGGTAGACCACTGTACTAAGCCTAAACATCACAATGGAAAAGTCATGTTTACTATGGTGAAAGATCTAAAAGTAGTATTTGGAAAGAGACCTGGCAGCCAACTTATAGAGAGTGAAGATGGTCACGCGGCGATGTGGAAGAAGAAGTCTATTTTTGGAAGTTACCTTATTGGGAAGTCTTAGACGTCCAGCACGCAATTGACGTGATGCACCTCAGTAAGAACTTTTGCGTCAACCTGTTGAGCTTCATAGGTGTATATGGGAATTCGAAAGATACACTTGAAGCACGTAATGATCTCAAGGATAAAGGAAGCCATTATTTGAGTTCTACAAGCTACACTCTGAGTAAGAAAGAGAAGGAAAGTATGTTTGAATGCCTGGAGAGCATCAAGGTACCGTTTGGATACTTCTCGAATATAAAGAGAATAATAAGCATGAAGGAGAAGAAGTTCACAAACCTAAAGTCTCATGACTGTCACGTATTGATGACGCAACTGCTTCCTGTTATAATTCGTGGTATCCTTCCTGATAATGTCCAACGAACAATAACAAAGCTATGTGCTTTCATGCACGCAATTTCGTAGAAGATCATCGATCCAGACAATTTAACAACCCTTCAAGATGACGTGGTCCAATGTCTTGTCAGCTTTGAGATGATCTTTCCACCGTCATTCTTCAATATAATAACGCATCTTCTATGTCACCTTGTGAAAGAGATCGGTTTTCTCGATCCTGTGTACCTACACAACATGTTTCCTTTCGAGAGATACATAGGCGTTCTAAAGAAATACGTTCGTAACCGTTCTCGTCCGGAAGCAAGCATCGCCAAGGGTTATGGAACAGAGGAGGTCATTGAGTTTTGCATAGAATTTATTAAAGACCTTCGTCCAATCAGGGTACCCGAATGAAGCCATGAGGGGAGACTACGGGGAAAGGGGACTCTTGGAAGGAAAGCAATAATGACTGTGGACAATGATTTATTCCGTAAAGCACATTTAACGGTTTTGCAACAATCTTCATTGGTGGCTCCTTACATCGAGGAGCACCTGACGATTGTTCGCTCAAAAAACATCGGCAAGTCCGATGCATAGATTACACATCATCATATTGATACTTTTCCCGCTTGGCTACGACAACATGTAATGGGTACCGAAACCATTGACTAACAACTAGCCTTCTTGGCGAGGGGGCCTTCTTGCTCGATATCGACATTCCAAGTATATGAAATCAATGGGTATACATTTTACACAAGAGCCCAAGACAGAAAAAGCACAAACCATAACTCTGCTTTTCATATCGACGTCATGAGATACGATGGTGCAACTAGCACATATTACGGTGTCATTGAGGACATATGGGAACTAGACTATGGACCCCTGAAGGTACCTCTGTTTCAGTGCCAATGGGTTAGGCTCACTGGTGGAGGAGTAACAATTGATGATAGTGGGATGACAATGATTGACCTAACCAAGGTTGGATACTCAAACAAACCATTCGTCCTATCCAATGATGTAACACAAGTTTTCTACATAAGGACATGCCTAGCAAACCAAAGAAGGGTAAAGGACCCAACAAGCCAAAGCGCCATGTGGTTCTCCCAGGCAATAGGAAAATCATCGGAGTCGAGGATAAGACTGACGAAGATTACGATCAGTTTAACGGGCAACCTCCGTTCGTGGTGACAGTTGACCCAAGCATGCTCCTATCAAAGGAGGACACCCCTTACTCACGCAACCATCATAGCAAAGGAACATTAGTGAGGAGAAAGTACGTGAGGAAAACAGTGACATAGGTTGTTGTATGAACGATGCAAATTATTTATAATGTATTGAAAGTCTTGCAATGTTTGTGTTTTTACTAATACAATTATATATGATTATTCATATATACTAGCAATTATAAACTATTTAAATAGGTCATATGTTATATACATATGATTATTACTATTTAAATAGTATTTAAATTGGTAATATTTTAATTATATATCACTATTGAAATGTAATAGCAGATTTAAACTATCTAAATTGGTTGTATGTTAATTATATATATATTTTAAATGTAATAGCAATTTTAAACTATTTAAATAGGTCATATGTTAATTATATGTGATTACTTATATTTAATAATAATTTTAAACTACTTAGATCGGGCATATATCATTTAAATGTTTTAATCTTTAGTCCCAGTAGTTAACCATAGCCAGGACAAACAAATTTTGGAAACAACGGGAAATTACCTTTAGTCCCGGTTGTAGCTACCAACTGAGACTAAAGATAAGATCATTAGTCCGGTTAATTCCATGAACCAGGACTAAAGATATCTTTAGACCCGGTTGGTTCTACCAACCGGGACTAAAGATCCTGACTATAAATAGGTGTGCGCATCGTCTTCTCCCTCGATCCACACTTAGTCGTTTCTCAACGCCGATCGTCTGCCTCTGCCGCTGCCGTCGTCTTCGTGTCTCCGTCACCATACATTGTCGCTGACCTCATCGCCGCACTGCAGCTGAGGTTTGGCACTCGTCCTCTCTCCTTTCTCTCTATCTCTCCCTCGATCTCTCTCGCATCCACGACCGCCAGTGTCATGCCGCCGCAACCTCGCGCTGCAGCTGGCACGCCGCCGCCATGCCTTGCGCCACCCCGCGGCGCAGCCGCCACCCCGCGCCTGCCCACGGCGCTGCCAGCCTCACGCGGCGCCGCCCGCACCCCGCGGCGCTGCCACCACCCCGCGCTACGTGAACGAATGATAGAGCGTGAACAAACGAACATGAACGATAGAACGTGAACAATAGAACGTGAACGAACGTGAACGGTAGAACGATAGAACGTGACCGAACGGTAGAACGAACGAATGAACGAATGATCGAACGTGAGCACAAACAATAGAAAGATAGAACGTGAACAATAGAACGAACGTGACCACGAACGATAGAATGTGACTGAACGATAGAACGAACGAACGAACGATAGAACGAACGTGACCGAACGAACGATAGAACGATAGAACGTGAACGATAGAACAAACGTGACCACGAACGATATAACTTGACCGAACGATAGAACAAACGAATGAACGATAGAACGAACGTGACCGAACGAACGATAGAACGATAGAACGTGAACGATAGAACGAACGTGACCACGCAACGATAGAACGTGACCGAACAATAGAACGAACGTGACCGAACGAATGATAGAACGATAGAATGAACGTGACCGAACGATAGAACGAACGAACGAATGATAGAAGGAACGTGACCGAACGAACGAGAACGTGGTATATATATGTATATGTTTTCAATGTAGATATGCAAGCATGATGTGTAGATTAATCATAGATGTACCAAATTAAATCCAGTCGCACATTGTTAATGATATAATCTATCCTCCATTTTGTTTGCAATAGTTTTCATGTTTTCACGTGGATACACCGAATATAATATTGCACATCTTTTTTTTGTTTTTCCAATAGTGATTCAATTTTTTTTCTAAATTCCATCTTAAAGAAATGGCTGAATTATACTAATTTCATCATCTCTAAGCAAATGTTTCACTTACGACTGTTGTACATCTTTTAACTAAATTTTTATTTCTTTGTCATACGTGGTGCAGCTGCTGACCGCCATCGTCGCTCAAGCTTAAGTGGCCCCAATAACTCCAAGCAAAACTAAGGCAAGTTACATTAATTCCCTGGTGTTTATATATATAGACATAGTATACCACGCACTGGGCTTGTTTTAACGCATCCGTGTATATATATGTGTGTGTATATGACATATGCACGTAGGTTGCATGTATAACAATTAATTAACTGGTCATCGTACGTATTTCTCAACAATGTCAATATATGTATAACAATATACTCTTAGTTGATGTGTACTAGTTAATGTTACGAACAGATGGCAGATCGCGATACATTGAGAAACTCAAAACTCAAAACTGACGGTACACTGAGAAAGCCCATTCACGCTCATACACATAGAAATCATATACGAGAAGATTGTTGTTGAGCTGACAAATCTCTATAACCATTTCTTTAAAAAATTAGAACTATAGTTTTTCATGTATTCTCTTTATTTTAATTATGATTTATAAGTTTTATAAAAATTCTAAACATATTTTTAATGAATTCTTTTTAATTCTAACGATTTTAACGAGTTTTAAATGGACTTAATCAGAGCCATGATTAATTATATATAAATTCTAGAAGTTCTAAAAAATTGTAAATATATTTTTTCATGTATTATTCTTATTTTAATTATTTTTAGAAGTTTTTTAAAGTTCTAAATATTTTTTAATGCATTATTCTTATTTTTTTAAAACTATTTTAATGATTTTTAAATAAACTTAGTTTTCTATTCTTTTGTCTTCATTTTCTATAATTTTACTTTGTGATCTTGTTTTAACATTTTTATCAAAATGATTTTAAATTATGAAGTACCTTATTTGCTCCAAAATTTTTCTCTCTCACCTTTTTTCATATACCTTTTTAAGAAAGAATGACGTATAAAAACATAGTTAGAAATATAAGATGTTAACCATACATCAATAGAGAATGAAGTTGCTAACCTTTTAGATCCCTTCGATTTATGTAATATCACCAAAATATTATCACAAGAAATTTTGGCAGCACCTCTGTTTCTTCTCCTCCTCTTGGCAGCACTGGCTCGGGTTAGAAAAGAAAGAAGGCGGACAAAAACCAAATTATCTTTAGTACCGGTTGGTATTACCAACTAGTACTAAAGATTTCAGGAGGGCCTGACACGGTCTGACAAATATGAATCGAGACTAAAAATAATCTTTTGTATTGATTGATAATAGATTCGAGAGATTTGTATTTTTGGATAGCACGACGAAATATCAGTTATCCACCAGTAGTGCATGTGCCCTTCTCTGCATGGGTGCTGTGTTTCGTTGTTTTCTCTCTTTTTTTTTTCTGTTTTAGAGGCTGTAAACTTGTAATATCCTGCTGGCGGTTTGATAATCATAACTTTGTTGTTGATCTTGTAAAATATGCTGCTTTACCATCTTTATAAAATTTATGTTGTTCCATCGCCATTCTGAAGAAAAAAGTACAGCATGCGTACAGGGGATCCCTATCAGCCTTCCAAGGGACACCTATGGGCCTTCTAACACACCCACGGCTTTTTCAAGTATGGACAATATTTTTATGATTTTCTATTAAAATACTATTATTTCCAAAAAAAAATCTGAGAACCACATAAATATAACCAATTCATAACTAGTGAAGCTCGGAATAGTCAGTACAAATTGCATGTATGGTTGCAGTGTGCGTTCCTTTATATTATGTGTCTCTCGTTTATATAGCAGGCATAGAAGGTAAATCGGTTACATGAGAATTGTCCGAAGAACAAATGTGATCTAGTTGAACCGGATCAAATGACTTACTTTTCAGCTCGCACTACTTTTCCTGGATAACTATTACAAACAAAGGAGCAGCGACACCTCGTTCCTTCCTCCAGATCTGGGAGAATTTGAGGGGAAGAAACATGATGATTATATATACGCACAGTCCAACATCATCATATAGTCAATACTAGCGAATTTTCTGCCATGACAATATGGCATCTGTAGTGCAAATAGTAGGACCAGCAGGTATCTAAAAAAACAAAATGACACGTAACGATTGTAGTGATCTGAGTAACATGTCCTGAATTTAAATTATTATAGGAGTGAATTTCGAATTAGGTTGTTTGAGGGCTAAGTTTATAATTTGAAAAGAAATGAATTTCGGATTAGATTATTTGAGAGGCTAAGATTCTAATTTAAAAAACCTTCCGCCCAGTTTTCGTGGTGCAGCAGGGGCACTCGGCAGGTCGTCTGTGATCCGTGTGCTAGTACTTGTTGTTTTAACACCTTGCATGCCACTTTTTTTTCATGAAGACAGCCGTTTTTTTTATTCGCGACACTTTAAATAAAATAAACCGTGTAGGTGGCATATTGATAACTACTAGTTTATGAAGTAACCAAAAGTTGGTTCTGTCAACATGGCTTTTCTTTTTCTATACAACAGTTTTCCATGTTAGAACCTTTTGTCTTTGTTGATTATCTCTGTATTTGATGCTCGGACAGTTAGCATAAAAATTAAATCAGCGAACATTAACTGTAGTTCATCCAGATCTAACCAATCACATTTCAGCTGGCAGACCCTACTATAAAATGGGAGCATGTTGCATCATGCCCGACTCTGCAAGCCTGCATTCAAGAATGGTTGAATTCAAGAATGGCTGAGATGAGATACGTGCTGATTAGTGTCTCGTGCAATGGCTCGTGACATCTCATTTCCATCGTAATCTTCGGGTGCAAAATAGTACAGGACTAGGATGCTTCGGAGAATACCACAGCGCGCTGCTCACAGAGCTTTTTTCAATATGTTAAGACCATCCAGAGGGAACTTCATTGCCTAGTCACCATCCTTGTTGCTGCCATTCTGCAGTGGAATTCAGGTCTAACATTGATCTATAGTGATCATGGCCTCAAAAGCTAAGTACACTAAGCACGGCAGCATGTGGTAGGGCGCGTCTTCACGACAGTGAGGCCTTGCCAAGATTTGCTGATGCTCTCATTAGTGCCGTCCTGGATGCTCTTTTAGGGGTATGATATTGTGACACTGAAAAATCTTCAGGATAATGATTTAACTAGTTAAATGTGGGGTTTTTTCTTCTAAACTACATTATTTCATTGGGTTATCTGATTTTTCTAGACATTAATGGATCATTGGTGCTAAATTTGTACCATTGTTGATAAATTCATGTAACTGATAATAACAAGAATAAATAAAAGAAAGGCAAGGTGAATGATTTGCTAAAAGTAAAACACTCCACTGTTTGTGTTATTTATATCTCGAGAGGTGTAGGAATGTGGCACAAGAGAAAGATCCAACAAATTAAGAACCAAGAGTTCAAGGATGTCCAACTAAAAACATGTCTTGCAGCTGCAGTCCGGAGTCTATAAAGACAAGGCCAGCCACAAAACAAAGTTCAAAGAAGCAGAAATACAGAGTGTGGCACAAATTCAACAGAAAATGGCAGTAAGCATGCTGAGAAAGTCTTCAGAGCACCAACATGAAGTATCTATAATAGCTCAACTACAGCTACAATTTAAGTCTGTAACCTCTGTAACCTCTGCATAGCATATACCTTACAGGATTAGTTTTCGCATTCTAACTCCCTGCATTTGTATCCCATGATGATGATATCATAATCACTTTTGCACCTGTATTTTTTTCCGAAGTACTTTGCATACTAAAATTAAGGATCCAACCAATATATTTGTTTTGGCAACATAATATATGGTTAACTATAAGTGTGCCCGCCAACTATGGTCCAGGAAATATCGTGCTAGTGAACAAGGTTAAGATAATACTGAAATACAGAGTATGTAACGATTTTACGGGAAATTGGTTGCTCGCTTAACGTGTTTTCATGACAGCAACATTCCGTAGCCCATTCTTTCACAGCTTGCAGGGTAGGCAATAATCTACCACCATATGTATTCTACAGTGACTTACCTGTCGGCAACTCGTTAGTCTAAAAAAATTAGAAAAATCTCAATCTTGGATAAAAGAAAGTGAGAAAGAAGAAGATCAAAGGGCAATTTGGTACTTCCCGTATTCCCTAAAAATTGGTTTAGTGGTTTATAAGAAATGATAATTTCCGATAGAATGTAAGGAAACTAGTGAACTTAAAATAGCATAACGAATTTTTCTCTATATACTTCCTGGAGGGCCATATTCACAATGAATTCCCAAGTTACACCAACACTATAGCTTTAGTAGAATTGCAAACATATCATCTTTTTGGTCCTCCTAGTGCCAGGTACATCAGTTCAAGAAAAATAAATTGGTGTGCATAATGATGGTTGATCACTGAAGCACTTTTCCCTGCTAGTAGCACATTGTAAAAACGATATTTATCAGTCTCTAAGGAGGTACAATGATTTTGTACATTAATTTACCGTACTTGTCTATAACACTAAATTTTATTTTAGGTACTTCAGAAATTGCTAAAATACTACCACACCATTAAGTGTTAATTTAGGATACCTCTCAGAACCTTAATATTAGAGTGTATCAGAAATTACTAAAGAAATCCTTAGTTTAAAATGTATTGTACCTTTATTAGGTATAATACATACCTTATAGGTACTACAAATTATAATACACAACTATTGTAAAAAGCTCCTCACGCTATAAGTAGCCATGCGGAATGACTCATTCTAGCCTACAGATTTTGCTTCAGCATTGATAATATATACTTTCTACTTACTATGGATGCAGTATGCAGATAGTAGTTGCCAGTACGTAGTAGGACTAGGAGGCATTGGAGAACACATCAACGCAATTTTAGACTTGGCATCTAAAGAATATCCCACTGTAGCTAGTGCGGATATTCTTTTCTGTATATTAGCAGCCATGGATGTTGCAAGGCATTCCTTCAGTGCAGGGAGCTCCCCACTTCACAGCACTGAACCGCAGGCTATTCCTACATCGCAGTGGGCTCAGCGCAGGGTTCACTTTACCAGCGGTAACCGTGGTTACCGTCCGTACCGCGAGGTACGGTTACCCGTACCACGTGGTACGGTTTGATGAAATTTATCCGAATTCAAAAATTCAAAAAAAATCAAAAAAAAATGATGAAGGTAGTGCTTGATTTTTAGTGTTTTATGGTGAAGAAATTTCTCGAAAAAGAGTAATATTTATTCAAATTTTAAAGATAAAACAAAGAATAAATTTGAAAATAGGAAAAAGAAAAAAAATTGGGCTGGCCCGGTACTGTGTATATGACCCATAGAGACCCAACCGAAAAGAAAATATCTTCCCCTATCTCTACCGTGCTCTCTCTCTAGTCTCTCTCTCCCTCTCCATCCTTAGGCTCGGTGGCGCAAGACGCGGCGAAACCGCGCCAGATCTGTCGCCACCTCACCGGCGAGCGGCGATACCGCCGCGCGGTACGCCGCGGTAACCGTCCACACCAGCGACCCGAAGGTAAATCCTCTCCTACCGCGCGGTTTGACGCGGTAACCGCGCGATTTTGCAACGGTTATCGCGCGGTTTAGACCGGTTACTGTAGCATTAGAGGGCGATTTTCGGGAGCTATAGCGAGCAGTAACCGTGCAATATTGTGCGGTAACCGTGCTAAAACCGTGGTTACTGCGCACAAATCAACGGTAACCGCATAGCTTCAATTTGTAATTTTGATGTCAAAAAAATTCTTTAGCTGCAACTTTGAAGCACCATAATTTTAGCTATATTGTTTCGCTTACTCATATACTTATTCAAAACGTTTATTAGTAATAAAAGACTATTTATCCTCAACCTTCTTATTATCCTCCTCCTACATGGGTGTACGAGTGGCAAGAACCCCAGTGGTACGCTCAATTGTATGCTCAGTGACAAACAACAGCATCATGGATAGGTCAAAATTGGGAGGAATATAAGGCAGGGTTGCTACGCTTGCATGACTTGATGCTCATGTCCACAGAGGAGTACAACATGGCATATAATCAGTGAAACGCATAGCTGGCTTTATGTTGGTACGTCCTTCTTTATTTCCTTTGATTGAAAACAAAACTTCTATTTTCATGTTGCTTATGTGAACTATCATATTGTGGATGTTATATTGTGAACTCTATATTGTGGACTGTATTCATTTCACCTGTGAACTCTATATGGTGGACATCTTGACATGTGAACATGTAAACACCTTGTGCGACATCTTGAGATTGTTGATTGTTGTTGTCGAAATATTATGTTATGAATTGTTCAATTGATTTCAAGTCCGTAATATATAAAAGATCATGTCAGGTATCATACATATTTTAATTATTATCCGTAAATTCTACATATTTTTAAGTGTTTCTTCAATTTTTTTTATTATTTTCTTCATTTCGTTTTTTTTCTCTGACATCGCGCGGCAACTGCGTCAAACCGCGCGGTTACCGCGTCATACCGCACGGTTACTGCGGTCCATACCACGGTTTTTCCGAATTTTCGAATTCAAAATTTTGAATCACGAATTTGTCACGGTTTTTAATGGTTACCACGATTACCGTGCGGTAACCGCCGTATCGCTGGGCCGCGGTAACTGGGTAACTGCGGTAAAGTGAACCCTGCTCAGCGTGCGGTGCCCTGCGCCATCACGAGCAGCACGGCAGCTAAGCTACTCACGCACATGCTGCACATCATGGACGACCTCTGTGCCGGCCGTCTCAAACGACGAGACTTGGCTAGCAGCTTGTCTGTACCATACTGCCATGTGAAGTTTAATTAACTCTAGGCCTGTAACAATGAATATAATATATATAGGCATCCACTGAAGTGTAAGTTTGCTGCTCTGAATGTGTCTGCCTTAATTTATTTTATAGGCACGAAGCACCAATGTTTTTTTTAGTCCATAAGCCTGTTTTGGCAGGTTTATCCTAATTAAAAAGGGAAATACACTAGAAATTCATATGGCCCATCTCCAAGCAAAAATACATGTCCAACGTAGATACGTTGGGATACGTGGGCTAAATATTGAGTAAGCTAATCAGCATGACAACAAAATAAAATATTTAGTTAGATGATCTAAAAAAATCCTAAAACAATAATTGTAACTATCCAACCACACCGTTGTTCTGGTATGCCAAATAACAAACACAACATAAAACCCAAAGCACTGAGCAGTAAACAAATGACATATATTTGATGAAATAGTTCGTCAGTCAATCTCAACCTAAGATGTGCTCGTCAAAACACAAAAAGACGGCTACTAGATGTGTTACAAACCGCAAAGGACTTGTGTCACGCCCCAAACTGGCCCCGGGCGGAGACCAGGATAGAGCGGTCCAGATTGACCTGTATGCCTGTACCAGTCCCAGGAAATAGCGCTGGTACAACAGGAAGACTGAATATCACAACCACAGCGGTCTCTTTATTTAAGAGTAGGATTACAACCAGGGTTGGAACTGCGGACAGAACCCGAGTTCGCAACAGCATTACAAAAAGGCGGAAGCGGAAAGCGGAGACTAGCCCTAAGCCACAAGCAAAGCCTTGGGGAAGGCCGAAACCCTACTACTGCTCGAAGTCTGCTTGCTCCTGGAAGAACTCTTCGTCAGCAGGGTCCACCTCTTCATCTTCGAGAACTGGGGGGGGTTTAATTTATAGAGCAAGGGTGAGTACAGAGTACTCAGCAAGTCAGGGGAAATTAAGTGTTTAATGCAAGCTTCAAGGGAAGCCAGTTATTTTTCACAATTGGTTTTAGTTTAAGACTTTA
This sequence comes from Oryza officinalis, assembly GCA_008326285.1. NCBI lineage: Eukaryota > Viridiplantae > Streptophyta > Magnoliopsida > Poales > Poaceae > Oryza > Oryza officinalis. The sequence goes on along the minus strand of BDMV01000006.1, from coordinate 13,201,188 downwards.
GAAACATCTAAGTCAGTGCTTCTCAACGACACGGATGAGAAAGTGCGTCTCATCCGGCCGGAGCAGTGAAAATGTATCGATTGATTCTTGTCGGCACGAGAGGCTCCCTGCCAATCGTTCACCGACCCGGCTGCACCAACAGCCACAACTCACGCACCTCGGTACGAGAGGCTCCCTGCCAATCGTCACCGACTCCGGCTGCTTCAACAGCCACAAGTCACACACGCCGGTACGAGAGGCTCCCTGCCAATCGTCACCGACTCCGGCTGCTTCAACAGCCACAAGTCAACACGTCGGTACGAGAGGCTCCCTGCCAATCGTCACCGACCCGGCTGCTTCAACAGCCTTAAACCAAGCACAGAACGGAAAACCTCACACCAACAGCAGTTCACAAGGTGTTCAAATAAAACTACGCTAAGGAATCACCTCACATCCGCCCATGACCGTGGGCACGGCTGTTCGAACAGTTGTTAACCTCTGCAGAGGGGGTACACTTTACCCACACGACGTTACTAACCCCGAATCACCCAGCCCGCGACCCTCGGTCACGTCTGGCGACCTTAAGGCTTTCACGACAAGGCATTTCGAAAGCCGACTCAGGGTCATCTTATGCCAACGGGAGGGGTCCCACGGACCAACACCAGGTTAGGTCCCAGACCATACTGTGCCAGGAAGCCCAGGGGTCCTCCCCGACACCACCCCGGCGAATCCACTTGTCCCTTGGCATCAAGATTTCCCTGGCCTAGCTAATTACTCAGCCAGGGGCGTCCCATATCACCCATGTGGTCGTACTTGACATATGCTTGGATGTAATTCCCAAGGAATCGGTCCTTAGAGCGAGAACGGCAGACCGTACCTCCAGTACGTCTCCCGTACCGCGAGTTTTAGAAACTCACTTTAGTTTTCAAGACACCGACCCAAGTGTCGGGTTTTCCAAGCATTTTGTAAACTCAAGTTTTACCCAGGTGATCAATTTTAAAGTTTGAGGGGAGTCTCGATATTCGTACACGAGGTACGGATACCGAGGCATCACCTGAGGGGTGACAAGGGTGTTAGGGTATTCAAATATCAAGGAAGGTGAATGCAGCAAATGGGTAGGGCCTGCCGGTTGTATTGCAAACCGAGGCCAGTGTCAAGTGTAACCTAAGTAATGCATAGTTTGCGGAATCAAAATACTTAATTTAAATTATGGGTTCAATTGATCAAAGGTGACTTGCCTTGCTCGAGATCTTGAGCTTCTTCCTCGAAATCCGCGCACTGCGGGTCTTCGGGCTCCGAGACTACACGCGAAACGAGACGACTCAACAAAGCGATAAAAAGAAGCCCTATTAAAGACCACTAAGCGTGCCATTAGGTAGATCTCGATTTTTGAGGAATTTTGGAAGTGGAACGGAGTCAATCGGACGAACGGTTGAAAAGATATGAATTTCCGAAGATTAAAGGATTTTCTGGAATAAAGAAAAGGAATTAATAATCAATTAATAATTCCCTGGAAAAAGAAAAGAAAGGAGGGCTGAAATTGGACTTTATTTTGGGCGGCTAAGGGCAGCCCAAAAGAATAGAACGGGCGCGGCCGAATTAATCGGGCCGGCGGCCCGAAGGGATCGGCCTAGGTCGATCGGCGCGCGAGAGGCAATGGGCCGATGGGCCGGGAGCCGATGGCGGAAGGCCGATGGCCGAAAAGGGCCGAGCGGACCGGCGCTCACGGGCGCGGCCCAAACCGAGGGACACGGCCTGGTCCGTGCGGCGCGCGGCCTGGTTCGAGCGGCGCGCGGCCTGGTCCGGTCAACGGGCCGACGAGCCGGACCAAGGGACTCGGGCCGATGGCCCAAGGGGGAATGAGGCCGAGTGGCCGACGCGGGCACGGCGGCCGACTGGGCCGAGCGAGAGGAGGGGGCCGGTGGGCCGGTGCAGGCCGCGGCCTACGCGGGTGGCCGATCCGGTGGACCGCGACCACCACGCGGGTGCTAGGGCGGGGCCCGCCTGGCAGCGGCGCGGTCTACGCAGACCGGGTGCACGGAGGGGAAAGAAGGGGTGCGCCGGCTGGCGCTTGCGTGGCGCCTGCGTGGCAGCCACGTAGGCCGGCCGGGCAAGAAAAGGGGAGAGGGCACCGGGCGACGGCGGCGACGGCGGAG
>BDMV01000006.1:13184831-13198953 GCA_008326285.1 Oryza officinalis | reverse complement strand
CGGCAGGGGCGGCAGCGCGCCGGCTCGAGCGGCCGGCCGAGGCCGAGGGGCAGCCTGCAGTTGCGGCACGACGCTGGCTTGACTCGGCCGGGAGCAGGAAGGGAGAGGCCGGGGGCGCCGGGGCAGGTAGGACGACGCCGGCTACCTTCGGCGCGACAAGCTCCGCGGCTTCGACGATTCGGCTCTGGTGTGACGAAAATGGAGTGGTAGCTTAGCGAAGGATCCATGGAGAGCTTCTGGCTTTATACTCTCCTTCGTTCATCACGGAGACCTCGACGACAACGAACACGCCTGTGCATTCTTTTACTCCCCTCTCTGCTACTGCCAGAGAACGGTGCCTACTTGCTTAGGGAAAGTGGCAGGACGATGACGATGTCTAACTCTCGTTAATGCAGAGTCAAAGCAGAGCTGCTGCATGCTCTTTAGCAGCTCTTTTGTTTTGATGTGGTTAAAGAAGTGTCAGGGAGGGCTTACCTTGCTCAGAGAAAGTGACAGGACGATGCCTAACTCTCGTTAATGCAGAGTCAAAGCAGAGCTGCTGCCTGCTCTTTTGTTTTGATGTGGTTAAAGTGGTGTCAGGGAAGGGGCAGAGAAGACAGGAGAAAATGTGTGCATGCATAGGCGGTGAAACGAAATGGTCTTCGCTTGTCTTAGTGGAGAAAAAGAGAGGAGTGCATGCATGCTTATATACTAACATTTTTACTCGTGGGCTGTAGACAATTTTGAACTTGTAAAAGGAGTATGACTCTGATGTGAAATGATTTGTTTGGAATTTTTGGATAGATGGAGAACTTGGTTGGAAGGGTTTTGGCTTTAGAATAATAATTTGCGACGAGTGAAACGAGTAGAACTTCAAACAAAATAATTTGGAATGGATAGAAATTGGAGGAGTAATTTAAAACGCGATGCGGATTCCAAAATCCAAACACGGGGATTTTGTTTGGAAAGAATGATTGAAGAAAAAACTCTGTTTCTACCGGTTCTGTCGGTGCACGATTAAATTCAACAGGAGCGCACGGTCGAAGTCTAAAAATAAATATTTTTAGACTCTTTGGATGGAAAAGAAATTATTTGACGACACGGTTAAAATCCCGAAATCGAAATTTCAACCGTACGAATTTTTGGAAAGGTTTAGGAGGGGAAACTCGAACTTCAAAATCCAAATAATGGGAATTAAATTTTGGAAGACGATATCGTGATCAAGATTTTGGTTCACAAGGAAATGAATCAAATGAGATCTTTGGCACAAAATCCTAAATACACTCAAAGAACCAAATTTTTGAAAATAGGACTTTAAATAAAATAGATTTTTCGATGGGATGAAAATCGGGACGTTACATAGAATTAATCATGGGATAAAAACAGATCTAGATTAAGATAAGCACGTCAAGAAAATAGACTAACGGTATATCAATGTGCCTCATGTTAAGTTAAAAATAAGCCTTTTTTTCAATACAATCTACTGTTATAATTATGACGCTTAGATTTTCATGATTAACCTGTGAGTTCAAAGCAAGTGCCTAATAGATTGAGGATGTGGTGCCTACAATGGAACTTCTTAACGGCAAGCGAAATTAGTGAAAGCAAACTGACAAAAAAACTTTTATGAATTACTCATATGCAGTGACCACGGATGGACTTATTTGGTGCAAGCAAACTTTGTAAATAAACATCTCGATCAATACATAAAATTTATAATATGATCAGATGAGGAAAATACCAAAAATTGTTGGACTGCTTACCGGGCCGGCCGCTGCATGCATGAGCCTGGCTGCAGGTCTTCGTGCGTGCGCTGCTCCGATGTCTTCCGTCGTGTCGCGATCTCTGAACGGCCTTCTTGCGAGCAGAACGTCCCGACCGGATGAAGGTAGTCCGCTCGTCGCGATCTCCCGGCGGCCTTGCGACGAAGGAAGTTCTCGCGTGTACGTGCAAACATATGCAAGGATGAGATTAGAAAACATAATGCGTCGTGTATGGGGCACTCGCGCATGCCACGTCGGATAGGAATATTACATGCGCTAGAAATTTTTTTAAAAAAACCGTCTGGTTTGTGTGTAATTCAATCTACGTCTCTCACAAATAGTTCCTCTGAGGTATTATTTTACATAGAGACCATTCAAAAAGTCAGATATTCCATGCGAAAGATAGAAAAATCATCAATTAGGACTGCACTGTAAAACTTGAAAGCCTAGAGATTTTTTTTACAAAAGAACACCCACTAACCCATCCATCCCCAAACCTTAGCCGCCGCCTCCGCCTCCCCCTCGCGCCGCCGCGTCTGCCTCCGCCTCCACTTGCCCTCACGCCACCACCTCCATCTCCACCGCCGCCGCCGCCGTCTCCAAGCGTCTCTGCCTCGCGCCATCGCCATTGCCGAGCACGGGCTTCGATGTGGACGCGAAGAAAGTGAGGAGGCGAGCGCTACTCACCTCTTCCCCTCACGTCTCTCCTTTGCCTGCGAGGTGCTGTGCCTCGCCGCCGTCGTCAACTTGTCGGTCTAATCACTCACCTCCATCGGAGTGGCCGAATCTGATGGCCACGACCTCAAGGCCGACTGATCTGATGACGGCGAGCTCGTGGCTGCCGATGGTTTGGCTGTTGATGGAGGAGGTGGCGGCACCCGTGTGGCATTGATGGTGCCGCGGAGGATGATGACAACGTCTTCCTGGATGAATCCATGCATCCTGTCCAAGGACGAGGCGGTGCTACGTACTGCTGCTCGATTCATTTGTCCCATAATTTACATTTAATCTCTTTTTTCCATTCGTTTGTCCCGTAATTATGTTTTTCGTGGTTAACGTTGAGAGGATTGCGGCTGATCATGTTGATAATTTTAGCATTTCAGTTTTCTGTGTAATTCTTGCTGCTATTTATTTATCAGATTGATGACTCCATATACTATTAACTTCCAGCAGTGGTTCTTTTACTTTGCAGAATGCATGCTGCTCTACAATATTAATTGTGATCCTCTTCCATTTGCTACAGGTATGATTCCTTCTATTTGCCATGAATATTTCTTTTGATATGCAATCAGGTTTGATGGTGCCCTAAAGTCCTAAACTGCAGACCCATCCGCTCCGCTTAATGATACCCTGATTTAGCCACGCAGAGCAGCCTCGCACCACGGGCTGAGTTTGACACAATGGACCCAATGGTATTCGGACCCACGCAGCAGCGGTCGAGAATAGGCAGGTGAAAAATCACTGTGTGGGTGACCGTTTCGGCCCTGCGTGGTGCGGCATCTGAAGTGCGGGCGCGACGGCCGAAGTGTGGATACGCGCAAGCAATAGAAACACACCCGTAACCAAACTCAACCAAACACTGACCAATGGACCCCACAATCCCTAATCCATCGACCTTAGCTATGTGATTCATTTCTGTGTTGCTGCCATCAGTGTTTCACTTGTTCTGTAGGCCGCTCGCGAAGAAGTACACACTGGAGTTGTTGTACGCGTGGGTGTCGCCGCCGATGACTGCTGCGGCCATGAAAGAGTGGGTGCTTGATGAGTACGCCACCAAGCACAAGATCTCCATCGATAGGTTTCTTCAGCTGAGGATATTTGTCAAGATGCATAATCGCTAAGGCCTCATCCATGTCCACTAGACGTTGGGTGCTTGAAGTGCGAACAGACTTGCTATTTTCCTGTATTAGATCAGCAGCCAATGAATATGATAATTTCAACTAAGAAAGTTAGATTAGTGGTGTTTATTTATGTCTTTGGCACAATAGGGGACCAGCTGATCTATCATCATAGATGCCAACTCACTGAAATTTTGTCACTGCTACTTAGTTAACAGTAAATTTGATCCTAATGCAATTTGTCACCAAAATAGTCTTCTAAAGGTTATTTTGTTCACTAATTGGTAGATGATTTATTGTATCTTTTTAAATGGAATAGATGATTTACTGTATCATAATAACATCCGATGGTTACTTGCACTCTCTCAGGGCTTAAAGGTCACTGCATATGTCAGTGAGATGCTCGAGCAGTAGGAATCTACATCTATCTTGGATATTGTTGCTACACAAACAAAACAATATAATTGCTGGCATTATTTTCTACTTTTGGTCCTTTTGACTCCGTATTAAATTCCTTATCCATTAGTGTTTCTCGATACTATGGATGCTTGCGAGCGCATGGGGCAGGCCACTGTCGGTAGGCTACCAGGCAAGCTAGGATGCAAGAGCTTGGAGCCAGGAGGTTGATGTTTTCCCTTCCGTTTGCTGCTTCTATGGATGGCAGAGGATGAGAGGAAGTGGAGCTGGGGGCAAATGAGTACTGTGAGGATATGAACTACCTCGTTATTTTTCAGGCATTGCCTGCTTTTCTTCAGTTGTTTACTTAGATGTCATTCTTTAGTTTTAGAGTGTTTCTATATATATTTTGATGTAATTCACTCAATATGTATTTATAGTACTTTTTTCTTGGCCAAATCTGTAGCAACAGCAAAGGGCTTTATGTGCAATAGTAAATTAATTGTTGTTCTATAGTGAAATTAATGAAGTATCTGCTTACAATTTGCCTAAATCAGTCATTTCTTGGTTAGAAAAAAATAATGATAGAGCATGGCAGACAATTCTGAAGAGACCATAGATTTTTAGTTTGATTCTAATGACCATCTTCTGTTCTGAACTTACGATATTTAGCCATTGATTTATGAATTTTCCATTTATCTTTGAATGTATGGGGTCACCATTAATTTGTTTCATTTTAGTGACTCTTATCCATGAAATATTTTTCGGTTATTCCCACTTTGTTTTCCACGTAATTCATGTGTCGTGGTTGACGTTGGTTAATGGTTGTATTTCCTCTTTTTGATTTTGGGAAAAGTCTTTTGTTGATTGGCACCTTTAGAAAGTCTGTATATACTCCACTGGAATTTCTTATAATTCTCTAAAAAAACATCATATTCTCTTTGCAAAATTATGTATTTAATTTGGTTAGTTGAGGTAGAGGGCAGAACTATATACTATTCCATTTGTAATACATTAAATTGCTCCAAAAGCACCTCCTTTATATATTTTTTATGAAGTATTGACATCAGATGCATTCTTACTCTTCCTCAATTTATGCGAAATATTGATTTTTTTCATATGATCGTAGATAAATATTGGCATTGTCGTTATAAGATGTATATAATACAATTGTCATTATATCTGTCTTGTGACATGTGGAGGTACTTCAATTGCAGCGGGTTCAATTGAAGTCTATGTTTCATATCTATTTTTTTGCTTGCCTTTCTTTCGACATAAGTGACATAATAGTTTTGCAGACACAATATTTCTAGCCTTGTTTTGTTAATTGAACTACCTCACATATGAAATTTCATTTGAAATTATTTGTGTGATTTGCACTGCACATCCCAATTAAATGATACTACTTCAATGTATATTGTGGATCAACTGTTAAATTTTATCTCATAGTAATTTTCAAAGTGGATCTTCTAGACCTGAATGTGCTAAATGCCTAAAACTTCGATATACAATCAAATTATACTTAAGTACACATAGTACTGTACAAGTTGATCTTGCACATCATTGCCTATCTCTATTATCTTAATTCTTTATGTAGAAAATCATGAATTATATGGAAACAAAACATCCCTTAAGGAACTACATGACCTGAAGAAGAATCTTTTATCATATGCAGTGCATGTTTCAAGTGGAGGCGGCCGGCGACCCTGCAAGGCACACTACTGCTACTGGAACATCAGCGTTGAGGACTATGTACATCAAGCTCGTCATTTCTAGGAAGCTGGAGAAGGATATCTTGGACACTATGAAGATCAATCGTATGCACCGATTATTTTTTAAAAGAAAATGATGACTATTGTTCCTGTCGAATAAATATTAGAAGATTAATACAACCAATGTTAACTTCAGACAGGGACAGATTGATTTATGAAGAAACAAGTCAAATTCACGAAAAGTATAATGTTGTTACATGGAAGTCCAAATAATTTTGCTTATATATATTAAGCCATTATATATATTAAGCCAAGGAAAATAAATATTAAGAAAATTCTTTCATTAAGAAAATAAAAAGAATGCTCTACGTGTATTCTCAACAGCAAAAATGCATTCTTGTCCTTCATTTAAATTAGAGATCATAGAATTTACTCTGCCATTAAGTAACTATATTGTGATCACCTATCAATATCTCTATAATGGAGCCTTTGTACCCCTGGAGCAAAACAGATGAAGGTATTTGATTCTTAGCTTCTTCTGCGCTCTCTCTGTAGTGTCCTCTGTTAATTTGGGGATTAATACTTTTAATCTTTAATTGGCTGGCTTCACCACTATTGCACCTCATTGTTGCTTGCTTGCGCATGCCCTAGCCTGTCTGGGTTAATGATGTAGCACTGAAACACGATGGATGCGTGAAGAGTGAAAACCACCAGTCCATTGTGGCAAGCCCCAATTTGGTTCACTTCCATATCCCTTGGTACTATCTCCTATTTGTATGTTTTGTATTTTCCCTTCATCTTGCATGCGAATCTCATTTAATTTGTACTGGCAAGTTTAATGGATTCGAACTATATTTGTGGTCCTCTCAAGTGGAGGGAACTAACAATTATTGCTGGTTTTTTGTGCTTTACTGTAGCTGGACGCTCATGCCAGTTTCACCATGCATGATTCAATCCTGCTGCAGGCCACTGTACCTTTCATCATTATTTCCTTGTTGAGTGCATTCCTCTTTTTAAGACAATATTTTGCTTTCAGCATCACCCTATGTATTCATCGTTTTTTTTTTCAACAATGGTTTTGTCATTTACATTTTGTAGACAAAACATTGTTGGAGTACGAGTTCAGTATTTTACTTTCGATCTTGCTAAGTAGCAATTAGTTGCTAGAAGACGAATTGTTTGCATAAAGCAGGTTCTTTCTAAGGTTCAGAGAAGCTGTGAGAAATTATGTTGCATGCTGATGTAGCACACCTTCCCTATTCCATTGATTTCTAAAAACAAATGCTTTTTCCATACTTTGGTTCATGGTTTCTGGCTGTTTGTAGTAATTTAGTAACATATAAATTATCTGATTGGCTTATCCGGTTCTGATATTTCTTACAGGGACTCTCTTTCTTCAATCTGTTTGTTTTAGAGTACTGTAGGTTGTAGACTATCAACGAGGAATGAGATCCAATGTGCAGGCGATGATTTCTCAGGTTAGCAACTTACATTCAAAACTCATGCAGCTACATATTTTTGTTGTTTTGTATATTAATTATTCATCATTCCTATAGAAAGCTTGATAATTCTATAGTGTAATTTCTATGCAAATAAGTCCTGCTTCTAAGCTAATGAATAAAAAAAAACCAAATCATGAACATATTACCTCCGTACCTTGCCCCTATCTCTATATTATGCTAACTTTTGATAGAATTTCTTTATATGAAAGCTTGGATATAGCGATGTTTATGTTTGCAGTTAACCTTACCCACTTTACTTTTCTGTGATTTTTGCATCATGGAGCTGTTTGTTAGCATTATTGTTTCAGACATAAGGGTATCAGAATATGATGATTGTTAAGACTGGTTGTGGTCGAATCATGCCCTCATCTTTTAAATATTGTAAGCCACCATGTGTCTCCCTATTCAACATATAGAGAATAACCATGTATTACTGCAAGAGAAAATACATTGGCTAAATAGCCGGTCATGAACTGAATTATGATGAATTTGCACTATGTGGTTTGATGAGATATGCAGAGTGTGTTGTTTATAGTAAACTTTGAATATATGAAGGGTAACTTGCCTAATACACTGTTTTTGTGAATCTTGCTGCCGACACTTTAATCAAATGAAAAGTATGCAGGAGGCGCATCAATGACGCTCCCCAGCATCTAGTCGATCCATAACACGTGCAAACCTATGTAAGGTTGGGCCTAACCAAGATATGATTGGTCTTAGAGCCCACAGTATGTAATATACGGTTATGATGTTTTAATCTATCGAATCGACAGTTAGATATTTTTGGTTAATGTTAGGGCTTGTAGAAAGTACTCAATTAGTTAGTATAGGTACAGATAGATAGATAAAGATGTCTAGAACCTTGTGCTATGGTTGCTACAGTAAACCTATAATATTTTTAGATAATGGAATGAATTAAGTTGTGAAAAAAGGAATTGTATGAGTTTGCTAAAGAATTGTTAATGCTTTTGTTAAATATTCACTGATTAAGATAAATAATGTCATGTCAAATAATAAGTAACTCAAATGCATAAAAAAAAGCTAAAGAAAAGCATAACCAGCCCTCGGCGGCAAAATTTCCCTTACCTAGCTTGCCACGCGCTCGTTTAGCCCATTTTCATGATGTCTTTCATGAGAACGAGTAAAAATTTTACTCGCAGATTTACTCATGAATATATTTTCCCCATAAGCTGGTACATCTTTACAACAATGCTTCTTGCGCTAATAGGCTGAGAACGGTTGTATGGTTGGCTTTAGTTGATAGGAGAAGCATTAATCAGATATGGACTCTTTTTTAGTGTTTTTTTCTCTCAAGGAGAATTGGATTCTGCCTCGTGTTGAGTTCGGACGTATAGCTGAAACGGCGATGCTAGTCAAAATAGCCGGGACAGTTTCGAATAAGTATATTTCTAGGACTCTGTATACTTGGTATTAAATCAACGTTATATTTAGATCTATCATGATCGAATGATTGGTATTTTTTTTTCCAATTAATATAAGAATTTTAAGCCTTTATAGCGAACGTGATATTTTTTTAAGTTGTCTTAATAATATAATAGATAGATAGACAGATAGATAGATAAATTAACAGCAGATGTACGTATAGCTTTACGGTAACACCATTAATTTGACAACGTTTAGAGAATTAACGATTTGTCCCCATATATCAGTAGCATTATGGACGGATGGTCCGTCTACGTAAGAATTGACCACGGACCATGTGACAAAAAAATTTAACGACAGACGATTCGACACTGAAATGCACTCTATCCAGAGTCCAGACAGCCATCTGATGCGAAATTTGGGTCGTGGTGTAGTGCGTGTTCAGAATAATGAACCAGCAGTAATAACCCCTTTGCTACTAATGAACTGGCATCGTGTACGACTCATCTATGACGGAGCCTTACGGCTCGTCATAAAGGCACCTATGACGGGCTGAGAAACGTCCCGTTGAAGATTGGGTCTCACGATCATGCCCGTCATTCATGACTCCAAATCTCAATTTGACGGGCTGAATTTGCGGCCTAACTCAGGTCATCTATGATGGGGCATAACCGAACAATATGCGGTTTATATAGCAACAGGTGTAAAAAGACTCTCCTCACTCTTAGTTTATATATGCTGAAAATATAAGCACATTTAAATTTAATTTATTTCATAAATAAATCATGATATTGAACATGTAAACTAGCAGAACCACATCATGCGATCTAAACATATAAATTAGACAGTAAATCATAAATAGATCGAATAGAGGAAACATGGTGAATACATATCGATGGTTCTGGTTTTATTGTGGATCAGATTGACGAATATCAACACGCATCGCAGGAACAACGCGTGGTGTTGAATGTTGTTGTTGGCGCGCAACCCATGAGCATAGAGAAAAAGGAGCCATTGTGGAAGAGCAACGAGCAGTCGCACGAAGCGTTTTCTAAAAACCCTATTACCGCCTTTTTCTGGTGTAGGATGTTGAAGGCGAAGATTTCGGAGACCTGCTCCCCCGATCGCTGGTGCACGCCAGCAAGTGGAACGGAGTAGACTACGAGCGACAACGCAGTACAGAGGAGAAGGCAAACCATATATTGTTTTCACGTGTGTTGTGAGGAGGCGACGGCTTGATTTTATAGAGATAACATGACGCATGCTCAAGACGTCTACACGATCTCCATTTCGCGTCGAACCGAATAAGTCGCACGTAACTTATTTGGACTTCACGCCTCTCCACGCACTGGATTATTCGGTGTGTTTAAAAAACAAACATGAATTTTGTAGCAAAAACAATACTACAAAAGAAAGCTGTTTGCAGAAATATGAGGAGCCCATTTTTGTGGACCATTCACGTGAATATCGCGTACGCACGCCGCCTGCCTGGCGAGCGAGTGAGCGCGCATATGTTTCTTTAGTTCTCTTCATCTCATATGACTCAAGTGAGTAAGAGAACGTTATCTTTTAAGGAGGTCTTCGTCTCCTAGAATAAGCAAGGTGTTATTAAATTTTTTTTATGCATGTCTCCTCATAAGATGGGATTTTATGATTTTTGAAAAAATTAATCTTCATATGAGTCTTAGCCCACGTATTAATTCTAACAATATATATAGCAGTAGGTGCAGAAGGCAGAGAGAGAACTTCAACTTCTTATAGATACACATTATGAATTACCTGAGTTGTGAAAGGATGCATGACAAGTAAGGAAGATTCATATTTCAGTCAATATATGCGAGTTTAAAATGAAGCTTCTTTGGTCGAAACTGGATGGCCATTCTAGCGCTAGCTAGCTAGTAGCAGTGCAAATCACCGGAGTAGGATTAGGAGGCGTTGGGAAATGCAACAATGCTTCTGTCATTTCGGACACAAGGCCTCCGTAACACGACGTTTAACACTGGTTTAATCCTTGGCCACCCAAGCTCCACCAAATGACAGTCGCATCACGGAAGGCTTAGTTCAGTAGGGGAGCACTTACCTCGATCTGGGTAGCTCTTACAGGGCGTTCTCCAGATGAGAGACGAGGGGCTTCCCTGCTGCTCTATCATGCACCTATTTGTTCTACACTTACACTAGTGCAGATCCTCTCATCTATGACGGGCTGTAATATAACTGGATTTTGCGGTCCGTCACAAAGAAAACATCTCAAACGGGTCTAAAAAGAGGCCGATTGAGATATGGTCGGAGAGACATGTTAAATGTGCATAGAACTGAAGCCCGTCACGGATGACACCTATCTGTGACGGGCCTAAACTAGAGCCCGATTGAGATAGCCTTAAATATCTCAATCGGGCCGTAGTTGGAGCCCGTCACAGATGACAATCATCTGTGACGGGCCCCGAATTAAAGCCCGATTGAGATAACCTTAAATATCTCATCGGGCTGTAATTGCAGCCCGTCACAGATGACAATCATCTGTGAGTGTCATCAGTGACGGGCGCCATCTTGATGCCCGTTTAAGATATCTACAAAGCCCGTCACGGATGGCACTCCTCTGTGACGGGCTTTTTTTCAGGCCCGATAAAGATACCTGATATGCCCGATAGTTAGTGCACACTATAAATATCCGCAACCGCCAGAGTATCTGTATCCCACTATTCACAAATCTGGTGGGAGGTTGGAGGGGGCGAAATTTTTTTTTTCCCAAAGAAAACAGTCATAAGGTAAATAACAAATAATAATCATTAATTTAGAAAATTCATCAATTCTTATGAATTTAGCAGTATTTATCTTATAAGATGTTTCTCTGATTCTTTTTTCATTTCTGTAGAGATGGATCGAAGTTGGATGTATGCGAAATCTGTGAAACGTCATAGTCAAGAGTATAGAAATGGGGTATTAAATTTTATTAACGTCGCGGAGGAGAATAGGAAAAGAAGAAACAGCGATTACATGTGTTGTCCATGTGCAGATTGCAAGAATGAAAATATATTTAATAGCCGAATGGACGTACACGCTCATCTGATACAACGAGGATTCATGGAGGGCTACACATGTTGGGTTAAGCATGGAGAGCAGGAATCAGGAAGTGATGCTGCTGCAAATAGTACTGGTGCACAAAATCATGAAGATGAAGATGAGCATGACATGTTTGTACCTTCTCCACTAGGCGGTGAAATGGTTGATGTTGATCATGATCTGCTGCAAGACATGTTACGTGACGTTGAGGATCCAGCTTACAACGAGAGAGATTCCGTAAAGTTCAGCAGGTTGGTCAGTGACTCGCAGACGCCTCTGTACGCCGGATGCAAAGCAAAGCAGACCAAATTATCAGCTACCTTGGACCTAATGAAACTGAAGGCAAGTAGTGGATGGACAGACAAGAGTTTCACAGAGCTTTTGGGAATTTTGAAGGCTATGCTGTGTAACGCCCGTTTCGTCGCGGCGTTAGCGGGAAAACTAATCTGCTAAAAACCCTAATTGCGAAAATTTGCTCTTCGGTTGAGTCTTGTTGTGTGCCAAGGTCTCGTGTTTCCCCTCTCAGTTCAATCCCGGAGAAAACCGCGAAATCGGATTTCAAATCCGAGCCCTAAACCTCCCAAAACCAAACCCTCAGAAAAGTCTAAACTACCTCCCTTGACCCGGGCCGATTTTCCCCTTCGGCCTTTTCTTCCCTTCCCTCTTCTTTCCTTGGGCCGCCCCCCCTGGCCCAGCCCCTCTCGGCCGCTCCCTCTCTCTCCCCTTCTTTTCCTGGGCCGCCCCGGCCCAGCTCTCTCTCTCCTTCTTGGGCCGCCTCGGCCCAGTCCCCTCTCCCGGCCTGGTCCAGCCCGCACGGCCGCCCGCGCGAGAGAGAGAGCTCCGCTCTCTTCTCTCTCTCTCTCTCTCCCGCTCCCGTTTTCTCTTTCCCCGTTCTTTCCCCCTTCTCGCCGGCGCCGTTCCGTCCGACCGCCGCCGACGTCAGCCGGGCCCCTGCGCCGCTGTCCGAGCGCGCGCGCGCCCTCCCCTCTCGCAGCCTCCACCTTCCCGTTTCGGCAAGGGGGCAAGACCCCTTTTTCCCCTTGCCCTTTTCCCCTTTTCCGACCCGGCGCCGATGTCACCCGGCCGCGCCGGCTTGTCCGCTTGCGCCGGTCCCCTCCCGCGCGCTCCACCGCCTTTCCCCGCCCCAAACCGACCTAACCCCCTCTAAAATCCCCCCCCCCGCTCGGCCGCATTTCTTCTCCTCCTCCGCCGGCCGCCATTGCCGCCTCCCGAGCTCGCCCCCTTCCCGCTGCCGCCGCCGTCCCTGCCGTCCGCCGCCGCCGCAGCCGAGGGCGCCCGAAGGAGCTCCGGGCGCCACCTCCGCCGCCCTCTTCCCCAGCCCGGAGCCGTGCCGTGCCGCGCCCGCGCCGTCGACCTCCTTCTCGGCTTGCCGCCGCCGCGGTAACCCCTTTCTCCCCTCCGTCTTTTCTTTTTCTCTTGGCGTAGCGCGTAGGATAGCGCCGTAGTTCTCCCTCGGGCGCCGCCGTCGTGCCGCCAACCTTCTCCCTAGCTCGGTCGCCGTGCGGCCATGGCCGCCGTCGCGTGACGCCGTCGTCGGCCGTCACCGCACCATCCCTCTTCAACCCTCGCCGGCGAGCCGACTCCGCTTCACCCCCTCCCGCCGCCGGTGCCCGCCGCCGCCCGCTCCGGCTCGTCGCCCCACCAGAGCCCGCGCTCGTCGCCGACCGCCGCGAGCCGCCCTCTCCGGGGCGAGTCTCCCCCTTCTCCCCCTCTCGGTCCGACGTGGAGTCCACGTGGACGCCACGTCCACCGTCCCACGGCCCCACGGGAGACCGGTCAACGGCCCCGCGCCGGCCTCTCTCCCCGATCGGCCTCGGCCCATCGGCCTTTGGACCCCTTCGGCCTCTTCCCCTTCTCGGCCCAGTCGGCCCGTGCCCGCGTCGGCCATCGGCCCTCTCTCTCCCCGCATCGGCCGCTTGGCCCACTCGGCCGCTCGGCCATCGGCCTCCCCGATCGGCCTCGGCCCATCGGCCCTTGGACCTCTTCGGCCTAGCCCCTTGGCCCATCGGCGCCCTCAAGCGCCGGCCTGCTCAGTCCCCTTGGCCCAACGGCCTCCTTGCTCGGCCCAGGCCGATTCCCTTCGGGCCGCCGGCCCAATTACTTCGGCCGCGCCTGTTCTATTCTTTTGGGCTGCTCTTAGCCGCCCGAATTAAAGTCTAATTGGCATCCCTCCTTCTTTTCTTTCCAGGGAATTATTAATTAATTATTAATTCCTTTTCTTATTCCAGAAAATCCTTTAATCTTCGGAAATTCATATCTTTTCAACCATTCGTCCGATTGACTCCGTTCCACTTCCAAAATTCCTCAAAAATCGAGATCTACCTAATGGCACGCTTAGTGGTCTTTAATAGGGCTTCTTTTTATCGCTTTGTTGAGTCGTCTCGTTTCGCGTGTAGTCTCGGAGCCCGAAGACCCGCAGTGCGCGGATTTCGAGGAAGAAGCTCAAGATCTCGAGCAAGGCAAGTCAC
>BDMV01000006.1:13122937-13184731 GCA_008326285.1 Oryza officinalis | reverse complement strand
TGATTTTAGTGATTTTGAATTAATTTAACGAAAATACTTTACTTTTAGATTATTTTAGTGATTTTAGGGGAAATGTATGTTATTTTATCCGTATTTAGTGAAATTCGTATTTAGATATGATGACACTTAGTTATTTTAGTGATTTTGAATTAATTTAATGAAAATACTTTACTCTTAGGCACTATTTTTAGGTTATTTTATCCGTATGTAGTGAAATTAACTTTGTTATTTCCTAAGTTATTTAGACGATGTCTCAGCAAGGTGAACCAATGTCGACGACAACCAGTGGGTCCTCAAGGGCACGGAGTCGTAGGACAGGGAACAAAATCCCTAAGGAACGATACACCATAGCAGAGGTGAACCAGGTTGGACTGCCGACGCGTCCTCGGACTGTCCTGGCCAAGTTTAGGTCGACGTGCGGTGTCCTAGGGAGGGAAAACTTCACAATCCTTGTTGATGACATCAAGCATGTGCCCGAAGCGGAGAAGAACGCAGCTTGGCTCAAATTCAAGGAACGCTTCGAGTATCCTGCAGCCGACGAGGACCGTCTCAAGCGGGCTGCTATGAAGACTATGGGCAATGCTTGGAAGAACTTCAAGAGCAGGCTGGTCACGGAGTTTGTCTTAAATCCGACGACCCCTGATCCAACAGAGCAATGGCCCTTCATCACGGCTGAAGTTTGGGAGCAATTCTACGAGAAGAAGTCGACCCCAGAATCCCGGGCCAGAAGCGAAGCTTTTCGAGCACTGCAGGCCAAGAACGTGCACCCGCACCGGCTAGGCACCGCAGGATATGTCGGGAAGCTAGAGGAATGGCAAGAGGAGGATGAAGCGGCAGCAGCAGCGAACACACCGCTGGTGTTTGCCGATATCCCACACCCACGTGCAAGGAATTGGGCCCGGGCGAGGTACCAGAAGAATGAGGATGGGACAGTTTCGCTTCCAAATCCCCAAGATCAACAAGTGTACGATAATATAGTAAGTGCCTAATCTCAGTATTTGTTCGCACTGTTTCAGCCTGAACTTTTCATTGAATCCGATCTCAATTGAACTGCAGAAGGAGTTGGTTGCCTCCCAAGAAGCCTCGCAAGAGGTCAGCTCTCAAAGACGCGAGGACGACATCCTCAGTAAAGCGTTGGGCAACAAGGAACACCGTGGACGGACAAGGGGACTTGGCGCAAACGTACCATGGAAATTTGGATTTCCAGACTACGTGTGGCAGTACAAGAAGCGGACAGTCACGAAGGCGGAGAAAGATGCCCGCCTTGCCGCCCAGATCCGGGAGCAGGTCAGAGCCGAATTGAGCTCTGAATTCGATGAAAAGCTTGAATCGATGAGGGCTCGTATCAGGCAAGAGATTCGAGAAGAGCAACATCTCCCGGTGGCTGCCGCTGCTGCTACGCAACAAGATTTAGCTAGTCCCACGCAGAGGCGCAGCAGTTGTGCATCAACTGAGGCGGGGGAAGATCCGCCATCGGTCCCCGCCGCCGTCGACCAAATAACGGTACGATAATATAGTACGCATGGAGTTCTTAACGATTCCATATGGTAAGTACTATTCTAACAATATTTCTGAATCTATCGCAGGAACCAACTAGCTGCACCCTGACAGTAAGGGTGGTGCCGACCTTCTCTGTTCCTGCAGCTGAGGGCCTTGCTTTCAAGCCGACCCCGGAGACAAGAGTGCATGGGGCGCAACTTAGGGCTGATTATGCGAAAGTGCAAGTTGACTCAGTGAAGCCCGAATTCGATCATTTCCCCCTCCCTCTGGCACCGAATGACGAGGTCCTAACCCTTGGAAATGCTCGTGGAACCTTCATCCAATGGCCCAAGGACCTCATTGAGATAAGGGTGATCCCCAGGCCAAGCACTGCACCAAGCGGTCGTCTAATAGTACAAACTACCCCTGCTCCTTCAGCCCCTCCAGCTCCCGGTCGTCATGAAATTGACGATGTCCAGCTACAGTACGACACGGACTTTGGGGGCGAGCCTATGGAGGTCGACAGCATGGCGATCACTAAACCCCCACCCCTGAAGAAGAGCAGGAAGGCGCATTCTTCCCCCCAGAGAAGAGTTATCGAAAAACCTGCTGCAGGGGTGCGAGGAAAAGGAAAGCTGCACCTCTCACGTCTTGCTCCAACAAAGTTAGATCTGAGCAAGGGGCCCATCACATATAGGAAGCCCGTACCTCCATCGTCCTACCAACTAGGCATGCCATTGGTTGGAGACGACGTGCTAGCAACGATGGGCACCGCTTGCAAGGAGCTACACATGTACTACATGGAGAAATCTAACGTGAGGAGGAAGAATAGAGAAAATGATATAATAGGCGAACACGCCAGAGCGCCATTCCTTGGGCCATCAAATTATATCGTGATAGACTTCAAGGATCTGTTCGACCTCTACAGGCTCCGCTCGGTGGACACAACCCTTGTCAAGTGCTACTCCTTGTAAGTACTCTTGCTCACGAAAATTATTCATCTCAATCCGTGTAACATGCTTATAAGAGCGTTTGGCTTGCGTGTAGGTATAGTTGGAAGTGGTGTCTCAAGAATGCACCGGAAGTTGCCTTCCTTGATCCTCAGGTAGTCAATGTCACAAATCTTCAAGGGGACCGTAGTGGAATGGTAAACTACTTATTTGACACCTTTTGGGCCCGACAAGACAAGGAGTACATCATGTGCGCCTACAATCAATAGTAAGTGTGTTCCCTAAATACATTGTATTACACGTCTAGCTTTAGTATTAACCTTAACTAATTTAATGCCGCAGTGGACATTGGATCCTATTGGTAATAACGCCTAAGTGGAGTACATGCCACTACTTAAACTCTAAAATTGACAAGCAACTGTACGATTGGACCCCGATTCAACTCGCAATAGATGAAGCGTGGGGCCAATATGTGCAAAAAGGAGGCCTTCGAAAGACAGGACAAGACACTCTTATCCACAAGAAGGACTTCCCAGTCAAACAACAAATAGGCGACCAGTGCGGATTCCATGTCTGCCACAACATGCGCCTTCTGTGCAAAGAAAAGGTGAAGACTTTGGCTGAATTGGAGGTTTGTAGTCTCATTCCTGATATGTTGTAACTAAATTGAAGTATATATATATATATATGTATATGTATGTAAAGATCGTTCGACTAATTTCGAATTATGTACATGTAGGACAAATTTTCAGAGGATCCGCGTAGCAGCTTTGAGGACATTCGTGAGGAGATTGCCGACTTCATCCTCCGCGAAATTATTCACCCTAAAGGAATGTTTAGGGTTCAGGTGTAAGTGATGAACATTTTTTAACGTACTGTTTGAATTGTCAAACACATGTTATTATGTAATATTTATGTTTATTATATTTGTTATTTCTGTAAAATATATGTGAATGGCATATGTGAATGGGGATGCTGGGATGTATATGTGTGAACGGCATATGTGAATGGGGATGTTGTGAATGGCATATGTGAATGGGGATGCTGGGATGTATATTATTTCTGCTTCTGTTATTTTGCAGCGGGCATGGCTAGCACAGGCCTGAGGCTAGCCAAAAAAACAATATTTATTTTTTTTTGTGGTCATACTCATCGGTGACGGGCTATAAGTTAAAGCCCGATTGAGTTATATCAACCGTGACGGGCTATAGTTGGGGCCCGATTGAGATAGACAGACATCCGTGACGGGCACTAGTTGTAGCCCGATTGAGATAGGTCATCCGTGACGGGCTATAGTTTGACCGGTCGTCTGGGTCAAAGCTATCGGTGACGGGCATTAGTTGAGGCCCGATTGAGATAGCTTCATCCGTGACGGACTTATGCCCGTTTGAGATGATTCCTCACATCACTGACCTTTGCGCTGTGTCGGACGCCATACCCGACACAGATGTCGGTTGCAGCCCGACACAGATGAGGGTTACCGTTGTAGTGTTAATCCGTGAATTCAAAGAAAAGAACTTAATTTTGTCACATTTCGTTGACTGTGCAGAATAATTAATCATAGAGTTTGTATATTGTTTGGTTTCTTATTTCATAGACGATGAAAAATTTTGTAAGTACAAGTCAGATATATACTTTACACACATCACAATCACACTCATACACACAAACATCACGAGCACACGCACCCGGTGGAGTGTATGCCACTACTACAAAAACGATTTTTCTGGACGAGGCCTCCGATAGATTCCAGACGGGCCATAAGTGACCGCGCCTGAAAAAACCGATGCGGCATTATCCCGTGCGGGCGGCTTAAGTGGACCGCACGGGAAAATCCATATTTCCGTGCGGTCCCTTAAGTGGACCGCACGGGATAATGCCGCACTATTCCATGCGGCCCACTTAAGCAACCGCACGGAAATATGGATTTTTCCGTGCGGTCCACTTAAGCCGCCCGCACGGAAAGGGCCCGCTACTGTTGGACAATGTGACATTTTCAGGATTTTTCCTACTTATTTACCTTCTCCTCTTCTTTATAATGCTATAATTTATATTGTGGGCTGGATAAAATAAAGTGGATTTTTTTGAAGATATATAAAAACACCTAGTTTCCATTTTCCTTGGTTTCACACAAAAATTCCTTATATTTTATTCTCAGCAAAATAAAGAAAATCGGCCTGTCTGAAATTAGATTGAATTTTTAGGGGGTCAAAACTAATAAAATAAATTATGGAAAAATTATATTAATTCATTATAAATAAGATATTATTTTAATAAATTATGTTCCTTATAAACTTTCATATAATTTAATGCTTTTTTGGATGAGGTACGAGTTTTGCCGATTAGGGTTTAGGGTTTAGGGTTTTGACCAATTTAATTGGGGATCTAGATGTAAAGATAAAATCATGCCAAAATTCCAGTGAGTCTAACATATTGAGTAGCATCCACATGAATTTTTTCATGATTTTATCTTACACCAATTAGTTTTAACAATTCACTAAGCTTATCTTTGAGTCTGTCGTCAAACGGTCATAACTCGAGTGTCCTTCGATAAAACAGCCATATCTTTTTCATACGGATTCGAAATCAGACATATAATATATCGACGGACATCTACAGAAAAAGTTACATCCGTTGCTCCCCCACTTTGTCGGGTTCGGCGAAATAAAAATCTCGAAATTCCGCTTGCAAGATTGTGTTTTTGAGGTGAGAAGCTTCGGGACCCTTTTTGATAGAACTTTGAAAAATTCTACGGACCACATATTTCGTCCGTTCGAGCTTAAATTTTCTGTGGTTGGTTCCTGCGTGCTCCTATGTGTGAAAAAAATATTAGCAAAATAAAATAAAAATAAAAAAGTTGTTTTCTCTCTCCTCTACACTAGAGAGAGAAATCCAGAGAGAAAAATAAAAAGGTTGAACTGGATTTCCGTGCGGGCCTCTTAAGCCGCCCGCAGGAAAGATAATCTTTCCGTGCGGGCCCTTAAGCCGCCCGCACGGAAAGATAATCTTTCCGTGCGGGCTGTTAAGCCGCCCGCACGCGATGATTCACCGCCTATATAGGGTGGCGCGGGCTCCGAAAATTTCTAAGTCCCGACAAACCCTAGATCGACCACCGCCGCTCCCTCCACTCCCCTCCCCCTTCCCTCCCATCCCAGATCCGCCGCGAAAGAGGGGCGGCGACGGCGGCAGGCGATGGCAGCGACAGGCGATGGCAGCGGCCTCCCTCGGCTTCCCTCCACCTTCCCTTCCCTCCCAGTTCCGGCGGAGGGGAGGGGCGTCGGTGGCGGAGGGCGACGGCAGCGGCGGGCGACGGTGGCGGCCTCCCTCGGCTCCCCTCCCCCTCTAGCTCCGATCACGGCCGCCTCGTCCCCCATGGCCGCCGCTCCTCCATGCCTCCACCGCCGCCGACTCCTCACCGACCGCCGCCTGCACCGACCGCGGCCGCCTCCTCCACCGGCCCTCCACCAGCCTCGGCCGCCTCGTCCCCCGCCGCCTCCACCGACCACGACCGCCTCCTCCACGGCCGGCCTCTACCGCCGCCTCCACCGACCGTGGCCGCCGTCACCACCGACTGCGGCCGCCTCCTCCTTCCAAAATTTGTTGTAAAATTTGTGATGATGTGAAATTTGTTGTAAAATTGTTGTAATAACGTGTGAAATTTGTTGTAAAATTGTGATGATTTGAAATTAATTTTTAAATCAATTTGCAAGGAGGAGGCGGGTTAGGGTTAGGGTTAGGTTTTGATTTTGGGAATTTTTTTTTTGTGATTTTTCATTTTCGCGTGCGGACGGCTTAACGCGACCGCACGGGAAGATCGATTATCCCGTGCGGTCGGATTAAGCGGCCCGCACGGGATAATGGATCTTTTCGTGCGGGCCGCTTAAACCGACCGCACGGGATAACCGATCTTCCCGTGCGGTTGGACCGCCCGCACGCGAAAATGGTCTTTTCCCAGACCTTCTCGCGCGTGCGGGCAGGCCTTCCGCACGGGAAGATGCCTTTCGGCCCGCACGGAAAAACCGTTTCTGTACTAGTGTGCTAGCATGTATACGCACAGGGTTTATCACTGATCACATCCACGAAAAATACAAGTATCCATGTCATATTTAGTACTCAAAATATTGGTAAGCTAGGGAAAACTGCAATAATATAGGTATTAGCTGATAGCAGATCGTAGGAAAAAACTATTTATTAATTAAACCGTTTGTGCGGAGAACAAGCTATTCGAAAGGTCCAACCGTTGCTGGCTTTTATATTATATAAGCAGGAGAAAGTTACAAGCTATATGAGCTGCCAACAAAATAAAGGGTCTCTCATCAGTTGGGCATGAGTTGATTATAAACAAAATCGACTTATTAGCAACCAAACTTTATATATATATATATATATATATATATATATATATATATATATATATATATATATATATATATATATATATATATATATATATATATATATATAATATATATATATATATATATATATATATATATATATATATATATATATATATATGTATGTGTGTGTGTTATTAGCGATCTAAAACTCAATGTAAAAAAACCTATGTTAAAAATATACTATAATCGATCCCAATATTAAGTTTTAAAATTTAAATTTGGCAGACGTCGATTCCATACAGGAAAAACGATGAAGCTGAAAAAAAGCTACAAAGTGATTTCTCACAAAGAAACAGGTACCCACTCTCTGCTAAGAGTTACATGATTAAAAATCTCGTGATATCTTTTGCACCATGTAGTTTCATTGTACACTTCAATCCATGTAAAACTCTTGTGTAGTCTGCATAGTTTTTTTAAATTAAACTGACCTAAGTACTTGACAAGACAAAAGAGAACAATCTCTCAACAAGCACCGCTACATGTTCTTCGTGACTTCATGTTCTAGTTGTTGTTCCGGTGATGGTAGTTGCAATGGCAAATGTGTAATGGTTAGAAAAAGCAATTATATACGTGGAATATATATGTATTAATGAGATGTCGTACAACCATAAAAGTATTAAAAAACAACTAAATGAGGAAAAGTAATTATGTGGTCCTTAACAATATACCAGGAGATGCTTTTTTTTTATAAATTTGATAGCTCTCAGCACCTAAATTAATATTAGATATTAAATTTTACATTTTTAGTACCTTTAACTACCTCTCAGATACAGAGAAATTTCAAAAATGAGAAATGCTTTGTGGGTTACAATGTTGTGCGGGGTACTGTTATGCTCAACTGTATGAGAATAGAGCAATTTTACCATCTTTGAAAAGATATCGAAAGGTATCGTATTTTTTAGTGTAAAAATATGATACATTTAGGTACCAGGTATCTCGAGAAACTAAAATTTTTTAGTGTAAAATGTTAGTACCTTGAGATACTTTCTCAATAATGATAAAATTTCCCATGAGAATATGTATGAAGTTGTGTCTTTTGCGCACATAGTTATGTATTGTAGCGCGGGCTACTTCACATATTTCCCTTCAACCTAGCCCTGCTCAAATTTGACCATTGACTCTTATCTTGAACCTATTAGTACAATGTGGAATACTCGCTCCAGTGCAGTATGCCCATATGACCATGTTCTCTTCAAGGCAGCAAGCACTGAACCACATGATTGTTCCGTGGATGGTTTGTTGCTCCACAATATCACACAATACTCTTCATATTTAAGAGACAAAGGAGAGACACAGCAGGATCACATTTAGCTAGCTGGCTTGCCAGAAGAGAGATAAGGGGGAAGAGCTCGTAGTAATGCATATCAGTGCACACCGATTTGGAGTTCATTATGTAGTTGCTTGAAACAGGGAGACACATTATAGGCCTAGGAAGCATCTAAAAAACAGAGTGATTTTACGGTTCATGAGGATATATCAGGACATTCTACACTTGTTAGTTTAAAATTTAGTACCTTTTTCAAAACTTGGGCATCTAAAAATATCTAATTTATATTGAAAATTTTGGTAACTCTTCGAACCTCCCATGGACCATAAAATTTCTAAAATGATGTACGATAACTGGATTTGGTGCAGAATAGCAAATAACATCTCCCTAATGAGCGATGGGAGATTGTTCCTAGCCACCTACATTTACAGACAACACTGAAACTTTTTTTTGCCAATGGTAGAAAGAAACAAGAGTCTTGACTCTCGATGGCAAGATTTATATACGTTTTTTTATATTGTTATCTTTATGTCGGGAACTGTTAGAATATTGGTGAAGATCCGAATTCATATGATTCTTGTAGATTTTCTTATGGAAGTTCTAAAACATATATTAAAATCCAAAATAAATGAAAAATATCAAAGTAAAGAAACTAGACGGTAAATGACAGACAAAGGATCCCAAGATCTGAGGGCTCCAAGCATCGATGAGGAACATATGTGACGGATTCCGAGTGTATTGGGTTTTTTTTCTATAGAAACTGTATGCTTTGGCATCTGCCATCATAAGTGGTATTTGAGCCCAGGCAAGCCTCAAAGAAAGTTACGCATCCCTCAGCTAGATAGTGTATAATAGACATTCTCATCAAGTGGGATATATAAACCAGGTCGTTTATTGTAGACGTGTGAACTAAGTCTATGGTGGTGTATGGCGGTGTTTGAATCTTCTAAAAATAAAGATAAAAATAAAGATTAAGTGTTTCACGTAAAACGAGATGTCATTAACGTGTGATTAATTGAGTTTTAATTATTACAAACTTGAAAAATGGATTTATCTCATATTTTAGAATAACTTTCATATAAAAAATTTTTGCACGAAACGCATTGTTTAGCAGTTTGAAAAATGTGCCACGATAATTTGAAAATTTATCTCTCCTTTCCAGAGAAACGAACGCGGCCGACTTGATGGTCCGCACTAACTATTCATCTGACCCATGAGTCCAGGTGGAGAGAGGCGACCATATGAGACATGCCCCCTTTGATTATTGACTGTCTTGATCATTTCCTCATTGGATCTATACTTGATTGGTCTTCTTGTCAATCATACATCTATTAGATAGGCTCAGATTGTTGAGGGTCTTAGCATTCGTTAGGGCATTTGCAATGTCGTTACATCCTTGATATCTTACGACCGTCTGGCAAGGCTTCTGAGCTCGAGACGAGTGTCGAAAAGAACGATGCATTTCCAATAATTCAATGCAGCGAGAATGAGGTGGCTATTATCCAAGGATGCCTCCCGTGTGAATTCCAAGATTTTCCTTGCAAATATCCTAAAGATACCTCTCTCCTTAAGGAGATTGACAAAAAAGCATAGATTCAGCCCATTATTGATCGGATTGCCGATCTTTTAACTTGATGGAAGGCCGATTTTTTGACATGATCTGGCCATGCAACTCTAATTATTTTGTGCTAACGTCGATCCTCGTCTACCTTGCCATGAGCCCATGACCATTGACCTCCTATCTGTAGCAACCTTGAATTTTTGATTTGTTTTAAAATTTCCTTTAAATTCAAAATTTGGAGTTTAAATTTGGATCTTATTTGATTTTGTACCCTTGTGCCAAAAATAGATCTCAAATCCTCCATTATAGAAATCCTCTCAAATTGTTGTCAAAACCCTAGGTCAAATTCAAATTCAAATCTCTCCAAAATCTCCTCAAAATTACAAATCTAAAATCTCAGAGAAAATTTGAAAATGTCACTGTTTATTTGGGCCTCTTTCTTTCCTCTCAGCCCAATCCCATCCCGAGCACTCTCGAACGCGCATCTCCTCCATCTGTCGCATCGCCATCGGCCATCCCATAGCCGTGTCGCTGTCCCGTCGCAGCGGCGTTGCCGTCCGTCTCCTCCCAGGAAGCTGCCGCAAGCCTGCGTCTCTCTCTCTCGCATCGCGTTGCCTTGCCATAAGTGGCCTACCGCCATAATTTCTGGCCGTAGCCGTGCGAGTCGCGTCGCCATCGCCGTCGCATCGCCGCGCACGTCATCTCGCCATGACCTCGTGTGACGCCGCACCATCGCATCGCCATCTCCTCCACCTTGGAATCCCGCCCTAGCAGCTACCGGCTACACCTGGGATCCCGCGCCTAGCTGCCACCTCGCCGCGTCCCGCCAAGCCGTGCCGCCTATAAAAGCTGCCCCGGGCTCCCTTCTTCGACACACCTCCATCTTCATCTCTCTCTCTCTCTCCCTAATCTTTTCCCCTCTCCGTGCCGCTGCCCGAGCCACCGCATTTTGCCTCCTGGCGCTGCCGTCGCCGATGGAGCTTCGCCGGTGATCGCCACCACCTCCCCGGCCATCGGGCACCAAGCTGCGCCCCACTGCTGTTGTGCACCACCGCCCCGAGCCGAGCCCGAGCAGGAGGAAGAAGAAAGCCTCCCCGAGCCACTGATAGTCGGGCCGCGCATCCCTCCCTTATTTGGTCATCGATAGGTGGGCCCTCCTTTTGCCGTCCCTCAAACGGAATACTCCAACGGAATATTCCTTCTCCGTTTAATAAATCAAATTCTAGAAATTCTCAAAAATCATTTAATCTTCAAAACTTCATAGAAATTCAACCATAACTCCGTTTGATCCCGTTCAACATTTTAAATTTTTCTAAAAATGAGATCTACACAGTGGCACTGTTTGTTTTCTCTTTAGAGCTTGTCTTATTGCCTTTTATTGATTTGTGCTCCTTTTCACGTTTAGGGACCGAGTACGAGGAAGCTCCAGACGACGCCTTTGAAGGAGAAGACCCGCACCTCCTTTTCACGTTTACGTACAACCCCACGGGTGTTTATGGATGCTTCTGGCTAAGTAAATAGTTATCATATGAGACTTTGGTGTGCCAATGGTTGTGGGATGCCGGGGATGAGGAGACAGTTTTGGATTCTTACAGCCTCTTATGGGCAGCTTTGTTGGCTCTATTGTGGCACACGGTACCAGTAGTAGTAGGAGACCTCCTTGGTATTCCTAGGTGGATGAAGGCTGACTTGCCTGTACTTGGCTAAGAGAACTAGCCCAACTAGGTGGCATGCGATTTTCATGGGTTAGCTTTGGAAAGGCCTTGTCACGAACTTCCGTTACTGACGGGTAAACGGTGTTAG
This sequence comes from Oryza officinalis, assembly GCA_008326285.1. Taxonomy (NCBI): domain Eukaryota; kingdom Viridiplantae; phylum Streptophyta; class Magnoliopsida; order Poales; family Poaceae; genus Oryza; species Oryza officinalis. Next base: position 13,173,271 of record BDMV01000006.1, on the reverse strand, counting down.
ATTTGTGTCGTGTGGGTAAAGGGTACAACCTCTGCAAAGCTTACCAAACTGTTCGAATAGTCGTGCCCACATTCATGGGCGAGTGTGAGGTGTTTCTCATAGCTTAGTTTTGATTGACAAGTGTTTGTGAAAAAATAGTTGGTGCGAAGGGAATCGTTTCCAGAGTCTGCCTGTGTGGCAGACGGCTAACCTCTGTGGTTAGGAATAGGTCTGTGTAACCTGGGGTGTCTTCAGACACCAAGGTGTTCTTAGGGCCGAGAAGGTATGTTGTTGTGTTAACTAAGTTGTTGTGAAAGTGAAAAAAAGCTAATAGGGAAAATAAGAAGAAATGAATTAAATATTGTTTAAATAATCTTTGTGAAATGTTGCTGCAAAGCAACTTGTGGAATGAGACGAGGCGTGAGCCTTTTCCCAATAACTAAAATCTTGACTCACTAGAAGTCTTGAAAAATAAACCTCTTTGCCAAGTAGGCTGCTTTCGCAAATAAAAGCCCTAGCCTCTGTTTAAACCAAATATGTCATTCTTTCCCCTGGCTTACTGATTACGTAAAGTATTCACCCTTGCTCTCTCTCTATATATATAGAGAGAGAGTTTGAAGATGAAGACGTCGATCCAACCGCTGAAGAGTGCCTCTAGGAGCAAGCCGAGTATGTGGACTTTTAGAAGATTCGTGCCTAGCCCCAAGCCTGTGAAATAAGTTAGTTGCCTAGGTGCTTCGCCTAGTGTCTAGTTGCTTAGTCGCTTAGTTTCTCGCCGCTTTTAGCTTTCGCGTTGTCGCTATTATGGCTCTCTGCGCTGTTGTGTTGCTCATCTATGGGCCTGTCCATGATGGCAATTTTGTAAGGACTACTTTCTAGTGATGTAATAAAGTAGTTTAGTTTGATCCCACATTTATTCTGTATGTACCAGCTTGTGTGTCCTGGGACTAGTACGATCTCATAGGTAATGCATAACATCCCGGTATGAGTTGGCTTGTGTTTACGGCTAACAACTATCGAGGTGTTACACTATCTTAGGCTATTAAAGTGATTGATAAAAGATGTCGTGGTTTTGAACGGAGGGGTATGCCAAGAGTGGCCATTGTCTTATTCCTTAGGCCAATGTGCAACGAGCCATGGTGGCCTCAATATTTTAATCTATAAATCCTTGGGTGGGCACTTAGGATGCGGTAGAAAATATAACTGGATAGGCTGGTGCAATGATAGCATAAAACACAAATTTCTACCAAACCAAGAAACCATGCGAGTAAGAGATCATAGATCGTTTCCACTCGACGCACATAGTAGCATGAAAGGAGAGTCAAAGTAGCCTGGTCTGATGGAGCGTTCGTTGACATAGAGGAAATAGCATATCTTAGCAATATGACAATCTCCTCCTCGCACAATTACCTTCCACGAAAAAGTCACATATTCCTTGATGTAAGTTACTCCCTCCGTTTCATATTATAAGACGCTTTGACTTTTTTCTAGTCAAGTTTTTTTAAGTTTGACCAAGTTTATAGCAAAAGCTAGATGAAGCCCCGTGTGTTGCTGTGGAAATTTTGTATCATAATAATAGAAATAACATGTAACATAGCTATACAACATACTTTATATACTTTATATAATTTTCATCTTTGATTGGCTATTGAAAAAAAAGCTATAGACAATTAAGATGATGTAGTTTATAAAAATTTAAAATCATATATAGATTGATCAATAAAACAAAAACTAAAGTGATGTGGCTCAATGAGAAAAATAAAATAAGGGAGATAATATAGCTACACGACATCCAAAGGCAAATCTAACATGTAAGATAGCTACACGACATAACTTTATATAATTTTTATCTTTAATCGACTATTAAAAAAAGCTATAAACAATTAGGATGATGTGATTTATAACAATTTAAATCATATATAGTTTGATCATTTAAAAGCAAAAGTGATGTGGTTCAATGAGAGAAGGAAAAGAAGAGAGATAATACACATTAATTATCCAAAGACAAAAATAAGGTGATGTGACTTTATAAGAAAAAAAAGAAGGGATATAATTTGAACCATAGATCAATCATCCAAGTGCTAGAAACAACTGAGGTGATGTGACTTAATGAGAGAAGAAAGGAATAGCATTAACTAAACTTAGTGAGGATGAACTTTATAGGTATATAGGATTAGCAACATCCACAACACCAAATTAGTTTCATTAAATCTAACATTCAATATATTTTGATAACACGATTGTTTTGTGTTGAAAATATTACTATATTTTTTCTATAAACTTAATTGATCAAACATAGATAAGTTTTACTAGAAAAAAATTATATAATACGAAACAGAGGAAGTATCTATTTCAAGAAACTGAATAACACTTTAAGCATAAACAAATAAAGTATGAGACACAATCATCTCTATGATTGACTTTAGTACATATCACTAATAACTGATGGGAACCTTTGGTCCAAAAATGCAGTAATCCAAAGAAAATAGATCATCCAATTAAAATGATGCTTAGACGATGATGTTTAAAACTTGGGGACTATTTTAGATTTCGTCAGTTAATTAATCAGAGCGTAGTTGAGTTCGTACACAGTTCAGGAATGGCTGTCTTAACTACATATTTGGCTCTGCTGCATTCACATGGTTCTTTTTAGGAACCTTTGTATCGTTGTTGCATTGCACGGAATACCAAAAAAAAAGGATGCCTACTTCTTTATATAAGTATCAGGAAATATAACAAACATTTCCTTGAAAATTTCAGAGAAACCTAATCAATCGAGAGAAGGGAGCAGATAAAAAATCCATACATCTTTGGAAATCAATCTGAGTTTCATGGGTTATATGGAGACCACATCACAGGACTAGGATTTGCATGCATCAGGAATTAATAGAGCTATACAAGCTTGATGCAAAGGATTTAGCATATCATAATCTTATTGCTGGAGACTGTCTCTTCGATCCAATGGTTCCTGTCTGCTCTCTCTGTTTTGTCCTTTTCTTAATCCTACGGTTCACATTTGTTTGCTTATGTGGCACATTGTGGTGCAGAGAAGGATTAATCCTTTCACTACTTTACATGTTGCTAGATTGTCTATTATGTAACCCTACCCCCGACCTATGTAAAGCAGATAGGGGTCCCGAAATCGGGACAAGAAATCACATCAACACAAACCCAAGCCATCATCCAGCTAGCACTACTACAAAAATCCTCATAAAGAACGGCTCATAGGTGCCGATTAATTTAAAACCGGCACCTATGGAGCTTTTCCCACCTCTCTGCGACGAAAAAAATATAGAACCGACACCTTTAAGCAATATAGGTGCCGGTTTTAGAGGAAAAACCGGCACCTATACTATAGGTGTCGGTTTTTTAGAAAATCCGACACCTATAATATATTATAGGTACCGGTTATTTAAAAAACCGGCACCTATAATATATTATAGGTACCGGTTATTTAAAAAACCGGCACCTATATCTTTGAGCCGAGCCGGTGAGCCACGGCTTTGGTCCATCGATCAGCACCGCATGCACTTCGCACCCATCCTTATCTACCCGTCCTTATCCCCTCAGCTCTCTCTCTCTCGCATCTCTCTCCCTTCCCCCTCTCTCTCGTGTCTCTCTTCCCTCCCCACTCTCTCCCGTGGCCGGCGGCTGCCTAGGGGAGGCGGCGGTGGCGGCGGCGACCGCGCCCTCCCCTTCTTTCTCCCGGCCGCTTTTCTCCCACTCGCCTACTCCCCTCTTCCTCTCCCTCTCCGTCAGTGTGCGCGCGGTGGAGAAGGGCGACGGGAAGGGCCCTCTCCGTCGGTGCACGGGCGATGGAGAAGGCCGACGGGATGGGCGACGAGAAGAGCGGAGAAAGTGGAGACGGAGGAGGACCGCCCGCGGCCGTCCAGATCCGACGGTGATGACGAAGAAGACTGGCGTAGAGGGCTAGATCCAGCAGCCTGGAGCTCACGTGGCACCAGATCTGGTGGCGGTGACCACCTCAGCGGCGACCTCAGCGCGGAGAGGGATCCCCATGGCGACCTCGGTGACAACAGCGGGCGGGAGGCGCTCGTGGGGAGACGGCGGGCGGCGGCGGCGCCATTCTGATTTTGTAGATTTTTTGTGGATGATTTTGTAGATTTTTTTTAGATGTGTTTTGTGATTTTAGGATGATTATAATTTGTTGTTGAGTATGTTCATTTGATCTGTGATCTATGATGTGGGGATTTGGGGATTTCAATTTGATGATTTGGGGATATCGGGATCGATGTGGGGAATAGCGCGGTGACGACGATTGTGAGTTCGGCTCGATTCGAGCCGACTCATTTTTTTTGGCTCAGTGTGAATCTATAGGTGCCGGTTCTATTTTTGGTATAGGTGCCGGTTGATTTATTGGTGCCGACCAATAGGTGCCGGTTGGGAAAACTGGCACCGATGACGGTTTCCCAACCGGCACCTATAGCTTTTTTTGTAGTAGTGTAGATTATCAATTTAAAATTATGCTTTGATGTTTAAAGCTTAATGGTGATAGTTCAGCTCATTAACTAAGTAGCTACTGCATTTCACATGGTTTTGTTCAGGAACCTTTGCATCTTTGTTGTATTGCACGGGTACAAACAAAAGGATGGCTACTTCATTATAAAAGAAGAAGGAAATATGACAAACATTTCGTTTATAATTTCAGAAAACCCTAATTACTCCGAAGAAGGTAGCAGATACAAATCTCCATACATGTGAAACCAATCTGAGTTTCGTCGGTTACATGGAGACCAGATGACCACTATCTTATTCTTACATCTATACATCGCCGGACTAGGATTGGCAAGCTTCAGGAATTAATAGAGCTTTGCAAGTTCGACGGAAGGGGTCTAGCATGCCATGAGCTGATCGCTGGAGACCATCCCTTCCATTAGCTAGTGTTCTCATTCTTCCAATCAATTCATAAGTGCGCGTCGCATCAAGATATCATGTTGATACATTGTCATTTGTGGCTGCAAAATGTATGTTTCGACACCTAGAAGCTGCAGCATAGCTTGAGACAATAGGCATGAGAAAATTGTTCTCACAGTGTAAGTGCGATCGATGCCATGTAGAGGTGAATCCTATGTTTTCATATTCATCTGATGAGATCATGAGATTAAACAATTCGATGCAAAGCTAATTGTATGCACGAATACATAGCTACGAGAGCTAAATTTTTCTTCTTCTCTCTTCACTAATCACATCGTACAATCAAATTTAGCACACCAATAATTTCGTGTGGGAGTATACTTTAAAGTTGAAACAATTATAACACTACTCTGGAGCTTCTTTTCTCTAACTGCACTAATTAATTAATATGAAGTAAGGACTGCACGATATTGCAACGCGTAAAGGAGAGCTAGTCGAGTCAGAGTACAGATGGCTTCTCTCTGAGAGTGGCAAAGGGTTTTAATTTGAAATTTTGTTGTACAAGTGCTTGATTTTAGAATATGAATTCTTAGACACAGGGCAAACCTCTATGGATATCTTTCAATGTAATTCTATTGAAGCTTTTTTTTTAATGCAACGGCAGAGCATGAAGTAATGTATTATAACAGAGGTGATTGTGCAACATGTTCCTCCTACATATTTTGAGGATTCCCTTTTTAGCTTTACTCACTCAGCTTCACCCTCTAAACGTTCTTTTGTTGGTTTATCAACCACAGCCAAAATTTGAATAAAGGGGTTTTCTTATCCAAAAATTGAGAACTTTTACAGTGCTTGAAAGGTATCCTAAGGTACCTTCTAAATTAATTACTATCTACTGTTGATCTTTAAAGGGTAAAATAGGAATGAGAAATAATACTATCAAGGGCAGTTTAGTAATTCGCAGTCACCATCCCACTGGTGGCGTCACGGGGAGTCGGTTTTAACCCTTTTTTCTTCGTAAAAAAAAATCTCCAATCTGCCAAGTGCAAAACTACAGGAAAATTCAATATTTTTCCAAGTATCAAAAATATCATAGTATTTACATAAGATTTTCGAATTTATTTTGTAGTCTTAATTCAAATTTGAATATTTCTGGAACCCCTCGAATTACTGGTCAGTACTTTACAAAATTCGATTTTCAAATTAAAGTCCTTCAAATTTTAAATTTGGTATAGGCCTAATAATTTAATTGAGGTTTTGATGATTGCTACTTTTTTTTTACTCTTTCTTTTTTGATTGTCAAGTTCTATCTCCTCACTCACCGGCAGGGCCATACATAAACAGGTGTACCGATCACATAGGACCCTAAAAGAATTATGCTTAATCCAAACCAATGGTTCTATGTTTAAGAAATTTATTCCCATTTCCTTTTTATCTTTTCTTCCTCCTCACATAATCACATAGCAAATTCATGAAATTCTTATGATTTATTCACGAGTGCGACTCTATGTACATGTTTACAAGAAAGAAGAGTAACAATTACCATGCTAATGCAACCTGCAAAGGGTTTGGCGTCCAGTAGGCATATTATGATGAAGCACATGCATTTTTCCTGAAACCACAATCTTCAGGGTGTTTTGACCCATCTTTGCTAGATTTTTTTTTCATTTTAGTAACAACATTGATCTCAACACCAGATGATAAGGTTTCCTTCAGTCTGTGTATGGATGACTTGCCACAATGTTTACTGAAGTCCTCATAAGGACATGTTCCAGTTCTAAACGCTGTAACTGGGGCACTCCTGGTAAAGAGCGGCTTGCCTTGCCGGCGACGTCCAGGAGGAATATCTCGGCGCGTGGCCTAGTTCAGGAGGCCCCAACGCCAACCTGACCCCTGCACGACCACGTCTCAGATAGAGACGCAAGTAGAGATGGCAACGGGACCCTATAACCTGAGACCCGGTGGGTTTTTACTCTATTAGGAGTCATATACGGTCTTACAGTATGGTTTGTTTACTTGTCGTATATGGTCCAATTTTTACATAGTTTGTTTACTTTCTTTTGAATGTTAATGTTAAACCAAGGTTATTACATAATATAATATTGATTGTCGCCAACGTAATCGTCTGATTATTGTGCAAAATTAGAAGTGCTCTAAGTTAGTAAATAATAGGTATGGGTATCCGAGGGGTACCCATTACCCGCACAGGTGTGGGTATAGGGAGAATTTTGCACCCGTGAGCAGATGTGGGTGTTGGAGCGAGAGCTTTTAATCATCATGGGTGTGGGTATGGGGTAAGAAAACCCGATGGGTATAGACCCGTTGCCATATCTAGATGCAAGTAGATCGAGAAATGGTTGTACAGATTTGTCCTTGACCGTACAAATTTACAATTACTATTCTAACCTTTCACCTAATGTTGAAGTTAATACCTGACCCACGTTTTAAGTATCTTCTTATCAGTATCTTTTATCCTAGTGCATTGGATTATGAGCAATCAACGGTTGAAATAAATTCCAAGTACCATAGAAAATCTCCCTAAAATTTATTCGGTTGCATCAGTCAGACGTGTGTTGGAGTTACAAACCGCATAAATTTTAAAGTAGCAGCACCGTCGGTCAAATTAATGATAGTGCAGCACATAATCACCGCATCCAGTTTAAAAGTAACAGGAAAGAAGAGAGACGCTTTCACAATTTGAGTCTAACAAATTTAGCAGAAGGAGCGAACAAAATATAATACTATCAGGATCGGCAGCATATATACCCGTAGGTAGCCTTTGTGGCAGAAATTCAAAAGTTTAGAGGAAAGGTTGTTTTAACATCGAAATAGTTCGTCTCGATTGTGCTAGTTAAACCGAATAGGCGAACACACGAAGGTGTAGACATGTAGGATATATTAGGAGGCATCATGAAATGAAGCACCAGTGTGAGATATATCTTGCAGGATATTTTTCCTTACACATCCCATGCACTGGTACGTGTACATACGTCCAGATAAATCAGTCATGTTCATTCCAAGCCTAAGCCAATGACGGCTTGCTAGCTAGACATAGCATAGGTATGCCTGGAACTTCAGATCACATGATAGCAAACTTCAGTCTCGCTAACAAAATCTGAATCGTCAATCTAATATTATTCAATGGTTCAGAGTTATCTATATTATCATCTTGCTTCACAGCAGTAGAAACTTGGAGAGACATAATTGTAAAAAATAATATGGGTGTGGGAGGGTAAAATCGTACTTTTACTATTGACTGTAACCTACTACTGTTTAGAAATATGTTCAGTTATTTTGTTTAGAAATTACGATGTTCGGTTATTATGATGAGATGTTATTTTTCAATTAAATCTGATATGTTCGATCCGTTAGTATCATGGAGATGTCATTTTCCTGGCGCCCGACCGCCGGCCGGCCGGCCACTGTCCGCCCCGTCCGTAGTGCCGCCTCTCGGCCGATCGAAGGCCAGTTACAGGCAAGCTTGTGCTGTACGCGTCCGTCTACATGCATAGCCACAGCACAAGCTTGCCAGTTACAGGCAAGCTTGTGCTGTACGCGTCCGTCTACATGCATAGCCATTGACGTAGCTAGAATTTTCTCAAGAGTAAGGCTCAACTAATATAATTTACATAATTTATCTTAATCTTTTATATTTTAAGATTTTAAAATGTAAATTTTAATGGATATATAGGCTTAGGAGTAGGGCAGCAGCCCTAGCTGCCCTACCCCTGTTTCTGCCACTGTGCATAGCAGGATAGAACTAGCAAAATCTTCCTGAGAAACCTAACTGAACGAGAAAGATATAGGGATCATGGACAAAGAAAGATGAGACACTCAAATCTGAGCGAGCGATCCGCCAACGACTTTGAGGAAAATAAAACTTAACATCAAACTTACCCTTAATCATTAAGTTAGTAAAGTACTAATATGTTAATATCTGACCGTTTAGATCTTTTCTGTTGGTAGTATAATACAGCAAGTAGAGAGTATCATAGAGTTTTTCAAAACATTAAGGATAATAATTAGTCGATGGATATTCAATTACTCCAAAAACTTAAGTTTTAAATTGGTCTTACCTTTCTTTCTTTTTTTTTATAATGGAAGCTTTTGTTAAACTTAGTCGATTAAATCAAGGTGATGCAACTGAACTGAGGACATTCCTATTCTCTGTATAATTAGGATGCACAAAACACACACGTATCAATTTAAAAAAAGGAAGTACAAGAGAAATTTATTTTCGATGCAGCTAAACTTATTATGGATGGATTAATAAGTACATAAACCAAGAGAAACTTCTTTTAAGAAAGAGGTTGTTAAGCTGTAAGAATTAACTACATAAGTGGTCATTCTGTTCCAACGACATCTAATAACCGTCGAACTTCTGTATAATAGAAGGGAGAATAACAACGTTGAGTAGTGTTGTCGAAAGACGAACGTTTATCTTGGTAGACAAAACAAAAACAGTAGTTGTGTATTAATTTTTTGTTGAATGTTCTTATAGTGTACGCCTTGAGGGCTATTTCTAGCTTTACAACCCTAACAGCTAACCCTAGGGTTTGGTCTGCACACGCTTTTGTATTATTGTTCCTTTGATGAAGGCTTTTACAGGGACATTCTCGTCCTTAGCGGGCCAGATGTGGGCCGCCTGTTGGGCTGCCCCCCGACTTGGTATCTGAGTCGCGCATCATCGCATTTCGCCAGGCCTCATCGTGTCTTGATCGGCTGCATTGTGCTTCACCATTCGCCAGGCTTCGTCGTGCGCCATTCGACCTTGCCACGTCACGCCGAGCTCTGCCTGGTTTCGCTATCACCTGCTTCGGCAGGCCGGCCGAAGGGCCTCCTGATCTACCTCCAACAAGTAGTAAATACCAAATGGCAAACACCATAGATTATGATCTACAATACAAAATACGACCACATTTTCGTAGCGAGGTGAATATGGTGTACAACTTTTCTGTGACTTAAAGGTCCTGGATATGGTGATAGCACAGTCGATGCAATTCCCTGTAAAGTTCACCCTACTCTGAAAACACTCCATCAAAACTGGCCCAACACTGTCGGTTCATAATAGTTGATCTACCATTATGGACAGGCAGTGATAGACCCAATAACGCTGCCTGTTAAAGTCTTGAACTGACAGTGATGGACATGACCTCAATTATTAGTCCAGGCCGCGCGTTCTCCTGCCCGAGCAGCCCATTAAGCATAACGATCGACATTTTGATTGAAAACTATTGGAGGCCATTGATTTGCACAGATTCACATTTGTTTTAGAGTATTAAAGGTTAGTTCCCTGCTCATGACCGAGACCGATGTGACTGTGCAACCTGCTTTCTCTTCCCTTTGTAAAAGGAAATTGCATCAACATACTGAGTTTTGGTTGGATGGGGCAAATTCTATTACTATGAATCTGAATATAAATTTGGAAAGTAGTAATAGGATGTGTCTCATCTAATAAAAACTTCTTATATTTTGGGACGAACGAAGAGAGTACCAATTGTCTAAAAAGACAATATGAAAGAAATTAAGTCATCAGATACAGTCAGAATTAATGACAGTGCAGCACATAAATCACTGCACACCCTTCAAAAGTAGAAGGAAAGAAGCCGGAATGCGAGACGCTTCACAATTTGATACGAGCCAAAGCTACTAGACAGTAGGGAAGGAATATATTACATATGTCAAGTAATCTATAGCATATACTTATCATGTAGCCTCTGTGGCATACATATAGTCTGCAGTTTATTTCAAGGATGGTTCTCTTGCACAAATAGTTCGTTTGGATTTAAATTATGCCAGTGAAACTGGGCAGCACGCTGAGGTAGGATCGAGAGACATCACGGAATGAAGCAGCAGGGCTCATGAAAGCAATGACCGGAAGCTTTTCCTTACACGTTTCAGGCATCTAATTACTCCTACGTAAATGGCCATTCTGTTCAACTGGCACCTAATAACTATTGAACTATTCACGGTGAATTGGTGATGCAAGGGAGAATAAACAAGGATGAATACCAAACAGCAGCAATGATCCCTCCCAAAAAAAACAGCAGCAGCAGCAGCAGCAGATAGTCACCATGGACGATATTGTACAACACAAAAAAATATATCCCGCCTTTCTCGTACTAAGTGAAAATGATATTGCATTTCTTGTGCAACACAAAATATATCCCTCTTCCCTTGAACGGCTATGATACCATATTGTTAGTAACCCAATTCACTCGACTCAATCACAGAACCCCTCAATGCAATTCACAAGTACACCCGCCATTTTGAGGTGAAATTGAAGAAGAGAAAAGATGAGAGTACAAACTTTACAATGTTCTAGAAGCTAAAGCAAGGGGACTGGACATAGGAGGGGAGATGGAGAAGAAATCATCGAAGTTCCAAGCCAGGAACCAGGACGTAGGAGAAGAAATCCTCTTGGGCTGGCTTGTGCCACTGCTTGGGTGAGAATCGGCCCATTGGATGGCGCAACCGACCCACTCCCTGACAGCTCTCTGGATCATTCTATAACCCTTTTAATTTTGTTTGCAACGGTGCCAGAGCATGAATAAAGCAACTCATAACTGGACTCGTATCCAGTGAATGCAATTTCGGAATGAAATTTTGCTAATTTCGTCCCCCACCAAAAAGCACATACCTTGCCCCATTTTTTTGGTTTTTTCCATTTTTTTTAATTTGATCAAAGTTTATTCAAATTCATTCAAAATTCATCAAATTTTCAAATAATTTTGGCCAAAAAAGTATCAAAAATTCTGAAAATTCGGTGATTTCTGTTCTTTCTCCTCCCCCCTCCCCTTGGGGGAAAAAACCTCAATTTCAAGAATGCAAACCCTGGTAGTATCCCTCATAACTGAGGTGATTGGGCAACTTGCTCTTTGTGCATAAGTTTGATAAAAATAAGTTGCATGTACATATAAGGTACACCTACTTATTAAAGAAGAACAATAAAAAAGAAGAATGTTAAGAAACCGGTCTATTCTACTGATCAACATACAAGCAGACAAACACATAAGCTATGGAACACATAAAGTATTAACGAGTGGAAGCTTTATTTCTTCTGAATTTGAGTACAAGCTAAAGGAGGAGAAGCAGAGGTGCCCAAGATAGGTCCACCTCGCCTTGGACCTTCAGGGTCCTATTTATAGGCGGAGGAGGTTGGCGGCTTGCGTTGTAAGCTGGTTTACGCCGTAAGCTTGCTTCTCCCCCAAGCAAGATTCTGTGGCAAGCTGGTTTCTCCCACAAGTTTGTTTCTTCTGCAAGCTTGCTTATGCCGTAAGCTTCCTTCCACGATAAGTTATCTTCTGGTATAAGCTTTCTTCTGGCATAAGCTTTCTTCTGTAGTAGGCTTTTCACTCGTGTCTTAATTCGTCCACAATAAAATAGGTTTCATAACACTCCCCCTTGAACGAATTTGAATTATGTGCATGCCTCGTCAAAAAATCCACCCAAAAACCCAATGGGAAAAAAGGGAAGGAGAAAAGAGTGCATGGAACTTTTAATATTGTGTTACACCTGTTGCCTTTAAAAAACCTTGTGAGAAAACCCAAAGGGAAAAAATTCACAAAGGAAAAAAAGAGTACAACAGTTGGTCAAGTCTTCAGGACTTGTTTGTGATTCTTCAGGATCACAAGTATGGACAATTCTCTTAATGGTTTGCTCTCCCTGATCCTTGCAATTCACTAAGTCGTCTCATGCCAACACCATGAACACATTTGTGAAAACTTGATGTTGGCAGAGATTTTGTAAATAAATCCGCGAGATTTTTGCATGACTTAGTTTGCAGGACATTTATTTCCCCGCTCTTCTGGAGCTCATGGGGATAAAAGAATTTGGGAGCAATATGCTTTGTGAGATTACTCTTCACATAGCCCATATGCATTTGTGCAACACAAGCAGCATTATCCTCATAGATAATGGTGGGAGTGTTATCAATGTTTAGGCCACATGACTTCTAGATGTGACCAATCATTCGTCTGAGCCACACACATTCTTGTGTGGCCTCATATAGGGCAATTATTTCTGAGTGGTTAGTTGACGTTGCAACCAGGGTCTGCTTTACAGACCGAAAGGAAATGGCAGTATTACCATAGAAAATTATAAATCTAGTCTGGGATCTGGCATTATGAGGATCAGACATATAGCCAGCATCCACATATCCCTCCATGGATGGATCTTGGTTCTTTGGGAACCACAACCCTGTAAAAATCAAGGTGTGTTTGATTCTTCTGTTGTGATGAACAATTGGCATCTGAGGTTAGTGGTTTTGATATTTGGAGATTATTGACGAAGTGGCTTGTGAGATGATTAAATTTTCAGACGGTGAACAGAGATTGTTGTTGGGTCCGGTCAGACCGGGCAGGTAAGGCCGGTCAAACCGGCGGTATGTGTGCGGTCAGATCGGTAGTATGTGTGCAGTCAGACCGGCCAGCCTGCGGTCTGACCGGCCGACTCTATGTCGGTTTTGGTTTCGGATTGTTTCATTGGATATCCGTGGTTAATTCATGTTTATGACTTCTAGATGGATACTATGCGTATGTAATACTATTGTATACTAACAATGAGTCAAGTTGGTGATAGCTTGTGCTCGGATATGGTTTCTTTGTTTGATTCATGTGTAGGTAATCTTTATGTCTCGGGAGAGTATTGCCGGTAATGGATCGGGAGTCATCTTGGTGATAAGGTGATGTCCGGACGATCAGATATCATGCAGGATACTTAGGCTAAAGATCAATGAACGTGGTTGGTGAAGATTCCATATGGCATACAATGGAGATATTGTGTGTGTATGGGATGCGAAGTCGAATTTTGAAGGAGTCCAAATTTGGTACAATTGGAATATGTAAAGTTGGTTTCTTGTACGGGAAGGTTTCCTAGGTGGATTAGGACTTCTTGTATGACTTTGGTTTGTGGCTTTAGGCTGCCTACCTCTTGTATAAATAGAGAGGGAGGGTGTGGCCTCCCGGTATCGCTTTTGAGAGCATTGAGTTGTGAGTTTGATTAGGGTTTCAAGTTTAGTCGAGATTTTCGTGAGGAGTGCTGTTGTTGCACTTTGTAAACACAGAGAGAAGTAATAAAGTTGTCATCTACTTTAAGAGATCTTCAATTTGTGTTTGCTCGGGTTCGGCGGTCTAACCAGCGAGACACCGACAGTCAGACCGGTGCTTCACAGCGATTAGACCGGCGGGGACACGACGGTCGGACCGGTGACGGCGGCAGGAGGCAAAGGCGACTTTGGAGCAGTCAGACCGGGAGATCAATACCAGTTAGACCGGCGGCACAGGTGCGGTCAGACCGACTGATCTATTTCGGTCAGATCGATCTACATCGATTTGAGGGTAACTTTTACTTCTGCTAAAAGTTTTGGTTTTTGGGTACTACAACCATTCACCCCCCTCTAGTTGGCTTAGTTCTTGCGTTTCGATCCTACAAACCCAAGATCTTGAATACCTCGAAGGTACCTGAGGATAGTCCTTCAAGGACCCTCATATAAATTTTCGAATCTAGTGACCCATACAAGTATGCAGTCACTACATCCATCAACTGCATATCCAAATTCAAATTAGTTGCCATTGAGACCAAGTATCGGGACGTGATTCCATTCATAACAGGAGAGTAAGTTTTATCATAACCAATATCGGGTCTCTGCGTGAACCCTGATGCCACCAGCCTCGCTTTACACCTCACCACCTTACCATGGTCATTCCTCTTCCAGAGAAAAACCCATTTGCATCCTACAGTGATGACTCTTGGAGATTTTGGGATTGCAAGCCCAAAAACCTCTCCATTATAAAGAGAGTGCAACTTTGTCTCGATTGTTGCTTTTCAATTTTCCCAATCTGAGTGCTTCTGGCACTCTGCCATGGACTTTGGTTCTGGATCTGAATCCATAATGTCAGCAATCTTTGAGGCAAAGTGTATGTCAAAAATAGTGATCTTTCTATCATATAAAGTCTCCTCTATCAGCATAGTTAGTGAAAATCTTCTCATTTATTTCCTCAAACTCGTCGGGACTAAGTTGGGGTGTTCCGATCTTCTAGTGCCAAGATGCGCACGTGAAGCACTAGGTTCTCCATCTTCAGGATGGTGTCCTTCTGGGACCATCTCAACTTCAGGTTGAGTTGCCTCTGCTGGGGTTTTCTCAACTTTGGGTTGAGCTACTTCAACTGATTCTTTAAGTGGAACAAGTGGCTCAGGTCCTTGTCTTCTTGGTCGTCTCCGTGAAACCTTGTCCCGAGCACCCAGAGGTCTCCCCCTCTGCCCAGGATGGGGGTAAGAGTAGAGTTAGTAACCTTTTAGGCTACCTATACTCTTTCTGGCGCATTTACTGTAGGTATGTTAGACCTTGTCACTCCCTTGTAACAGTGAAGGCATCTGACAACTTATTTCCAAGACTTTGCAAATATATGATTCTCTGAACTTCCAGTTCAACTTCACTAATGCGTGGATCTGAGGACTGCATCCCAGTTGCATCTCGACATTCTTCTGGATGCTTGTCTTTCCCTAACACTGGAAAATGGTCCTCATCAAAGATACAACCAACGTACCGAGCCATATGAAGATCCCTAGTCATAGGCCCTAGATACTTGATTATGGACGGAGTCTCATAACCAACGTATATCCCTAACTTCCGATGGGGTTTCATACAAGTACACTGTGGTGGTGGGATCGGCACATATACTACACAACCGAATTTACGTAGATGGGAAATACTTAATTCTTTCCCACGCACTAGCTGAAGAGGGAAGGTACTATGATACGTAGTTGACTTGAGTTGGATTAGTGTTGCTGCAGGACATAATATGGCCACAACAATTGGTTGGTAGCCTACAATTCTGCAACAGTGGCCACACAATCAACTTGATCCTCTTGATCAAGGACTCAGCTAGGCCATTTTGAGTGTGGACATGCGGTACTAAATATTCTACCTTAATGTCTATGGCTAAACAATAATCATCGAAAGACTTCGACCTGAACTTATCAGCATTATCCATCCAAATGGATTGTACGTAGTTATCGGGAGCTAGCTTATAGCCTGATGATTTGGGCAATTAGCTTTGAAAAAGTATGGTTTCCTATGGACAACAGGTCCACATGGCTCCGTCTAGTAGAAGCATCAATCGGTACCATGAAATAACTAAATGGGCCCGACAGAGGCTAGATAGGTCCACACATGTCACCCTATATCCTTGCCAGGAAAACAGGTGACTCATCCCTAATCTTCAAGAGGGATGACCTAGTGATCAACTTCCTTTTTGCACAAGCAGGGCAAATAAAATCTTCAAGATTAGAAAAATCTTTAGTTTAAACATTTTGGCCAGCAGAATTGTTGATGATTCTTCTCATCATACCCAACCCAGGATGACCCAGCCTGTCATACCAAACTTTAAATGACTTTGGGTTTCTAAATATAGTTTTCATTGCAATCATGTTCCTCAGTTGGTTTTATATATGTATAGTACAAACCCAATGACGATGAAGGGAGCCTTTCCACCACTTGCTTTTGATATCCATCTATTTTGGTTATGAGCAGATATTTAGCATCTTGTTCTACCTCGGTTTCTATATGAAAACCATTTGCACGGATATCTTTAAAGCTTAAAGAGGGTATGCTTTGAATCAGGATACAATATAACATCCTTTACAAAGATATGGGTACCCATAGGGAGAACTAGAGTAGCACTTTCAGTGCATATTATATGAGCATTGCTTCCGGCAATGGTCACAATATTTTCAGTTTTCTTAGTTAAGGTTTGAAAATATCTAGTTTTCCTTAAGATTGAATTTATCGTGGCACTATCTACCAGACATATCTCCTCTTCTGCCATGGGATTCCCTCCAAGATTTAGGCCTAGTAAAAGACTAAGAGTGCTTTTCAGGAGTATTATTCATGACCAAAGTTCTATATGTGCTTCACATGTAGGACACATACAAGAGACATATAGGAGATTACTTCAAGTCCCCAAATATGTCATCCTCTTCTTCAAGAAGGTTGTCCTCATCATCGTCCATATGGATGTCTCCACCATCCTTAGCGTCGACAATCATGTCATCACACTTTTCAATGCGAGCTTCAGGCTCAATGGTGAAGTGGGACTCATGTTGGCTCCTTTTCTCATTAGAGCTCAACCAGGAGCTTTGGAACATGACAGTTACGGGACAAATGCCCTCTGCCTCCACATCTGTATCAGTTATCCTGCGTTTTCCAGATGTTTCACCTGTAACCTTCTTGAGTTCGTCTTTACCTTTGGGCTTACCCTTCTCTTGCCCTTGAACATGATACTTCCCTTATCCTTCCATCTCTTCTCATCGTGGCCCTATTTACGGTCACGTGAGTCCCCATCAACATTGACTTGTGCTTCAAGCACGGGCATAGACCCAGTGGGTCAAGCAGAATGATTCTTCAGAAGAACCTCTGTGGCGCCCCAAACTATACCAGTCCAAAAACAAGAACCGGCAGAGGCTGGAGGTCGCATTATTACCAGTGATTATAGTACCAGTCCCATGATACACACGATGGTCCTCACAAAATAATTATGGAAATCAGAAGTAACAAAGCTTAATTACAACCTTGAGGAAGGTCTCATACATACTACCGTCATGGACATACCCTAGACTGGTAGAAACATAGACAGGCAGAAAAGACAAAGGCAAAAGCATGGAGAACAGCAGCGGGAAGCATAGGGTAAAAGACACAAAGAGGAAAACAGCGAACATGAACCACAGGCTACGTTTGGGAACTAGGCCTGAAACCCCGAGAAATCGTACTCAACCTACTCCTGGAAATACGCCTCAGTAGAAGGGTTGAGGTATCCTTCTGCTAGCTCTATAAATATAAATATAAGCAAGGGTGAGTACTCGGTGTACTCAGCATGCCAGAAAAAATATGACATGCAAGGCTATTAAACAAGGAGGATTAAGGTCACTTTCGAAAAACAAGGTTTTTAATTAATTTGGTTTCAAAACACTAGTGATTCAAATTTTAGTTCGGGACAAGACTCACGCCTCGCCCCATTTCCTAGGTTGCTTTGCAACAACCTGTCACAATAATCATAAGTCCTAAGTTCAAACTCAACACCGTCTCGTCTTAGCACAAACCAACACCGTGTCGTCTCAACACAAAACCAACATACTGGTGCCAAAAGACACCCCGAGTCACACAAGCTCGTTCCCAACCATGAAGGCTGGCCATTCACCACAAAGGTAAACTTTGGTAACGATTCCCATCCCACAAACTATTTCACTAAAGAAGTTTAAAAACAATACTACACTATGAGAAACGCCTCATATCCGCCCATGACCGTGGGCACGACTGTTCAAACAGTTTCACTAAACTTTGTAGAGGTTGCACCCTTTACCCACATACCATGAACTTCTCACATTACCGAACATATGTAGATCAGACATGGCCGACAAAGGAGAGCTCACTACAAGACTTTTCTATAACCAACCCATAAACACCCCATGTCACACAGATGGGTGGAATCTCTCCACCAAGCATCAGGCCAGGCTTAGGCCCTCATCTACTCAGGCCCCACCGTATGAACCCCTGACACATCCCCACTGCAGGAGATTGCCGTAAACTCCACCATACCGGTGCTCCTAACCTACCAACATGCTAGACACCTATGTTTTAGCTACTTACTCAGCCAGGGGCATCCCATTCTACCCATGTGGTCGTACTGTCTAATGCTTGAATGAATTTCCCAAAGGAATCGGTCCTTATGGATGATGCGTATCCAAACCACCCAGGTACTGACTCCCGCATCATCAAATTCTTTAAAAACATTTTTCCATCATAAAACCAAACTTACATCTCGTCGGGTTTTTAAACAACAATGGTGTTAAATATCCAAAAGTTTCTCACACGGCAGTACAAACATTACCTATAGGCAATCTACTTCGGCATGGGTGAATACTGACAAAAATATGGTGGTGTTACAAAGAAAATGGGGTTTTACAAATCCTACATAATACAAGTGCAACTACTAGGAAGGTCCGACGAGTCGCATTCATGGCCAAACAATGCGCCCTAAAAATATGAAACTTGGCAAACAAAATAATTAGTTCAAAATATGGGTGCAAAAAGTAGTCAAGGAGGCTTGCCTTGATCCTCTGCGAAAACTGGAGTGTCGGCCTCTTGAGCGAACCCCGCGCGGTCCCGGACTCAACACACAGGACAACAAACAAAATATAAACACATGAAATGAAGCGCCAATGGGTAGAGTGGAATTTTTGAAAGATGGATGAACTGGAATGAGGTCAAACGGATTTACGGATAAAAAAATATGAATTTTCAAAGTTTCCAGGATTTTCGTGGGACAGAAAAATCAAAACGGAATATTACTGGAATATTCCAGTGGGGCCCGGTTGTCAGCTTGGTCCAGGTCAAGGTCAAAAGGGTAGGGAAAGCTGTGGGGCCTGCGGATCCCAACCCTCTTTCTCTCTTCTCTTTTAACTCTTTCTCTCCCTTATCTCTTCTCTCCCTCTCTCTTTCTTTCTTTCTCTCGCTTCTCTTCTTCTCTGCTCGAGAGGAGAGGACGGCAGGGGGCGACGGCATAGCGGCATCGGTGGGGCAGCGCGGCGGGGGAAGGGCGCTATGGCGGCGCCGGGGCGACGGGGGTGACCTGGCGCCTTTGGCGCCGGCGGGGAAGGCGGCTCGCGGCCGGCTGGGGTGACGCCAGCCGAGGTGGATGGGGCAGTGTCGGCTAGCGGATGGGGCGGCACCGACTGGCTTGGTGCAGGCGAGCGGCCCAGCCCGAAAGAAGGAGGACAATGGCTGTGGTCGGCTTGGCAGGCTAGTGGCCCAGCGCTGGTCATTCGGCGTCGGTTTGGCCAGCCGTGGCACTCACGAGGGCGGTGATTCGATCAGAAGCAGGAAGGAAGAAGAAGGCGACGTCGACTACCTGCGATGACTCCGTGGCCTCGGCGAAATTTTTAGTGTGAAATTTGTGGGGAAGTAGTGGGAGGGATCATAGGCATGATTGTGAGGGGGTATTTATACTTTTCTTGAGCTTCAGTGATGAATATGTCGATGAAAACTGCCATTTCTGCGTCTGTGCGAGTGTCATCTTCTACAGTTTTCTCTGCTGCCCTCTGCTCTGCTTAGGTGGTTGTCTTGCTCGAGTGAATGGGGAGCCAGACCAGAGATGCTATCGGCGGACAGGGCGGTGCCTAATTTGGCAGGCGTTGTGTTGTAGTTTTAAGGCAGGGAAATTTAGTGTATGTGTAGGCCTGGCTGTTGATTTTTTTAGAGGAGTTAGAGCGTGGTTCTCTCAATGACACGAATTCATTTAGAAGGGAAGGGACAGATAAACGCCGATTGGTAGAAATCCGAAAATGATAAAAATTAAATGGGTCGAAACAGAAGTGATTAGATAGGGCCGAAAAATTGTCAAACGGAAATTAAAATTAACTCTCGAAATTTTTGGAGACCTTGGTTGGAAAAAGGACAGCGCTTTAATTAAATTTATCTGGGATTTTTAGATTAAAAACACAGGCGACAACCTCATACTGCCTTTCTACAACTAACAAGACTGAGATAAGCTCAGAGTACTTCGAGTACTTTGACTTCCTGTATTGCTGTTGCAACACCATGTTGTTGGGATTAAATGTAGATCAGGTTTTCTCGATCATCTTAGCGTCAGTGATCTTCTGGTCACATAAACGTAACTGAGTAATGATCCTATGTAGGGCAGAGTTATATGCCGTCACAGACTTGTAGTCTTAAAAGCATAAGGTGATCCAGTCATGTTGTGCCTGTGGGAGCACAATTGACCCTTGTTGGTCGAAGCAATCCTTCAAGGATTGCTATAATACCAGTGGATCTTTCTCGATTATATACTCAGACTTCAGGTCTGGGTGGAGATGGTGGCGCAAGAAATGCAATGCATTTGCTTTCTCAGCCTTCTTTTAGTCTCCTCCATGCTAGCTTCGGGCAATACAATAGTAAGACATAGACCCATGGTGTCGAGCTTAACCTCAACATCCGATGCCCAAGTGAGGTAGTTGCTACCATTCAAGGTAAGCTTGGTGAATTACTTTTCGCTATGTCTGACATGTCTGCGACATCATTTGATATTTATGATAGGTAAATACAATGTGTAGGGTCGACATAAATTTGGTCATGCATAATCTTCAGCATTACTAGTGTGTGTAATCTTCAAGATTACCACACAGTTTTCCATAGAAACTTCCCTAGCAAATTAATTTAAGTAATCTTTAGGATTACAGATTGTGTGATTAGAGATTATCAATCATGCTAGGAAATTAATTTCTCAACATTAAAATAAAATGTTACGAAAGATCATGCAAATAGTACAATAAGCATGTAAAACAAAACAAAGAGCATACATGGGCACAACTCCATGCATATTGTGCAAACTGTAAAAGGAGACAGAAACCAGGCAACACTTCCCCACTATGAGCCCACGATCCTTGGCGGCAAAGCCGACCTTAGTGGCATCAAGAGCCCATTTAGGTGATGTCCATAGAAGTAAAGGACATCCATAACGGCACTTTAGGGTCATGCAGAAGATTTGTTTGCCTCTGATATTTGGTTGCAACGGCGGTAGAGCCGTCCATTAAGTTGCCATGCCGGTGCTTCAGGCACCTACATTGTCTCTAGCATTTGGACGATAACAGCGGCAGAGTTGCCATCGTGTTATCGAGCATGGCTGAGAGGATGTACCATCTCTAGCTTTTGGACGGTAACGGCAGCAGAGTTGCCTTCATGTTACCGGGCGTTGCTGAGAGGATGTAAAATCTCTAGCAATTGGACGATAATAGGTGCCCAAGATAGGTCCACCTCGCTTGAACCTTCAGGGTCCTATTTATAGGCGGAGGAGGTTGGCGGCTTGCTAAGCTGGCTTACACCGTAAGCTTGCTTCTCCCACAAGCCAGCTTCCGTGGCAAGCTGGCTTCTCCCTCAAGCTTGCTTTTTCTATAAGCTTGCTTACGCCGCAAGCTTTCTTCTATGATAAGTTATCTTCTGGTATAAGCTTTTTTTAAGTAGACTTTCTACTTATGTCTTATTTCGTCCACAATAAAATAGGTTTCATAACAAAGAACATGTTTGTTTCGATTTTGGCTTATAAGCTAACAGATGCAGTCGGCCAGTCTCAGAGCATGGTTGCTCAAAATTAATGACAGTGCATGCGGCACATAAATCATTGCACCCTCTTTAAAAGTAGCAGGGAAGAAGAGGGACGCTGCACTATTTGAGGCGACTAATTCACCACAAAGGAGCGAACAAATAATTAAACATTATATTTATCAGGATCAGCCGCATATATATTCCATGGTCTTTGTGGCAGAAATTCATAAATGAAGTTTCAAGGAAAGGCTATTTCCAAGAGAAACGGTTCGAATAGATTAAAACTGGGTAGCCGAGCACACGGAGGGGTAGGATTTGGAGGCGTCACGGAATGAAGCAACAGTGTGAAAGAGATTTTTCGCTAGATGTTTCTCCTTATACATACCATGCTTCAGCATGCGTATGCCCAGCTAAATCAGCCATGTTTATTAAGTGGTTCCCGGAGCCTGAGGCAGAAGAGCCTAGCTTGCTGTACATAGAGTTGCCGTGCCCACATCCACGGTACGGCAAAATTCTAAAAAACATTCAGGATAATAATTAGTTGATGGATCTTCGAATTACTCCAATAACTTAAATTTCTAACTGTTCTGGTAACTTTCTTGGTTAGATTTATTATGGATGAGGTATATAAACCAAGAGAAAAAAAAGTTTGTCAAAGTTGTAAGAATTAACTCCATAATTGGTCATTCTGTTTCACGGGCACCTAATACACAAGGATGAATACCATATGTTGGAGCTAACTCGTAAACTTAGCCTTAGTCCATATACATGATCACCTAAGCATTAAGCAGAATTGGTGAAATTAGACTGATCGATAGAGCTTGAAGCCATTTTATCCTCTGCGGCAGTCATCCACGGAGCCATTGTTGCGGTAGCAAAATGCCGGTGTCAGTGTAGAGGTTCACGGTGCGGATGGCGTCTCCCTTCTGGCCACAAACTGCACTGACCAGCGACAAGGATGGAGATCACTCTTCAGTCTTCTTCCAGTGCTTCTTAGGATAAGTGTTTAGGGTTTTGGGAGTGGCTTAACATACATAGTTCTTCACCTTTGTACAAGCTGGCACCTCCCTTTTAATATTGCGCTAGAGGAGATTGGGGTTGAGTCTGTTAGAGAACGGCATATGTCTGATCGTCATGCATGAGATTCGCTCCTCGTCGTTACCATGCATGGATGTGGGTGGGTCATGCCCACGATGCGTCTCTTGGCTCGTTGCCAGGAGTTCAACTAACATGCTTCCACTTGATCTTATTGTTAACGAGTGCGGTCTAAGTAGAATAGCCAACCAAAGCAATGTGCCATAGTTGGTAGTCAACAAAACACCACATTGTGATAACAGTACCTATAACCACCATAATATCTCGATAAGAATCAGCATGATTTTATTGTGTCAATTTATTCTTTTATCCCTGCTACAGAATTACGCTTATAGGTCATCACTAGCTAATCCCATGCCGGCAATATGCTCATTAAATATGTTGGATGATAGAGTTTAAGCAGTGGGCGAATCCAAGAGCATTGACTTAGCGCTTATGTGCTCAAAGTTAATTGTTTGATACTGGATTATATTTTTTATAACATGATACTTGATATCAATGTGTTTGGCAGCAGCATTTGCCTTGTTACTCAAATAGAAAAATACGACTTTATTATTGCAGTATCTGATGAGTGGTCCATTAGCATGTGTATAGTTACTGACCTTATTATCGCAGTATACGGTGATTTATCACAGTAGTCCAATCGTTAACTGCTATGAAAGCGAACTGAGCTGGATGGGAGGATGGAACCATTAGTACTTGATTCTGGTCAGCTCCTTGCACAACTTGGCGTAAGTATAGCTTCATATTGACTAAACCACACTACTACAGAAACAACCTTTCCGTGCGGGCCGAAAGGCACCTTTCCGTGCGGAAGGCCTGCCCGCACGCGCGAGAAGGTCTGGGAAAAGACCATTTTCGCGTACGGGCGGCCCAACCACACGGGAAGATCCATTATCCCGTGCGGGCCGCTTAAGCAGACCACACGGGATAAGCGATCTTCCCGTGCGGTCGCGTTAAGTAGACCGCACAGGATAATAAACCAACATATAAAATAATATTTTATATGCACATAAAATAATGGGTGGATCGCTTATCCCGTACGGTCCACTTAACGCGACCGCACGGGATAAGCGATCTGCCCATTATTTTATGTACATATAAAATATTATTTTATATGTTAGTTTATTATTTTATGTGAATATATGACCTTATCTCTCCCTCTCTCCTCTCTCTCCGTCTCTCTCAGTAATAGTATACATACACATCGCACGTATTAAGAATTAAACGTAATTAATTATTTTTTCATGGAATTAAGATATTAAATTGTACGCATGCATCACATATGTATATACGTATCATCGCGTCTCGCAATTTACAGAAGTTTAAAAAACCACATAAAATATATCCTTAAATAGAAATATTTGTACTAGCTACTATACATATGTTCTTTTTCCCACTCTCTAAGTCGTTTGAAGATATCCTTCGTCGCAAGCTGGCTCTCCGGATCATAGAAATCGCCCAAATGGTTGCAGACATCGCGGCGGATGAAGCGGCAAATATCTTCACACAAGTTTAGTATGGTTCGATCGTCGAACCGGTTCGCTACAATTGGAATGGACGGGATCTGTTTCAGAAGAAATACACATTGTTATAATTAGGAAAGTTATACAAGATCTTATAATGTGTGAAAAGATATTTTCTCTCGACTTACTTCTTCAAACTTTGTAGTGTATCTCCCGTTGAGTCTAAGCATCTCGCATACGTAGTATCCGCATAAATTAGTCTGTGGTGGTTGCTTAAAACACTATGTTGAAAAAAATTGTATACATCAATATTTTGAGTGAAACAAGTATATGTAAGAAATGTCGGAACAAGAGACATGTAATTACCGGTCATCTTGTCTTCACGAGAAGCTTCTTCTTTTGTGGATTATTGATTGGTCCATCGTGGTCTACGTAATATTTGTGTGCTCTATAAAGACAAAACAATTGTTTGAGTCAATTATGTGTCTTCGAGAGTACAATAGCCAACATTTAGTAAATGGTGCATAACAGGACTTATAAATTTAATATAACGAGAAACTCTGTAAATGTTTCCTCGCCATAGTGCGCCGGATCCAGCACTACGGCCAGGTGGTCCCGTGGATATACCAGAAAAAGTATGTAGTGATCGCTGCAAAGAAGATATGTTAGTTGTATGTGATATCGTACTAAAACATAAGTACTACGGAAGAATCATACGTACCGCAGCACGTAAGGGACCAAGAGGACAGTTTTGTCTTTGTGCGCGACCATCGCTCTGCCCAGGTACAGTGCTACGCTGACCATCTTTTTCTTGTGCATTTTTTCGACGACCTCTTTTTTCTCGGACGTCGTTTTACCTTTGAGCTCAGCGGAATCTGCACGAATATTCACCGTGTGTTCCGTCCAGCAAACCCTTGTTGGGTTGATGTATCCTACTGGATGGTTGGCCTTTTCAGCGGCGTGGAATTGCATCCTAAGTAATAAAGCGGGTAATTTATCAGAAGTTAGTTAGCAAGTAAATTAATATATGACATTAATTACGAATGACTTACAGGCAAAATGCAGCAACGAGATTTATATCCATTTTGTCCAGCTTGAATAATGCGTGAAGGTCGTTGAAATCGATTACCAGCATCCCATTTGGCCCACTGGTGAAAGCGTTATCCGGGACCTTCACAGTAATCATGCCCAGGCCCTTTTTAGATGCCTTCAGATACCAGTCATGCATCAGCCTCATTTCCCAAGGCAGGCCTTCCATGAGCTTCGGGGGCAGGAACGGCTTCCCGTGCACGTACTTTGTTGGCACTTCATCGAAAGTCCAGTTTTGCAAGTCCTCCATTTGATTTTTCACCGATTTTTGTGAATCCGACAACTGTGGAGTTTCATCCTGCTTCTTGTCAGTCGATGCTCTCCCCCTGAAAGCCTGGAATACTAACATTTCCTCGTATACGGCCATTTTTTCCTTATCATAATTTGACCAAATCATTGTCGGGATAAGCCGACGAGGTTCAAGCTTGGTTGGACTTGGAAGACTTGCGCTTCTCATAAGAGGCCTTTCAGGTAGCGCCAATGCAGACTGTGGTGTCGGAGAAGGTTGTTCTGCGTGGACTTCAGGGGCTGATAGATGTGGTGAACCTGGACCTAAAGGATTAGGGGAGGAGGGAGGTGGGGAGGCAGGCCGATTAGTTGGTGAATCTTGCCCTGGTGGAGAAGGTGGTGCAGGCGCAGCAGCAATCTTTGGAGCCGGCGGGCGTGGGGTTGAAGGCGATGGACCGACCAGCAGGATATCTCGTCGATGCCATAGTATAAACTGATTCACCGCATCCCCAAGCAATTGTATCCCTTCCGGTGTTGGAATATCTATCTCTAAACTGGTATGCTCTGCATGCACCTTGGCCACTTGCACCCTTGCATATTCTTCAGGGATTGGCGTGTTCTGAATTTGGCACCCTGGTATCGCAAGTCATGTACCCACCTCCTTTCTCTTCCCGGCCCTTCCTATCGGCACGAGCAGGCTGCACGGCGTCGGGGCAGTTATGTTGTCTACTGGATAAGGTGCGGTGTCCACTGACCCGACACTGCTTGGCACCTGTACTGTGGGTTCTTCGGATTGCTGGAACAAGTGTGGGAAGGCTTGACGATTTTGAGCAACAAGAGAGTAGAAATGTTGTTCAACTTGTTTTGCTATCCTCTCTTCCAATTTCTGTTTGTACCTGTCCCGTTTCTTGTAACCCTTAGCTTCCTCTGGAAACCCTTCCTTCCAGCTCGTCCTTGACAATAGGCCCCTTACTCGTCCGGAATGTTCAGGGTTGCCTAATGCAGCCGTTAGTTGATCATGTTCCCTCTTGGCAATGAATTCCCCTATTTTCTCTTTTTCCGCAATGTCCTTAAGACTACTGGTCACACGCTCGATATCCGGATCCTCGAACTGGATCTCTCCCTCATCGGTGACTTGCCCTGTGCTCCGTGCCCAAACCCAGTTTTTGCTTCTTTCCTTTAGGGCATCTACAAGCAGGGGCTTGCCTTGGGCGGCAAACTTCTCTTCAGTTGCTCGTCACTTCTCTACGTGGCCATCGTAGTCGCTCGAGCCCAACCGGTGCGGGTATTTGTTCCTTTTAGCTAGATCGGACATCTTTTTCCTTCGCGCTAAGGCTTCTAGGCTAGTCATCTTTGCCACGAAGGTGTCCCATTCGGCGGGCGTAATACCACCGTAGTCGGCGAATGGAGTCTTGTTCTTTTGCACGTAGTGAGTGTTCAAGTCCGATTTCCACTGTCTCCACCGATGCGCCATCGTTTTTAGGGCAAATTCTTTTCCCATAGCCTCTGGGCGGATAGACAAGCCACTTCTGCAACTCGTTCCACATGAATTTCTTCATGTTGTCATCCACCTGCTCCCAGGAATCTACATTTAATGGGCCATGGGTTCTGGCCACCACACCGCAGGTGGTGTTGAATTTAGTCATTGCTACCTTGGGCTCTACTGGCTTCCCATCCTGGTTCAAAGAGGTGATGTAGTATGTCTCCTTGGGGGTTTGGGTCTTACTTCTCTTAGCACGTCTTCTCTTTTGACCGGACATTTCTCCGGTGTCGGTTTCTACCGGACCGGACGTTGCCGTGTCCGTCTCGCCTTCGGCTATTATGGCAGACTTGGCAGCCTTTCTTTTTGACTGGCGTCTTGTTTTCATCTATTCGTACATCAGAAAAAGTTAAACGCGACCAAGAGGGAGACGGCTTAGTTTATAACACTACAACTCGACTTACTGCTTCCTCCATAGGGATGTAGTCGGGGTCTTCTTCAACCGGTGGTGCTGGCGTAACTTCGATATGGCACATCGGATCGCTTGGTGTCTGCCATGTGCCTTCGCTCGAAACCTCTTGCGTTTGTTCGACGTTGGGTGCATCGGAGGGAGCTTTCTCGTTCGACATTTGATCTACGGTTGGTCATAACACAATTAATTCTAAACCCGATTAGTACGCAGTTTTTTAACTATCTACTTGGTTAAATTGATAATTAAATGTATAATACATGTATATGTATGTGCATTTATATATATGAAATGGCTTAATTAATTTAGTACGCACCACGTAATTAAACATATCGAGGCATATCATCACATACAACAAAAATTTCCATATATATAAACCTAATTATATACATATATAAATATCATCACATATTAATGTATTTATTAATGTATATATTAATTAATCCATTACATACAACACATACTTACATATATATATGTATATTCATCTATGTATATATTAATGTATATATTAATTAATCCATTACATACAACACATACTTACATATCTATATATATATATATATGTATATTCATCTATGTATATATTAATGTATATATTAATTAATCCATTACATATATCTACTTGCTTAAATTGAATATGTCCTGAATATGTATCTAACCTAACATCGAAAATTCATCAAAAAAATTCACATCTATCCCTTGTAGGCATTTCGTCGAACAGTTGACGTGCCATCCCAACACATCCATCCATTCCATTCATCCATCCATCAAAACACATCCACCCATTCCATTCATCCATCCCATATCCATTCCATTCACATCGATTCATCTCACCTTGTGAGGAGGGACGTCGGGGTCGGTTGTGGGGGCCGGTGTGAGGCGTCGTGGGATGGGTGGCGTTGGCGGCCGGGGCATCGTCGTCGGTGGGCGTCGTCATCGGCGGGGCGTCGTCGTCGGTGGGTGTAGTCCGTGGGCGTCGGTGCAGCGTCGGCGGGGCCGGGCGGCGCGGCGGTATTTGAGGCTGGCGGCGAGAGTCAGGATGGGCGGCAGCGCGCGCGGGGATGGGCGGCGCGGCGGGGGCCGGCGGCGAGAGAGCACTAGAGAGATGGGCGGCACAGATCTGGGTGGCGCGGCGGGCTTGAGGCCGGCGGGTGGGAGGGCGCCGAGAGAGAGAGAGATGGGCGGCGGCACACGGCGGCTTAGAAAATTTCGGTAGCCTGGCGGCAGAGATCTAGACTCGTCGGGGAATTTTCGGGATCCTGCGCGACTATATATAGGCGCCATTTATCCCGTGCGGGCGGCTTAAGAGCCCGCACGGAAAGATATATTTCCGTGCGGGCGGTTTAAGAGGCCCGCACGGAAAGACATATTTCCGTGCGAGCTCTTAAGCCGCCCGCACGGGATAATTGGCGCCCTTATTTTAAAACTATAAAACTAAAAAAGATATCAATGCTAAAATATTTATTAACATATTAATTATTCCATTTATTAATTGTCCCATGTAAAACTATAAAACTAACAAATATGAATGCACATACTAACATATCAATGTAAAAAAAATTCAATCAATATAAATTCGTCACATATTAATATATCAATTGCTCACATATTAATTAATTAACATGTTAATCATCCACATAAATACCAGAAGTTCGATATAAAACCACACGTTCACTGGTAACACCATAAGCTTGATACATTCACGTGCAAAAACATATTGTACAAAAAAAGAAACTAGCGTTTCACTATTTTTGGATTAACATCCTTCCGCACGGATGCAAACTTTGATTCGTCGAGGACACTCTCAATGCGTTTCATCCGCGTAGGAAGATCTGTGAATAACTCGATGGCGTCATACTGATTATAATCGCGTGCATCTTGAATGTTGTCAATTCCAATGATGTGTTGGTTGCCCGATACAATAATGTTCATCTTTTCATCGGAAGGATCCTTCACATAAAAAACCTGTGCAACACGCTCCGCAAGGACCCATGGATCATCCTTATGTCCAATTTTACTCCGTTCGGTACAAGTAAATCCAAATTTATCTACCATGATGTCTTTCACCCATTGGCATCTGAGAACAGGGATCTGAATGTTTAAACCGTAGTCAAGTTCCCATATTTCTTGTATGATCCCGTAGTAAGACTTGTTCTGCCCTGTTGCGTCCAACGCTACGGCACGAACCCCACTGTTCTGCGCTGAGCTTTTCCTATCTTTGTTGTTTGTGTAAAAAGAATATCCTCCGATATCATACCCTTGCCATGAGGTCACAAGGCTTGTTGGGCCAGCTGCAAGTCTTTCTATCGTTTTTTCCTCGATTGATTCTCCACATGGTAGCTTTTGATCCTTCAGCCACTGGGGAAACGTGCGCTTCTGTTCTTTCGAAACCCAACCGTCGGATCGCCCAGGATTGCATGCTCTGATATCAGAAGTGTGTTGCTCAATGTAGGGCGCAACGATGGCGAGTTGTTGAAGAACACTGCTGTGTGCATCTGATACCGTTTTGTAATCGTTGTCGTAGAAGCATTTTCTTCCCACAGTACCCTCGACAACCTCCTCAGTTGTGTAACCCTCTATCATCGAGCCCTCCGGATGAGCACGATTACGGACATACCCTTTCAGAACGGCCATGTATCGCTCGTACGCCCACATTTGATGTAGGTATAGAGGACCAAGTTCAATAATTTGAGGGACAATGTGAACAATGAGATGTTCCATCATGTCCCAGTACGATGGAGGAAAAAACATCTCTAGCTGGCAAGCTGTCTCGACTGCGAATTTCTGAAGGGGTCCTAATTCTTCTGGATCAAAAACTTTCTGTGAAACTCGATTAAAAAAATAGCACAGCTTTGTTATCACTACCTTGGTGTGCACTGGTTTCACCGCCCTTATAGCGATAGGGAGGAATACCGTAAGCATCTTATGACAGTTGTGAGCGTTGTATCCAGAAATCGACAAATCTTTCATTGATACTAGTTTCCGAATATTCGATGAGAATCCAGTCGGCACTTTCAATCCACGAAGACATTAACAAAAAGCTTTTTTCTCTTCTGGTGACATTGAGTAGCATGCCGGTGGAATCTCAATCTTACCATTCGTTAGCTCTATCGGGTGGAGATCTTTCCTTATGCCCAAATTGACCAGGTCGTTACGTGACTTCAACCCATCCTTTGTTTTACTTGGGATGTCAAGTAAAGTCCCGATGGTGCTGTCGAACACGTTCTTCTCGAGGTGCATGACATCGATGGCATGGCGAATCTCCAGGTCTTTCCAGTACGTCAGGTACTTGAAAAAGATTGAATGTTTCTTGAAGGGTAGCGTGTTTTCTACCACTTCTTTCTTCCTCTTGCCTAAAGTTGTCTTTCCCTTGCCGAACACGACCTTTATGTTTTTTGTCAGCTTGAACACCGTGGAACCATCCTTTGCTTCGGGGGCAGTACCTTTCTCAACAGTTTTGTCAAAAAAGGTAGCCATCGCACGATACCTATGCTTCTGTGGTAAGAAACGACGATGATGCATGTAAACTAACTTTTTTGACGAGGTCAGGTATATGTACGATGTGTTGTCCAGGCATATAAGACATCCAGTCTTTCCTTTAATCTGTCTTGAGAGAGAAAACTTTGTTGGTAGATCGTTTATAGTAACGAATATGATAGCACGCAGAGTAAAATGCTCCTGTCGGTACGCATCAAACAATCGTAGATCCTCTTCCCACATTTCTTGCATATCCTCCATCAAAGGTTCAAGAAACACGTCTAGATCGATGCCAGGCTGTTTTGGCCCTTGTATAAGGATAGTCAACAAAATATACTTTCGCTTCTGACATAACCATGTCGGAAGGTTATACATGGTGAGCAGAATAGGCCAAGTGCTGTGCGAGCTGCTTAGGTCACCAAACGGATTCATTCCATCCGTGCTCAACGCAAACCTTACATTTCTCGAATCATTTGCAAATTTTGGATGCTTCGAATCAAAGTTTCTCCATTGTCGAGCATCGGCGGGGTGTCGAATCATACCATCTGTTTTCCGACCCTCTTGATGCCATCTCATCAACTCGGCGTCGGCGGGATTCGGGAACATCGTTTCATGCGATCTTTCACTGGCAAGTACCACATCACCATGGCCGGAATCTTTTTTCCTAGCTCAACCAATGTATTTGGTTCGGCAACAGCACTATCGGTGGCACTGTTATCCTTTTTGTACCTACTCGCCCCACAAGTTGGACACTTGTCCAAGTCAGCGTATTCATTGCGATAAAGTACACAGTGATTAATACATGCATGGATCTTTTCCACACCAAGTGATAATGGACATATCAGTTTCTTGGCTTGGTAGGTATTAGCTGGCAACAAGTTAGGCTTAGGAAGTATAGCTCTAAGGAGACCCATCAAGTCATTAAAACTAGTATCAGACCAGCCGTGCCTGGCCTTCAATCTAAGAAGTTCTAGCACCGACCGCAACACTGTATACTGCATGTCACATCCCTTTGATTGATCGTACAAAAGATCTTTCGTTGATTTCTGCAACGCCTCCCAATTATTTAAATCTTTTGCTTTCTCTGTTAGGACCTCTGGTTCAGCGTGCCGCAACATATCCTCAAGATCAAGATCAATATCAACCTCTGCGGCGTCAAAACCAGAGCCGCCAAAATCACCAGTCATTTGACGAGACATGTCATCAATTATAAAATCCTCTGCCTGATCGAACCAAATATCACGAATCTCTACAGGAGGGGCGACTTCCCCGTGATAAGTTCAAACTGTATATTTCTCCACAAATCCACGCTGAATTATGTGTCCTAGGATTACATCCGGATCTTTCCACATCTTCTGATTCTTGCAATCCACGCATGGACATAAAATATCCTTCCTACTCTCTCTCAAAGCGTGTGTCTTAGCCTTGTCAATAAATGTTGATGTTTCTCTCATGAACACCGGATGAGTTCTCCGTGTCTCATACATCTATGTCCCATCCATCTAAAAAATTCACAGCATTAATTAATATTATATTGCCGGTGTTTTTTAAATAAACAAATTAAACTTAATTCATACTTTTTAACTAAAACCTCATTCACAACAAATAATAATACTGAGACAATATTAGCTTCCAAAAAATGGTTCAATCAAAAAAATAAAATATTTGACCTACAAATTACATACATATATAGCACAAAGTACCAATTCGCACAAGTTTATATATCTTCGCATTCAACCAATGAAATTTTATAAAAACGGAAGTAAATGAAGGAGATGATCGAACACATTACCTTTTATATTGATTTCAATCGAAGATTTTAACTCTAGAATCTCCCAACAAAAGAAAATGCCTATTTTTGGAGAGAGAAACCAAGTTAAAATAAATTCAAATATCTTCACATTAAACCAATAAAAACTTTTAAAAGTGAAAGCAAATGGAAGAAAAGATCAAGCATGGTACCTTTTGTATTGATTCCAATTGAAGAATACAAGTTGAAAACCTTCCCCTCTATAATTGCATTTTTTTGGAGAGAGAAACACCAGCTTCAAAGTGGCACTGTCGGGAGGTGGGAGCTGTTTTATAGTGCATCATCGCGTGCAGTTGACCTAACGAACCGCACGGGATAAGCATTATCCCGTGCGGGTTCTTAAGCGGACCGCACGGGATAAGCATTATCCCGTGCGGGTTCTTAAGCGGACCGCACAGGATAATCTTATCTCGTGCGATCGGCTTAAGGAAGCCGCACGCGATAATGAGTTATCCCGTGCGGCCGCTTAAGCCGACCGCACGGGATAACTCATTATTGCGTGCGGTTCAACAGCCGGCCCTCTCGGGACCGGTTTTTCCAGGCGCGGCCACTTATGGCCCGCCTGAAAACTATTGGGGGCCTCGTCCAGAAAGCCCCTTTCTGTAGTAGTGCCACTCAATAAATTGATCAAGTTCATATAAATTTGTTGTTTTTATAATTTCAACAGTTTCGGTCGATAACCACGCAGCTATCAACAAAACCACTAGGAAGTGATTTCAGTGACTAAACGATTTCGTAAACCCTCCTTGTAAAACTAAGTGCGCCTTGCACAAGTTTGTAAAAGAAAAGAAAAAATAAAAAATATAAGGGATATATTTTTTTTTGACAAAGGAGGTAGTGAAAAACAATTAAAAGAAAATAAGGCAGAAGATCAAGAAAATGGTCGGTAAAAATTAATGTCAGTGCAGCAAATGAATCACTGTGCTACTGCACCCCTTTAAAAGTAAGCAGGAAAGAAGATGAACGCTTTATGATTTGATGCGAGCCAAAGATATCTGTGCTAAGAAACTCAGTACTAGTACATACTTATTATGTAGTTTATATGTTCGTAGACAAATAGTTCGTTTGGATTGTGCCAGCGAAACCGGGCAGCACGCGGAGGTAGGTAGGATCGAGAGGCATCACGGAATGAAGCAACTCAAGAAGAAGAAAAAAATGGCCGGATGCCATGCATGGCCAGACATACCGGCGCCGGTGAATCCCTTTACGGCTTTACCCTCACCCAGCGCCGATGCAGCCAGACATTGGACATTGGCAAACGGCCATATGGCTGGCCGGCAGCGATGGCGTTTGGATGAGCCGGGGCGGATCCTCTCTCGTGGCATGCCATGGCGCTGGCCATAGCCCACAATGCAAACAGACGCTGTACCCGAGTTGAGTTGCCAACGGAAGGAAGCACCGGGCCAATTGTGTCTGGGACGGTCACTCCACAATTGCAGTTAACCTGCTCGAGTTCGGGAATCAGTCGAGACCCGTTGCGAGAGCAATGCGGTGAACTCGAGCACGTGTCTTCACGATAGCAAAGGCAGATTTGGGCATTTGGTCATTTAGATATGGTGATTTTAGATGTTAATATCCTGTGATTAATTTGGCTATTAGGCTTTGTAGAGGTTTAATTGTTTGATTTGCTAGAAGTAGTCTTGTTTCTTCGGGTCTATTTTGGGAATTTCTGGCAGCTACAACTTTTTGCAGAATCAGAAGCTCCTTCAAACAGCTTAGCTTTTCGTCTAAATTCTAAGAAACTGTAGTTATAGAATTCAGAAAATAAACTAGAAACCAAAAGTTTAAAAACCCAGCTTCCTCAGATTCTCAGAAGCTAGCTACCAACCAGCTGCTCCTTATAATCTTAGGACCTGTTTGGAGGAGCTTCTGGCAACTGCAACTTCTTCTAGAATCTTCAGTTGCCAGAAGCTCCTCAAACAAACTAGATTTTCATTCAGATTCTGAAAATTTGTACTTGTAAAATCCAAAAAATTAACTAGAAGCCAAAAGCTAAAAAAAAACCCAGCTTTTTTAAATTCTCACCAGCTGCTTCTCAGAATATTAAGCTCTCACGTTAAGCTCCTTCAAACATATACTGTATAAAGCTGTAAGCAGATATGCAGATCAACAGGGAAAGAAAAAAATAACGGAAAAATATGACATGTATAAAATGAGGAAACACTATTGCACAAATTACTTTACTGGTAAAAGTTAAGGGTTACAACTATTGATTTTAGAAAAATGCTATACATACTAACTTTTTCTTACTAAATTCTTACTAACACTGATGTGTCATGCTATGAGTGTATTTAAATTTTTTATAACTTTCATCTATCTAAATCAAACAGCTGAGATGATTGTTAGTAAATTTAGTACGAAAAATTTAGTACGTGTAACAGTGCTCTTTTTTTATTACATCACATATACTAATAAATCATATACTTTGTAGATAAATAAATTTTATTTAATAAATTAAAAGTATAAATACGCTTTGTTTCAACATGTCAACTCCACCAAAGTCATATTTTAGGCTTGGTCCGTCACTGTAGAGGAGGTAGCATCGAGCAGAGTAGTGGGATTAGCCTTACTAGCATGTGGCTAGCGAAGGAATACCAGATAGGTGTTGATGCAGTATTGTTTGAGAGGATGTAGCTTATTCTTTTCTTTTCTGTCCAAGCTTTTACAAGACATTTATGAATTCATAGTTGGAGAAATACCATTGTCTATACATTATACCTTCATTGTTCTTTATAAATTATTTATGGCATACAAGTTGAGCTAGAGAAATACCATTGGACATGCACGTCGGTACATAATAATTAGAAGAAAGAGTAAATAAATTTCATATTGGGCCACATATTATTACCTAACTTTCACATTGCAACACACCCTAAACAATGTTTTCACTTTAAGCTAGATAACATTATTGCCTTCTTGTTACAGTTTGGGCCACCCAATCATTCCTCTTCATCTTTCCGTTTCCTCCTAAGAAAGCTACGGTCTCAGCATATACCATCCCAAGGCAGCGGCGGCGCACGGGCCAGTCACGGTAGAGACGTGGAGGTGGATGGCTGCAGGTGGAGTTTGGGGTGGTGGCGGTTTGACGGAGCTCAAGAGACAAAGGTGTCCAGTGTGAACAAAGATAAAGGTATAGTGGGCCAAAAGGCCCACTGCCCGATGGCCCAACCCATGGCACTTAGATTTGGCCCTGCCCAGGTACGGCACGGCCCAACAGCCCGACCGTTGGGTCATGCCTTAGTCTCTTCCTCGACATGCCGTGCCGACCCGAGACGGCACGGCCCAATGATTAGGAAGACAAAATAGATTTATTTCAGCCATATAAAGCATGACCAAAAAGATGAGAAAGACAAAATAGACCTATTCTAAAGACAAGCACGATGAATTGGTCGTGTCTTCGGACCGGCACAGCACGACCCAAGTCTTATTGGACCATGCCTGGACCGTAGGTGCAGCCCGTGCACTGTCACGGCATGACACGGAGTGTCGGTCGGACCGTGTTTTGACCGTGTCTGGGCCAAGCTGTGCCGGACGGTCCATTTGACCATCTTATAAGATAGAGGAGCCATTGCATTTTTTTAATCTCCAATCATCGGCTTAATTCAAGACTTGAAATCTTGTCCACTACGGTGGCTGTATTTAATCCAGTACTTCTAGCTTATCTCTGTCCGTCCCGTGCATCCATAAATACAAGAAACGAAAACCAGCGATTCTGTCGTTTCTCTCCAATCTATATATTTCTCCGTTAAACTTTACATCAGCAGAGACAAGCTCAAGTGGCAGGGCTGGCACGGGAGGTACGTCGGGTTGGATCCCTACCTCCGCTAGGATGCCCCCAAGCTGGAACTCGAGCTAAGCCTCCATCTCCATCAATGGCGCTCTTGGACTGAATTAGCTTGATGGCACCGGAAGAAATAACTAAGGTTCCTGGGCGTGCTTCATCATTCTATTCTGACTGACTAGTGGACCACTGGTCCAAATTGAAACATTTGGTAAAGAAATATGGTTTAAAGTGAGAACTTTGCCTAAGCCTTGGTCCAAAGTGCCACTTTGGTAACTAGATATGAACCAAAATGCAATTAACTCTTAATTTAGAATCATCAAATCTTCTTTTCTCCAGAATCAGATAAATCTTGTGTTTACCTGAATCTGATAAATCTCTTACTCCTTTTTCACTTCAAGATTATGTAACATACACCAGATTAGGATGAACATAAATGAAAATAGTTGGAAAGGACAGAATTTTGTTGATTCTGTTTAGTGTCATATAGATTATGTAATATTGTGGCGATTACATTGTTATTTTTTTTGTTACAAGATCGCAACACTTGTAATTTATTCATGGGTCAACATGTTCCACACGTCAGCATGCATACAACCAGCTATTAAACAAGACATGTTCATGGAGCATTGCTCCGAACCTGGTCGGAAGGAGGCTACTTACTAATTCTTAAAGATCACATGCCGCCTGCCGGAGCCCGACACACCACGTGTTGCATGTTGTTACCATGTACACTGCAATTACAAAATCGTAATATCCCCAAGAACTGGCTAATCAACAGCCAAAAATTAGGACTCATGCAACCTAGAAAGGTTACATATAATACTCTGAACCATTAAAACACCATCGAGGGTACGAAATTAAGTGATAATATGGCTTCTTTGTAACAACTATTCTTTGTAACAACAGCATGTTCATGACCACTTGGTTATTGTGGTTATTAGCTTTATTGAACTAGTCCACGTTTAGAAAGCTCCCAATGAATCGACCATGTTCATACGAATTCAAATTGTGATAATTTCAACAGTTTGCGTCGATAACCGCTCAGTTATCACAATTATCAATATAACCGCTAGGATGTGGTTTTTGATGACTAAACGAATTTGCAAACCCTACTCATAACTAAGTGGGCAACATGTTCCTGCCACGCAAGTTTGCCAAAGAAACAAAATGCATAAATATAAAAGATAGTACAAATTATCTACTATCTTTGTTCGAAAAATTATAGATCTCTATACTTGCTATTGAGATACATATATAACAAAAAACTTGAACCCTGTTTCCAGCCATATTGAAGGGACTTCAAAGTTTTGTGATCGTTGTTTGGTGCATGGGCATTTGGAGGCAAAGTGTTCAGCTAGAGTTAGGTGTGCCAGTTGTTTCAAATTTGATCACAAATCCACCTCCTGTTGGAATGCTAAGAAAAAGGCCCGTGTCTGGAGGCCTAAAGTGGTTCCTGGGCCTAACTCTAAACCTGTTGGACCTGTGTTGGGAGATCAGTTGGAAACTTCTAGGATAATTATTTGAGAATCACGGAACCTCTTCTTCTTCTTCTCTGCTACAGTTTGCCCCTTATTCCCCTTTCTCCTCGGTTTTCTCCTCCCAAAACCCCAACAATGGCGATTGTTAACCCTGATCCTCTGTTGTTCCTCCCACCCACATTGCAAGTCCATGTGCCCTGATCTCACCATGCAAGAAGACCCTCCCAAGCGCCACCAAGGTATTGCTGTTGCCTGCATTGAGCTACCGCCAACCCGTGAACAGTTTGAGTTTGAGGGTTTTCGATAGCTTCTGGTAAACCATGTTCAAAATGTGCTGGGTTATCATGTTTTTGAGGTCAATCGGCAGCCTGTTGAGTTCCTCTATGTTAGACTTGCCTCTGCGGTGCTTAGGGACTCTTTGATCTCAGGAGGGCCTTACGAGGTTAATAATCAGTTTATGCTCAGATTTGTCCCTCATGATTTCACCTGTGAGAGTTGGATCATGTTTTTTATTTCCCGCTTGATTTCAAAACCCCAGAAATCATAGACAAAGTGGTTTCCATCTTTGGAAAGGTTTTTCGCTTCCATAGGGATGACCCTGTTCTCGGCAGGTTACTGGTCAAGGCGGTCTACTCCACGCTGGAGGTTACAAAAAAGAATTGTCATCAAGAGGGTTATTGCTTTTGGAGGGGTGGATAGATCCTGGACTGTGTTAGTTTTCTTGTGTAATGGGGATTTACCTGATGTTATGCCTGGTGATGAAGACCTCCCCCTGTCAATCACATCCTAGAGTCGGATTTGCCTGAGCCACCACAGCAACTTGAGCAGCCAGGAGAGCAGCATGGGGATAACATGCAAGAAGTGAAGAAGATGTGCAGGACGACCAGTAGCAACAATCTCAGTCTCACAGTGGGGTTTCGGAGGATTCTGGTTCACACCACATGGTGGTCCATCAGCTAGGGGCACAGGATTTTGAGCTAATCCTACAAACTAGATTCCTAGTCAATCCATCTTTTGGAACTTTCTTATGGCAATTCAGAATGTGCTTGCTATCTGGGACTCTTGTTGACAAAAAAACACGACAGCTTGAAAGATTTGCTTAACTTCAGTACAGATCCAAAGCTTCGGGTTCAGGATGTGCCAATTAGTTTGATCTTGCAACCAACAAGATAAATAATAACAAGATTAAAAGACGATAGTCGATCGGCCTATTGACCGATGTTGTATCGTATCAGCCGATGCATAGATGAATCGGCTATAAGTTAAAAGAAGAATGCTGCTCATAAACTAGATCTAGATTAAATATAATTACAAACAACTTTTCTTTAATAGAACCAATCCTATAGGTCGAACTCAATCAATGCAGCATAAGATTGAGAATATTAAAGTCAGTTGTTACATAATTATAT
Source organism: Oryza officinalis (assembly GCA_008326285.1). NCBI lineage: Eukaryota > Viridiplantae > Streptophyta > Magnoliopsida > Poales > Poaceae > Oryza > Oryza officinalis. Next base: position 13,133,534 of record BDMV01000006.1, on the reverse strand, counting down.
GATCTAAATCACTAGCTGATGAACATAATATTGTAGTTTAAGCCCAAGATAACTACTACTGGTTGTAGATGTAAATGACATTTAATTACTAACTTAGTCATTTTTTTAAATGCAAGCAATTACGATAGATCGGACCTAACCGAGATAGTATTAATTGCTTATAAACAAGATCAGATAAATTAATAATTATATGGATTTATATCATAGCCGATAAAGTAACTTAGGTCAATAAAGATAATATATCAGCTATAGCTCCGATACAACCTTATATAAGAATATCAGGCTTGGTTAAATCTACTAAACAAACTTCAATCCCAACAGATTGGACCCAACCGAGGAAGTGGGAGATTGAAGATAAGCTTAATAGATTTAAGGGATTGATATACTTATATAAGATGATAGATATAACAAGTTAAGTGAAAGACAGCAAGCAATCTTAAAACAAAATAATGATACCAGGTAAGATCGGCTGAAACTCCGATATTACCTCTATCGACAATCTAAGAGCAAGTTAGTTCTTACAACTTTGATAACAACTTAGTAGGTCAAACCCAATTGATGTAGCACTAAGTTACAATCAAAACTATAAAGTCTAAATAAGTCTTTGATTGTTTTTCAGAGTGGTAGATACACTAACCAATCTAAGTTGATATAAATTGTTTAGCCAATATTAGTAAACCTAAATGAGGTTAACCGATACAAGTAAACAATACTATCGACTTAGATTAAATGATGTATATGATAACTTAGTGCTTATATCGACCGGTTTAGAGTATCGAACTTAACCAATGGAAGCCCTAGCCCTGCCGATACAAGCAATCATAGACGGTACTTACCTTGTCGCTGGAGATCAGACCTAATGGATGCAGCCCAACTCGAAAATAAGAACTTGTCGAGATGAAAACATAGAAAACTAGGGTGGCGATGCGCCAAAAGTGTATTATTGAACTGTTGTTGTTTACAAAGACCCTGAGTGTACATATTTATACCCATCAGCAGATACTAGTCTTTATCGGACACGACACAAACTTTTCTAAAGATAAAGCAAAAATACAAGCCCGTAGATGGACTCTCTCAATCTTTTCTAAAAATATAAAAAGAAACTAACTGACTCTGCCTACTTAATAGATAAATTGTCATAAAAAAAATCCTTCCCAAATCTGGCTCTATCTGGACAATATTTCATTTCCTTAATCAACCTTTCCAACCAAATCCGATAAGAACTTTATTTCTGGCCATCAACCACTCCCTATCGGCTACCTTCGGGATTCTGAAGCCGATACATATTCCAACCGATCCAATCCTTTGAGTTTCGGCCAACACAATCTCTCTTTTTGGAATCCAAAATCACGCCGTTAATTCCGCTCTCAACTTATCCCTTTTCCAACGAAATATACCAAATTTCACCGTTAACAAATCTATAATTCTAGCTGGCGTTCCAGGGGGGTTGCCTCATAGTTACTTTGCTCAGCTTGCTCACTCCCCCCAATGGACACAAGCTCAAGGACCTGAATCCAATATGCAATTTGTTTCTTACTCGATGCGTGTGACACACATTGTTCAATTTGCTATTTTGGCAGCTGTCCTTTTGCTGGTGGCAGAGATCGAAAGGCCTGGGGAAAGTGGCCCTATAGGCCCAGTGATCACCCCGGCCCAATTGGAGGAGGAGGCCCAACAAATTGAAGATGCTATGATGGTGGAGCCCATCTCATGCCTCCCTCCGACTACTGCCCAAATTGTACTGCCAGCTGATCCTTTCTCTCAAGACAATGCCTCAAGCCTTCCTTCTCTGAAAAAGTGCAAAAAATCCAAGGCCAAAAATGTTGTCATTGCTGACACAGATAGAGGAAGGAATGCTCGCTTAAACAAGCTGACAGAGGGGTTCATGTCTCCTGATTGTAATTTTGGAATTGGCAAGCCAAGGGGGAAGAGTGCAAAGAGACTCAAGCTGATTGCTGAACAAAGTGATATAATCTCTTCCCTGCCCCCTCTCCCATCTGATTTTTTCTAAGCTGATGAGGATAGTGACTCTGAAAGTCCCCCTACTGAATGTTCAATTCAGATGTTTCAGACCTTGGGAACTCATCTTTGTGGGCTGAAGGACAGTGAGGTCACTGCAGAGAAGTTGACTTCTTTGGCTGAGCTGAGGAGCAGAGCTGTTGATTGATCTTTGTTTTAAATGATAGGCTGGAACAATGTTTTATTTGCCCTGATCCTGTCCAGGGATCTTTTAGTTATAATAACTCTGCTCTGAGCTCTCTGCTACCGTTTGCTCTGGTTGCAAATGTTGGATTCTAGAATTACTTATGTGGAACAATTTCTATGTGTGGTTTATACTAGTTATTGCCACTTGGTCATCTATTCATCTTTTGGTTATAAATGAATAGCACTCATAGAAATTGGAGTTTTTGTGTTGGAATGTGAGGGGAATCAATTTTGATTCCAAATGGAATGCTATCTGGCAAAAGATTGAAGAAAGTGCTTGCTCAGTTTTTTGTCTTCAGGAAACAAAAAGAGAGAGCTTTGATGTGGCTTATGTGAAAAAATTTGTTCCTAGACGTTTTGACAAATTTGTGTACTCCCCCGCAAGGGGTGCCTCGGGAGGTGTTTTTGTGGGTTGGAATGGCTTTGTGTTTGATGGTACCTCAAAGTTGAATGCGGATATTCTTTATTTAGTTAATGTTTATGTGCCTTCCTCTGGTTCAGGCAGAGATGAGTTTGTTGATTGGATGAATGATTTGGACATTGATATTAATGACAAGTGGGTTTTTATGGGATACTTCAACTTCTATAGATCAACTGAAAACAGAAATAGACCAGGAGGTGATATGAATGATATTTTCATTTTTAATGAAATTATCAGCAATTTAGGTCTGCTAGAAATTCCACTCAGGTAGATCTTTCACTTGGAGCAACATGCAAGACAACCCTTTGTTAGAACAACTTGATTGGGTGTTTATCACACCTGGATGGTCCATTAATTACCCGAACACAATGGCTCAGACTATGCCAAAGCATACTTCTGATCATGTGTCGGAGATCACTCTCCTACAACAGAGAAGACAACACCTCCCCCTCGAGAGATCCGGCTAGGGGGTGAGTGGAGATCAAGTTTGTTGTGTCAAAAATAAAAATAGAAATGAACACTAAAAGTTATACAGGTTCAGGCCGTTTGGAAGCGTAATACCCTACTCCTGTGCTTTTCACTATGTGGATGCTAGAGTTTTACGGTGTTAGCTGGGAATAGAGCTAGGGGTTTCCTTTCTCGTTTTTTCCAAAAATTCCTCCTCTATGTGTCACGACTCCTCCTTTTATAGTCTAAGGGGAGTTTATAATGTCATAATTATCTCGGTAACTCCTATGCTATGTCTTGTCACTGCTCCTTCTGACATCTTTGAATTGAAGAACGAATTACTATAGTCGGTTGTCTTTTACCATGCCTCGGGCTCTCAATCAACGGGTCCCAAGGTGTTGGGGCTTGCTCTTTTCGCCACGTATCTGAACCTAGATCAAATAGACCCAAGTCATATCACAATAGAATTACCATCGTTCTTTTTTCCTTGGCGGCAAAGCTATGAATTCCCCAGTTGGCATGCAACACGTTACCCTGCCCCTATAGCTTTTAGTAACGTGGCACCGCCAAAGCCTTCATACTTTGCCACCTCTTGGTTGCAAGTAAATGAGTTGTAATCCCATTCTGTAATCCTCTAGACGCCCACCTGCAATTGGCATGATGATATTGCCCTTGATCAGATCACCGAGCCCATCATTCCATACAAATTACAAGCGGCGCATACAGGCTTGTGTCAGAGACATTAAGTCTCTGACGTAGATTTTCACAAAAAGTCCAGGGCAACTCTCATTCTCGAGCTCATCGTTTTGCCATCGCTCTAGACCTGTGTCCATCCTAAGAAATATCATTTTCTCAGGTTGTTACATTCCTAGGCAACCATCTCTTCCTGAGGCACAGACGGTACCCAGGCTCCCTAATCGGACCCAAGGCCCGGGCATTCTCCCATGCCCTTTAATAGAAAGTTTTATAGACTTGAACAAGCTTCTCGAAGATATCTTTGATAAAAGAATTCATGATGGATACAACCTCACAAGTTTCTTTTATTATGTAATTGCATGTGTAGTTACTTACAAAATGTAAAAATTTGTATATTTCTACACCCTTCTTAATATTTGTGAGGTGCTCTAGGGCCCGGGTAGAAACAGGCCACGTCACATGTAACACCCTGAGAAAATTCCTAAATAAAAATACACCGATCAAAAATCATTTCTGATTTATTTTTAAATTTTTGCATCATGCCGACAATTTCTTTATTTGTTTTATGCCAGTGCCAAACTTTTATTGAAAATTTCCAATTTTGCTACTCCTCTGATCTTTTGGTTTTTGTCTCAAGATTTTCACTCTGACCGAAATTAGTTTTACTCCAAAAAGTCTGCGTAAGCTCCCTCTACTGTGGCCTTCTTGTTGCTGCGCTTTTTCTGGAAAAAGTCCATGTTGCCTCCCCAAGCCCTTTCATTCCTATTGGGTTTAAAAAGATAAAGTCTAATTTCTCTCCATACTATTTTCGGTGACGACGTCGCCGCACGCCGCACCGCTACGACGATGCCGCTGCGACATCACCGGCTGCCGTCTTCCGCTCCCGTCTCACCGGCGAGCTTACCGTCCATTCCACGCGCATCCTGCCCAACCTCGCACCGCCGCCAGCCATGTAGCAAGCTAATTGTGCATGTGCATGCATGCAAGCAAGCCAGCCACGAGCAGGCACCATGCAACTAGCTAGCTATGCGTATGCCTGCATGCAAGCGGCTAGTCGAGCCCAAGCTAGCATGCATGCACCATCCGCCTAACTCCAACAGCCTATGCACGTACGCCGGACGATGCTCCTATCGAACGCCGGTGGTCCCCGTCGGGTTACCGTCGCCGTCTTCCGTTTTGGTAGGTGGCGACGGCAGGCAGCACAGGAGCCAGCCTTTGTCTCCCGAATGACGACGGCCGATGCAGCATGCGCACCAACCCACGCGGCCGCTGCAACCACCCCGTCCCTGTCTTCATGGCAATTCAAGACGAGCCCCGTGCGGTGGAACCTATATAAGCGCAGCCATAGCCGAATACGCAACCCGTCCCTCTCCATCCTCTCTTTTCCTCCTCCTTGCTTTGTTTCCCTTCAGCCACACCCTCCCGCGCACACGCCGCCATCTCTCCGCTTGCTCCGCCGCGGCCGGCTCCGGCTGGGCCTCAGTTGAGCAAGAGGACGGATAGGCCGTCGCGCCGTCATTTGAACCCGAGAACGACTAACTTATCGAACGGCTAACCCCTAACATCTAACCCGCTGACTTCTAACTCACTAACCCGCTGACTTCTAACTCGCTGACCCCTGACACCTAACTTGCACTAATCCGCTAACATTTATTCCTTAACACTGTGTGTTCGTTTGTTGCCGAGCGAACACGTGGTGGGCGAGGACGATCCGCGGGTCGACCGGCCCCAGGCAGTACCTCGACGACCGTAGTTCGTGCGAGGACCGTCGGTCGGTACGCCGCTACCCGGCTGCCGCAAGGTGAGCTCCCCTCCTGCCCTTCCTCTTGCTTTCGTTTCCTTACCGCATTTCTCGTCTACCGTCGCACGGTGGCGTCGTGAGACGTGACACCGTAACCATTCCTTGCGCGACCGTCCTTCGCAGCGATCGCCGCATCACAGCCGGCCGTGCATACGCCATATAGCTAGCGGGCCGAACGTGTGCATGCATGCATGCAAGTAGCCCACATGCATGCAACTAGCTAGTCGTGTGTATGCATATGCATGCATGCAAGCAACCCACATGCATGCAACTAGCTAACCGTGTGTATGCATATGCATGCATGCAAGCAACCCACATGCATGCAACTAGCTAACCGTGTGTATGCATATGCATCCATGCAAGCAACCCACATGCATGCAACTAGCTAGCCGTGTGTATGTATATGCATCCGTCGTTCGGTCGAGCCCCCGGCCGACGTTGTCCTGGCAGTACCGCGTCACGCCCGGCCAATGCCGTGGCCCAGTTCAGGCCGAGCTGCCTCAGCCGACCTCCTCGCTGCCGCGGGCGTCGGCCAAGTCACCGCGCCGACCGGAGCCTCCGCGCCCGCGCGTCGGCCTGCGCCCGGCCACCTCCTGGACACGGGCCTCGGCCACGCCATGCCGACGCGCCGCCGCCACACCGTGTCAGGCCCACTAGTGGGCCCCATATTTTATTCTCTCCCCGCGGGCCCCATTGACCGAAGACTTGGAAAAAGTCTATATCGCCTTCCTCTGCTTTGTCGGCCCGAAGCCCATAAAGCCTTCCAAAAAGTCTACATTGCCTTCCTCTCGTGGTCGGCCTAAGCCCACGAAATTCTCTAAAAAGTCTATAAAAGCTCCTCTACTTCATTGGGCCAACCGGCCTTGCAATCTATCCAAAAGTCTACATATATCCCTCTTGTCCCTTGGGCCAAGACCATAAAGTCCTCCACATAAGTCCACAAAACATCCCCTTGTTTTCCTCGGGCCAAGCCCAAGAATGGACCTGAAAAGTCTAAATTGCATCCTCCGGGCCAAAGCCCACCAACAACCTCCCTCCTCACCAAAGTCTAATGCATATCCCTCCACTCACCCAGGCCCTTATCCAAAAGTCTATATAAGGTCCCTACCCGACCTCCTTCATCTCTGGGCTAAAGCCCAAGCCTTCACAAAAGGAAGTCCAACATTCGTCCCTCTCAACATCACAGCCAAGGAATATTCTTGGGAATATTCCTTTCCAATTTAATAAATTCATTTCCGTATTTCAGAAAATCCATTAATCCTCCAAACCCGTGTCTCCCTCATTTTAAGTCAGAGTTGAACGAAACTTTCGTCAAAATCTTTCAAAAATCAAGATCTACGCAATGGCACTGGTTGGGTTATTTTCCTTTTTGGAATTTTTGGCTCTTTTTTGTGTTAGCGAGTAGTTCGTGACGTTATTATTCGACCGGACAGGGTATATCTGCGAGGAGGAAATTGAGCCAATTGTTAACGAACCCTCAAGTGAGCAAGGCAAGTCACTACGCCCCCTTCCTCGAACATGTTGATCCTATTTTTATAAATGTGTTGATTGCAAATAAAATTGCATGCTAATTATAAAACGCGTACCTACATTTGCTTAAAGCCTTACCTTTGATATTGTTTATCCTTATGTATTTACACACCTTTGTTACCTGAGTATATTACTTTACGCGTGATTATTTACTCACTGCTTAGCCCTGCTTACATAGACGTTATACACTCCATATGTGTGATATGTGGATGTGGTTATACTGATCACTCGATGGGAGTGATTGATAGAGATCGGGTGGAGACATAAGCGCCACCCACAACATGAAAACCTTTGTGAAAACCCAAAAACTTAATTAAACAAAAGTGATTTCGACTGGGGCGGCACGGATAGAATATTGGTGGTTCTGGGAACGGTAAGCCGCCGACCCTGGTCAGTTAAGGACCGAGTCAAGAAGCTAAGCAGGAAACGAACCGAGTACGACCACACTTCTTGAGTGGGGATAGACCCGGTGGTCTAGGTTATTCTCGTGGGGTGGCACGCCAGACATGGTAGGTTCTGGATATCGGTATGGAAATGTGGAAGTGTGTGGCTTAATGACGTCAAAGCTTTATATATGTATAATGTAACCTTTAATCCCGAGAGCGCCAGGACTCCCCTCACAACCGGCTCGAGGTAGGAATGTGGCGCCGGGGGTGCAATGGGGATTCATAATCCTTGGAGCGGGTGCCGCCATGCGAGGGTAACTGAAAAACCGGGCCGTGACAAGTCTCATGTGTCGGGTGCGTCACGGAGTGTGGGATTAAAAGCGTACATCCGCTGTAGCGTGAGTAAATTAAACTATTCGAATAGTCGTGCTCGCGGTTAATGAGCGCCGGGACTTGTATTACTCTTGACTAGACTCACATGTTTTTAAATTGTTTAGAAGAGGTTGGGATAAATACAACATGTGTGACCTCGCCCCATGTGTGGGAAGGTTGAATTGTGATGAAGGAACTCCTAATTAATGACAACCTTTACATAGTGACAATTCTTTTCATGGTTAAAACTGCTAGGTCATAGGCTTGTGAAATAACTCGCGAAAACTGGCTTTACGCAAATAAACCGAAACCTACCTTGGATCCCTATACGCATTTGTTGCATTTCTATAGTGGTGACTTGCTGAGTACGGTTGGTACTCACCCTTGCATATTCCTACCCTTTTAGCTTTTGATGATGAGGACATGCCAGTCGAACTGATCCCCGAGGAGGGGGATGGTACAGAGGAACCATAGGGACTAATCCCCAGTTGATGCCTGTGGAGTATAGATGGACCGCCGCAGCGTCGCTTCCTCTATCCTATCTTATCCTATGTTATTTGGTATTGTATCCGGTCAGACATGGCCTATTAGAATATACTCGGGTTCCCATGTAATATTTGGTATTGTAAGACTATGCGATGCAGACTGTGTGTACCAGATTTGTAATGTGTGTATACCAACCTACCGATCTAGGGAGTTGGTATTTGTAAACACATATGGTTTCCTGTGCTATAAAATCAGGGGCCGACATCACACCTTGTAAATGTATACCTTATACATCTCCACTCTTATTAACACAGAAAGTGTGTGACTACAAGAGATACGAGGTGCCCCGGGGCCCGGGTAGGAGCGAGCCACGTTGCACCTTTGTCACGCCCAGAGATTCGCTAACCCGAATTCCAAGCAGAATGTGCATTAAATCCCCATCCATGACCGGCCAGGGTACACAAACGACAAAGTTGACATACAGATCCACGTCTTACAAACACCATAAAAATATCTTACATAAATGCAGCGGAAAGAGAGAAACAAGCTATTCTAGTTAACTAGACACTCGCAGCATGGCAACACCATTCCACGGGCATCCTTGACGGCAACCACAAGCCTACTCCTCTGAGTAGCCTCCATCGGACCCGTACTTCAACTCTGGTGTGGAGGAAAATAGAGCAAGACTGAGTACTACCCATTGTACTCAACAAGTCATACGGGAAAGGGAGTAATGATGCAAGTAAAAGCAAAAGAGGCTGGAGGATTTGTTTGCACGAAAAACGCATTTAAATACAGTAGTTGAATGCGGTAAAACAATTGAGTTAATTAAGCAAAATTGAACCATCGCTACCCAACGCTACACCACGTTGCAACAGGCTCAAACCACCACCTGAACTACACCAGTTCCATTAAGTCAGGTTATTAGAAGTGTAACTAATCACGGTGAAGCTAGTTGACCGCCCATAACCGCGGGCACGACTATTCGAATAGTTCTACTCTGATCAGAGGTGTACAACTATACCCACAAGACACAGCCCCACGACATGTTACCGTGCCCGGCATACCACCACGGTACACCAGGAAGGGACTGTGACAAGACCCTTCGCAAAATCCTTCCTAACCAAGCGCACCACACCACAGGTTTCGCCTCCACCTTTAAACCAAGGCGAGCAGCCCCCTCTCATGCCCAGGTGAATCTGGCAGTTGATCAACGAGTAAACCCCCGCTGACCCAACTCCATCACGCCCACCCTTGCCTGGATGCGTCCGCTAGGAAAAGCCATACAACAAGCCTAGCCATTACCCATGCTGGCTTGTGGAAAGTACGGTAATTCTTTCAGGGTTTCTCACGAACCGGTCCTTAATTGTCATGAGCACAACCATCAAAACCATGTACTCACAACCCACCATTAATCATGTTTTAGTTGGACCAATTATTTAATCATTCACGATTAACCATCGTGAGCTACCATTAAATATCCATCATTAAATAATAATGGTACATTAGTTATTCCAAAAGTGTGCTAATGTTTCTAAGAAGGGCTAAGCATGTTCTAACCTAGCAACTACTCAAATCATTTCCCAAGCTACCAAAGGAACAAGATATTTGAAACGTAAGGCTGAGTGCAATAGGTAATTAAGCCCATAAATGACATTATAAAACAGTGCAATATTTAGAGAAATAAGACATTCTCAATTTAGGTACAATATGTTCAAGTAAATAAGCATGACTTGCCTTGCTCCTGCGCTGGATCGACCTCTGCAACAACCTCGAAATAAACCGAAGAGTCGGAATTACTGGAATCTAAACGAAAAACAAAACACACAAGCAAACAGGCAATAAGTCTACTGAAACAGGGAACAAAACCATTTTTAATGGATTCTAGACATTTTTATGAACTTTTTGTAACTTGAATGGACTCAAACGGAATCCGAATGAATTAGTTATGAATTTTAGAAGATTAACTGTGTTTTTATTATAAACAAAAAATCCTTATTCAATTTATTACGCAATAATCCCTAGGGCTGACGTCATCGGCGCAAGGGCTGACGTCAGCAGAGCAAGGGCTGACGTCAGCGGGGAGGGGCGGCAGCGCCGACAGGTGGGCCCCACCTGTCGGTGACTTGGGGCCCCGGTCCACGGTGGACCAAGTCCACCGGCCGGCGGGTGAGCGGCGCACCATGTGGCGCCGATGTGGCGCCGACGCGGCGGACAAGCGGCGACCACGTGGCGGGTGCGGCGGCGCGGCGC
>BDMV01000006.1:12895051-13122927 GCA_008326285.1 Oryza officinalis | reverse complement strand
CGGCGCACACGGGCAGCCAGCGCGGGCGCGCGCGGGCGGCGGCCAAGCGAGCGGCGCGACGACGAGATAGAAAGGACAGAGAGAGAGAGGGAGAGGGAGGGCTCACCGGAGCCGAGGAAGACGACGGCGGCAGCGGCGCTAGAGGGCACGGGAGGCGTCGGCGTTAGGGGAAAAAGAGAGAGGGGAGCGCGGGGAGGAGCTTTATAGGGGTCCGGGGGCTAGGGTTTGGCCGATGGCCCCCGGATTCCTCGCCGGAGTTGGGGAGGAGAGAGGAGAGAGGGTCGGGATTCGGTTGCGAATCCCGGGCTCTACGATGCGGGGAAGGGGGCGCGGAGTGGGGGGAATGGATGCGGGCGGCACGGGCTTCTCGGGGAGGTGGGTGGCGGCTGTTGCGAGGGCGCGGGAGGCGTGGGCGGCGCGGGCGGCGGCCGGCTGGGGAGAGGACAGCCTGACAGGTGGGCCCCACCTGTCGGTGGCCCAGGAGGGAGAAGGAGGCGGGGCGGACTTGAGTGACGGGCCGTGGCCTTGGGCCGCCCGGGAAGGAAGAAGGCCGCGCGCAAGAGCACGCGGCGCGGCCTTGAGAAGGAAAATGGGCTAACGGCCCAAAGAAAAGGAAAAAAGGAAAAGAAAAAGGAAAAAAGAATTTTCCGGGGATTAAATTATTGCGGTGGAGGTTTTTAATTGATTAAAATTATTTCTAGGGCTCTGAAAATTCCACTAAAAATCCTGTTAATGTATTTTAACATGGGGAATTCAAGAAAAATCCCACCATGCCATTTCCACTTATTTAAACACATTTTTAAGTTAGGGTTTTCTCTAGGTTAATTAAAAAATTTCTTTTAGGCAATTTATTTAATGAATTTAAACCTAGAAGGAAAACTCCGAGGTGTGACAACTTTGTAGATATATATCTTGTAGGTCTCCACACTTTTCTTAACACAAAAAGTGTGTGACTACAAGAGAGATGAGGTGCCTCGAGACCCGGGTAGGAGCAAGCCACGTTGCACCTTGTAGATATATATCTTATAGGTCTTCACACTCTTCTTAACATAGAAAGTGTGTGACTACAAGAGAAGCGAGGTGCCCCGGGGCCCAGGTAGGAGCAGGCCACATCGCACCTTGTAGATGTATATCTTGTAAGTCTCCACGCTCTTCTTCACACAAAAAGTGTGTGACTACAAGAGAGGTGAGGTGTCATGGGGCCCAGGAAGGAGCGGGCCATATTGCACCTTGTAGATGTATATCTTGTAGGTCCCCACACTCTTCTTAACATAGGAAGTGTGTGACTATAAGAGAGACAAGGTGCCCTGGGACCCGGGCAGGAGGTGCCCCATCGCACCTTGTAAATATATATCTTGTAGGTCTCCACACTCTTGTTAACACAGAAAGTGTGTGACTACAAGAGAGGTGAGGTGCCGCGGGGCCCGGGTAGGAGCAGGCCACGTCGTACCTTGTAGATGTATATCTTAGAGGTCCCCATACTCTTCTTAACACATAAAGTGTGTGACTACAAGAGAGGCGAGGTGTCCCAGGACCCTGGCAGGAGTGTGCCACCTTGCACCTTGCCAGTTGTTATTTTCTTTAATTCTTATTTTAATATTGTAGATTATCACTGTACAATGTGATGACGTGACAAAAGTTACCTTGTGATCTGGAGAAAGAGATACCCTAGTTCCCATTTCTTCAACATCATGTTCCTATAAATCTTCAGATACAGACTTCAATCCTCAAGGCTAATGTGTTTCGTTTTTAGAATTTCTGGGTGCAGTATTCTAGTTTTTTTCAATAGGTTCACAATGCTTGGATTTTAGTAAGGCATTTAGATGAGAATGATATGCAAATCTCTGCAAAGTTCAGGCAACTTAGAAGAAATCTCAAATGTTGGAGTAGAGGTTTGCCTAAACTTTCTTTGCAAATTATGAACTGTGAAAAGGTTATAATTTTTTTGAGCATTCTTGAGGAAACTCGTCTTCTGTCAGTCCTTGAACTCAGGTTCAGAGAGATAGTAGACAGCATGTTTCAGTCCTGCTTGCCTATCGGCATGCTTATTGGAGAAAGAGGTATAGGCAGAATTGGGCACAATTTGGAGAAGAAAACACCAAGTTCTTTCATGCTATGGCCACTGAGCGCTATAGGAGAAATTCAATTATGCACCTCACAACTTCTGATGGAACTATGATCACAGATCATGTTGGGAAAGCAGCCTTACTTTTTGAAAATTATAGGTACGGACTGAGAATCACAGAAGAACTGGATATGGATTTTAATCTGCATGGGTTATTTCATTGTCGATCTAATCTGGAAGATCTGGTTAGGCCTTTCACTACTTAGGAAATTGATAACATTGTTAATCATATGCCTACGGATAAGGCCCCTGACCCTGATGGTTTTAATGGTTTATTCTTTAAGAAATGCTGGTCCATTATTTCCCAAGACTTTTGTAGACTCTTTGTAAATTTCCATGCTGGTGTTGTCAATCTGAATGCTCTAAATTACTCCTTCATAACCCTGGTTCCTAAGAAGACCTCTCCAGAGACAAAAAATGATTTTAGGCCAATATCTCTGATGAATAACTCTGTAAAACTTATCTCAAAGGACATGGCTAATAGAGTATAAGAGAAAATGGTACAATTAGTTCATCAGAACCAATATGGCTTCATCAAAACAAAGACAATTCAAGATTGTCTAGGATGGGCATTTGAATACCTCCACCAATGCAAACATTCCATGAAAGAAATTGTGCTTTTTAAGCTGGACTTTGAAAAGGCCTTTGATATGATTGAGCATTCTGGTATCCTCAAAGTCATAGAGGCTTTGGGTTTCCCAGCAAATTGGAATGAATGGGTTAATACTCTCTTTACCACTGCTTCCACAGTTGTATTACTTAATGGGGTTCTTGGAAAGTATTTCAAATGTAAGAGAGAGGTCAAGCAAGGAGACCCCCTTTCACCCCTGCTATTTACAATTGGTGCTGATATTTTGCAAGCCATAGTCAACAAAGGACATCAAAGAGGATTGTTTCAGCTTCCAATCCCTGTTAATAGTGATACCAATTTTCCCATAATTCAATATGCTGATGATACACTTCTATTCATGTCAGCTTCTGCCACCTAGCTTTAGCCCTCAAGGCTTTACTCCACATAGTTGCCTCTTCCACTAGACTAAAAGTGAACTTTGCTAAGTCATGTATGATTCCTTTAAATTTGAATGAGGACAAGGCATGGCTATTGGCTTCAACTTTTGGCTGTTCACTTATCTAGGCCTCCCTCTCAATGTTTCAAAGCCAAAAGTTATCGATTTCTCACACTCACTAATCGTATTGAAAGAAGACTGGCTGCTACCTCTGATTTTCTATCCTATGGAGACAGACTAACTCTTATGAATTCAGCGATGTCTGCTATGCCAACTTACTACATGTGTTCTTTGCACCTTCCAGCGACTATCATTGATAATAATATTGATAGAGCAAGAAGAAATTTTCTTTGGAGAGGTAAAGAACTCATTTCCATCCAAAAGTATTTGGCGGCATGGGGAAAAGTTTGTAGGCCAAAGAAGAAAAGGGGTCTGGGCATCATAGACTTGAGAGTATAGAACAGAGTTCTGCTTATGAAACAACTTGGGAAATTCTTTAACAAGCAGATCCATATACCCTGGGTTAATTTGATCTGGTCCACCCACTATGCTAATGCATTGCCCCAGAGTGCTAATCATTGTGGTTCTTTCTGGTGGAAAGATATTGTTCAGTATAAGATTCTGTACAGGGGTTTTGCTAAACCAATCATCTACAATGGATCGTATGTTAGCTTCTGGGAAGATTTGTGTAATGGGAAGATAATGTCACAGGCCTATCCAACACTTTTTTCCTTTGTTAAACACAAGGAGGATAGTGTTGCAAAGCATTTGTCAAGAGGGGTTGATGATCAATTTTTCCTTCCCCTTACAGTTCAAGCTTATGATGAGTACATGGTTTATCTACAGGACAATGCAGAAATCTCTCTCAATGCACAAATGGATGTGTGGACCTATATCTGGGGCAATGGTAGATATTCTTCACAAAAATTCTACAAGCTATCCTTATGGTCCCTGCAGCCCCCAGTAACTTTGCCCTGGATTTGGAAGTCCAAAGCCTAAATAAAGATCAAAGTATTTGCTTGGTTTCTTTTCATGGACAGAACCAACATCGGAGACCTTCTAGAGAGGAAGCATTGCCGGCCACTTTATGTTCCTTTGAATTGTGCACTCTGTTCAACAGGGCAAAGAGAAACTAGAGAACATTCATTCTTTCAATGCTCATTTGCCAACTCTTGCTGGAGTTCGATGGGTTTTCGCTGGGACACCACTTTTGATTTTTCATCGGATGATTCAACAACACAAAGCTTCCTTCGGTGCCACTTGTTTTATGGAAATATTTCTGGTAGCTGCTTGGGTATTCTGGAAACTAAGGAATGATCTCATTTTTCAGGGAGTGCAGCCCACTCTGACTAAGTGAAAATTTTGTTTAAAGAATTAAGCCTACATTTACTTAGGCTTAAGCTAGTTTCTAGACCCTTTGTTCAATTATGGCTCGACTCTTTGTAGTTTATTTTGTATAGTTATTTTTCTGTTATGTATGAAAATTACCGTGGGGGAAGCCCCCATGGTTTCCTCGTAAAAAAATATAAGTACGATGAAAAGAAAAAAAAATAAAAGAAAATAAGCTAACAGATTCAAGAGAACGGTTGGTCAAAATTAATGACAGTGCAGCAATGCATCACTTGTCATGATTGCACCCTCTTTAAAAGTAGCATGAAAGAAGATGGACACTTCACGATTTGATGTGAGGCGAAGCCACCAGACATGAGGAAAAAAACATACTAGCATATACTTAGGATGTGTTCTTGTCTAAGATTCCTAACTTCTTTCTTATTTTTCACGCGTATGTTTTCCTAATTACTAAACTAAACGATGTGTTTTTTAAAAAAAAATTATAGAAAATTTGCTTTAAAAAATCATACTAATCCAATTTTTCAATTTTTCAAGTTCTTTTAGTTAATAATTAATTAATTATGCTAATAAGTTGCTTTAAAAAATCATACTAATTTATTTTTAAAGTTTTTTTAGCTAATAATTAATTAATTATGTGTCCATATATTTTACCGTTTTGCGTGTAGGAGGGTATGGGTACCTCCAAACACAGCCTTATGCTGTAGTTTCAAGGACAGCTGTCTTAGACAGACAATTCGTTTGGATTGTCCCAGGGAAACCAGGCAGCACGGGGAGAGGTAGGATCGAGAGGCAACACGGAACGAAGCAATTGGGCGAAGAGTAGGAGCTGCTGGATGCTTCCCGTAGCACAACGTTCCACGCCTAGAAACAGGCCTTGTTCATGGAGCATTGCCCGGAATGCTGTCAGGAGGAGGCTAGTTGCTACTCCAGAAGATCGCGTGCCAGAGCCCTTGGTGGACAGAAATACAGAAGACATATCCAAAAGGCTGCTGCAACAAATCGATAGCAAGAAGAGGACTCATGCAACCAAGAAAGACTTAGGTATACTGAGTGGCTTCAATTATATAGACTAAAAAGAACTTAAATTTCTAATTGTTCTTATCTTCCTTGCCGGGCAGACTTATCTGTGATGGATTAATAAGTATGTAAACCAAGAGAACGAAAGAGTTTTGTCAAAATGGTAAATATAACTACATAATTGGCCATTCTGTCCCACTGGCACCAAACAACCGTTGAATTATGGTGATCCAAGTGAGAACAAGGTTGAATATACCAAAACAGTTGACACCATGGACGATGATGTACAATACAAAATCCCACCACATTCTCACACCATGGACGATGATGTACAATACAAAATCCCACCACATTCTCGTAGGGAAGTGAAACTTACATTGCATCCTTTGTGCAACCTGGACACGGTGATACCACAGGTGACAATATTCCTATATAGCTCAACCGACGGATCCACCACCTATGTCATTTCCACGCTTGTTTTCTACAAATTCGCAATCTTGCACAGCCTCTGCTAGTCTCCCAGGAAATGGCGAGCAACTAATAAAAACGGCTCAGTTGCCATTTGAAATTATATGAACACATGCTCAAGGACTGGCTGCAAAACCAGTCGTCACTACTGAATTCTTCTTCGCAATGCATCGAGCCAAGTCTTGAATGTGGAAACTTCAGTAACCCAGACGATCGTTCAATGAAGTGCGGCCATCACCAGTTTGACCTGCAGAATAGAATCAGCAATTACCAGTTTGTCGGGATAAATTTACTCACTTCATAACTAGTGTGTCATAAGACATTACTATCAAATTCTCACCTTCAGGTGGCACCCAAGTTTCATGATCTGGACCTGCATCAAGAAAATCTGGTCTTGCGGGACCCAGTACGCGTTTTTGTTTTGACTTTTTACTTTTTCTCTGGCTAGCTTGTGGTTCATTCTCATCATCCATGTCTTCAGAAGTTTGTAAGCCACGTTTGTGCTTCAGCAAGAGGGCCACAGCATCAGCAGCAGATGCTTCGGATTCAACTGAAGATGATTCTACCTCATTAGCTGCTGATTGATCAGCAGGCTTTCTCTTCCGTAAAATAAGCCCAGGAGCAGCTTCTTCAAGGTCTTTTCCACTGGCAGAACCTGAAAGAATAGTTTTTCGGTCTTTGTAGTCCACAAAATTATCAGTCTCTTCATTTGCATTTTCTTCTTTTATACAGTTCTCTTCAGGTTCTACGGTCCTCTTGTCACCAAGCCACTGAGGTTTTGGCATGGAGAATGCAGGTTTGCTGCCATTTTCTTGGTTTGTGGAGATACCCTTCTCTTCCTCGGCCGGTTTATCCACTTGGGTTTTTTCAGCACAAGATTCCTTAAGCTTCTCCTCTGTTGAGGTTTTGTTTTGTGCAACTTTGTTTTGCTTTCTGGACTCTAGTCTTAGACTATCATTAGATGCTGGAGATTTTGTTTCTCGTGGCTTGAGATCCCTCTTGCGAGCTGCTTCTCCCATAGGATCAGCTATTTTCAGTAGGTAAACTACCCTGTCAAGCTCAGTTTGAAGATCAGAAAGCTCCTTCTGGATTTGGGCAATCTTGTCATGTACTGCAGAACAGTTCAAACTAGTGAGTGAAGAAAAGTGATATGCATAAAACTGAACATGAATATGGAAAATAAGCATACAGAAATGCATCATTTTCAAGCTTTGTTCTTCCATGAGTGAATTTCAAAACTAATCAGGGATTAAACAAAGTAAATGTTACAAAAATCGATGCAATATCAGATGCTTCTGTAAATAAAAGTCATATTTCAATGGCGTATACTTTAGTAACTTAGCTTGCGGTCATTGAATGCTCTACCCTACACTTCAAAGTCAACAATATCACCATTTTATTAATGACCAATATTTATTACAATATATTCAGATATGTAATACTATGAAAGCATGTTGGTAATAACTTTACTCATGTCATTTTCGTAATAATTTGAGTATTGGAAGTATTATACAAGGGAAAATTAATAATGGAACATATGTATCCTCTGCTCCAACGTCCAATCAGAGTAAAGAATCTCTTCCATGCATCAGTGCTGTAGGACATCTACTCACACATCTATGAACATGTTCAGAAAATAGCACTACAAATATAATTATAAGGAAATTGTTGCATACCATGAACTTCAAGTGTTGCATGGATTTGTGGTTTATATTAAATTATCAACTAATGCCAAGTACAATGCAAGAATAGGTAAAGAAGAAAACAAAGAAAAGGGAAATATTTCATAGTTCCCACTATTGCACAGAAGCTACAAGTATTGCTTGGAAATAACATTTAAAGGTATTGCTGGGAAATAACATTGTTCATAGTTCCCCAACGCAAACAAGCTAAAAGATCCATACTAATGCGACCATGTTTTTTAGACCAAACCAAAGGATTCACAACTACATTAAAATTCTTCTAGACAGTACCTGTGCATTATGCCAAATCGAAAAACAAATATGCCACAAATATGAAGTAAAAAAATAGTTATCTCTAATCTAATCGATTGTGCCCATATTACATACAACTTTATCAAAACAACAGGCAACTAAATACACGTGCAAATAATGAATTTTTTTACAAAATGGATACTACGACACAAATGATCTAAACTGAGGATGCATAAGCAAACAACCACCATCACCTCCTCTTTTAAGTAGTAGAGAAAATGACAATACATATTGCTGAAGGGTATTTGCAACTGTATTCAGACGAACTTGATTGTCCCAAAATAGAGTTGATGATTATCAAATCCTACAGAGAGGTTGAGTCACTTCAGTTGCAAATGTTGGTTTGAGGCCAGTGTTGCTACTAAATAGTAAGTCAAGTTTCCAAAAGAGATCACAAGAACTTCCAAACCAGAACTATATGAAGCTCCTTTACCTTATTTTCATCCACCACCTACTTCCCCAGATGCAATTACAGACCATGGACAGAACTACATACAAAACTACCACTCAACAATTTTCAATGATTCAACAATAAACACCAAGGTGAACAGGCAGCAACAGATTCTTAGTGATATATTCAGACCTTAAGGAAAATTGAAGCATGTCAAAATTCTGAGATGATAAACCTTGAAGGCACTAAGCACCATACCTAATTGAGATGATAATCCTCTCATGTAAGCATCAAGGTCATCCCCAAGATCCGCATTCTCGCTTTTTGCCAGCTTATTCTTCTCTTCTTCAACCAATTTCTTTTTACTTTCAATATCGCTGGTTATGGTATCTTTTTTATCAAGAAGACTATCAGCAGTCTCCACTTGCTGCTCACTGGATTTATGACTAGAAGATTTCTTCTTCGTCCGATCATAGAAGTCATCTTCGTCACTAAATTATTTGAGAATCCATTAATCAGTACACGAGAATGAGCATA
The DNA here is from genome assembly GCA_008326285.1 of Oryza officinalis. Lineage (NCBI taxonomy): Eukaryota > Viridiplantae > Streptophyta > Magnoliopsida > Poales > Poaceae > Oryza > Oryza officinalis. The sequence continues at coordinate 13,114,035 of BDMV01000006.1, read as the reverse complement.
TAAAGCTAAATTTCTTAAATCATACTTATGAACAATGTACAGCTATCTAAGCATCTACCAGCAGACAGGACAAAACTAATGCAATTGGATAAAATATAAATAATTTGATAATAGGTTGCAAGGTAGAAGTTCCTAGTACATTTATCCGTGTTCTAGTTTGCAGTGACTATCTAAAGGAAATTTAGTAGCCAAGCATGATCAACCAAATTCAGCAGTGCAATTCATATCTAACTAACATTTAAATTAAAAGAAAAGGAATATCATTTCAAATAACAACCAACAAATATCGTAAACAAAAAATGCATAACAGTCTAGGCAAAATTTATTAGAAGACAAACCTAAGAATGTCATCTTCTTCCTCAAGACTTGCTTTATGACTACCATGATTTGAGTTTCCAGTGCGAGCACCAAGACTTTCCCGTATACTGTCATTCAAAGTTTCTTCTAAATTTTCCAGCTCCTCCATAAGCTGAGGAAAAAAAGGTTTGTTATGATACCCTGTTGGTGATGGACTGCTAATATGATATGAAAAGGAAGTGCACAAAGGTGTGAAGCATTTGATCCACTAACCTGAGATGTCCTTTGCTCATTCCGTGCAATCTGTGTTTGTTGACCTTGGGTTAACCCACCTTGAGAAATGTCCTTAGCTCTTATTGCATCAATTTCTTTCTTCATGTTCGTAATCTGAAACAAAGACAGAAAGATAAACGTATGGGGTTCAAGACAAAGAAAGATCAAGGCAGCATATTGTAAGACAAGCAGAGGTGCAAACCATATGCATCCATGGGTTATAAGGAAAAAGTCTAGACCACCCCCCCCGAATTTCAACAACATATCCCCGATTTCCAGAGTCCAGATATTATTAATCAATGGCCAACAGTACTTGTTGAAGTTACTTTTTAAAGAACAACAGAAATCAGTATTGACAATCCATGTAACAAGGAGCACACATTTCAGATTCACAAAGAACAGTTTTTCAGATAAAATGAAATTATAAATCCACAAGAAAGTCGGTTAAGCTAAGTCACAAAGAACATTGCATAGAGATCAAATCTCAGTAGTCAGTACAAGTAATATTTACCTTTTCCAATCGCTTTATTATTTTGCTGCGTGTTTTCTCCTGTCTATCAGTAAGTTGACCTTTGTAGGTTTGCCATGTGATCTCATCAGCTTCATCCTAATATAAATGCAACAAATGATGTAATGCTGAAATATGAATATGAACTTTGGAAAGCTCAATAAAACACAGTTCACGTGATTACACGCATGACAAATATTTACGTAAATTAATCAATATACAAAATCTAGTTCTTGCAAAAATAACTAACCTCTGCAGAATCTTCGACTGCATCCTCAGACATACCCCATGAGATACCCTCTGCTAAAGCTGCTTGATTTTTTGCCCGTAAAAGGGAAGCTTCACGATCAAGCATATCTTGCTGAACTCTAGCATCCCGAAGCTTCTGCATATCTTTTTCCTGCCAAATACATAAATTCAAGCAACTTTAAACAACAGGATAGGTTAATTTGGTTCACTGGACTATTCACTAGATGTGAAAATATCCCTTATAACAACAAAGCACAAGATCAAACATGAGGTTTTAGCAGTTAAATTATCAAAGTGAAGTTAGAATGAAGAATAACTAGTTCAACTTCCTGTATGTTTGCTTGTTGCATGACAATATATCTTCGTATTGAAATGTATTGTTTCTCTGAGAACTATTTCTGGAAAAATTAAGTATTTTAGAAGCTTTCATAGGTAGACCCATTGCATAAAGGAACCTCTAAAAAAGAAACAGAGCTCCAAAGAAATCCAACATAAGCACAGATCTGATATAGCATGCTATGATTTTTACTCAGCCACACTCAACTGACACAACTTCAGAAAGTGTTACAAGATCACTGCCAAGAAATCGTACATGCCTAACTGGTAGAAAAAATTCTTCATTTTAATATGACCTCCAAAAAGAAGAATTTAATAAGAATAAACAGCATACTACATCATCAATAACACTGACAAAATTGTGGAACGATCCAAATATGGTAACGAAAATATGAAAGAACAGATGAATCTTACAGGAGGCATCAGCTCAGATGGTCCTTGGAATATGTACAAACGTGATGATCTGGCAAATACGACGAGAAGATTAGTCCAATTGTACTAAGTAACAACAGCACCAACTCAATAAAAAAAATAGAAACATTTAAGGAAAGAAGGGCCAGTAAGCTCCATAGAATTAGGCAACAAAAAAAATTAAAGAATTAATTAACAAGATCACTTACTGCCCAAATCGAATTACATCTCCAACATGAATTTCCACATATATGTTCTTCTTGACCTAGTATTTTCAAAAATAACATCAGAAAATATATTATGAACAACAAATTGTAAAGATTACTGCAATGTTTCATATAAATAATTAATGTGGCACGTAATTTTTTAAAATTTACAATGCGATACGATAAGGTTGATATAAATGATGGAACTAAAACGCAACAGGATAAGAAGCTACTGACATAAATCACTGTTTTTTAAATAAAAGAGCACAAGCAACGACAGAATGCACTCATGACAAAAGCTTATGAAGTTTTAAGGTATAAAGATATGTTGAGCTTTGATAAGGGGGAAGCTTTCTCTGAAGTAAGATAGATGACAGAAGACTATTACCTGAGTTTTATTGATGAAGGACCCATGTGTGCTTCCAAGATCATAAAGGAAAACCTGCCCATCATTTCTAAACTGCAAAACTAAAATAGCATAACAGCAATTCATGAATGTCTCGCTTTAAGCACTAAACAAGAAAATATTCTATATTACAAACTAATAGTACCAATTTTACCTAATCCAGCTATTTCCTTCTCTAGCTAGCAAATAATGTCCACTATGATAGTGACACTGGACTTGAGAGATTATTTGAACATTAACGACGGCTGCCTCCCAAAAAAGGCAACAAGTGCTCATACATAAACATTTGAAATAAAATGTTTTTGTAAGTTAAAAATAATAGAGCTCTGCACAAGAAAATCTCATAACCTGGTCTCTCAAATTCTTGAATTTTGTGGTGTTAAGTTTTTTTTCAGCTATTTAGGGCTGAAGGTATTCACAAGTTGTGGAGTTTGAAGTGAAAGATTAACTTTTCAAGCCAAATTTACTGGGTAAGTTTCATCGGTTCCTCATGCAATGTTATTTCATATATGTTGATGGAAATCACGGCACCATCAATAGCAATTATGCTTTGTTCTCCTCAATGTGAAAAGAACGAGGACAAGCTGGTTACCAGTATGTCAACATTCAGGTGACAGTATGATTAATTGGTAAAAAGATGACTTAGGCTCAAGTTAATGCCATGAAGCAGAAAGCTATTGCTGAGACTGAATGCCATTTTCCTTTTCTAACATCAGCAACAAAACCCCTCAAAAACAAGACAGTTTTTAAGAATGCACTACCATTCTGAACTTGCAAGTTAGCCACTAAGTTAAACACCGGGATTTTCAATTTTGATTTTTCTACAGTTTTACCTATGTCGTAATTGAAAAGACAATGAGGAAAGCAAACATACCAGCATGAAAGCGAGAAATAGTCGGATGCTCCAACACAAAATCGCATAGATCGATTCGACCAAACATGTAAGCTCCTTTCCTGGACCTGTCACATGTAACACCAAACATGATTATAAAGCAGACAAAATTCATGCGAGTTTCAAGCCGTATCCCGCGCACAAACCAAAATATGAGGCTATGAGCAAAGAGGTAGAGCTAGTGTTCTATAGAGAATTAACAATTAATTACTCATGCGAACTCAGCTAATGCTAGGGTGAAGAAAGAAACTCACACGTCAAGCTTGTCAACGATGGTCCCGTCCTTGAGAACCTCGAGGAAGAAGGGGTGGCCCGGTGCGGCGCTCCACTCGGGTATGGCGTACGGGGCACGCGGCCTCGGCTGCTGCTGCTGCCGCTGCGCTGGCGGCGGCGCCGCCTCCGCCATCTCAACATCCCCAGAGTCCCCACCTGAGTTCCCCCCCTCATCCGCCGCCGACGACGACAACGACGAATCGCTAGCGCCAGTGCCCCCTTCCGCCGACGCATCCCCCTCCACCTCCGGCTGCGGCGGCGCGGGCCGTGGCGGCGGAGGCGGAGGCGGAGGCGGAGGCATAGAGGAGCTAGTGCTCGCCCCCTCCGTGGGGCGTGGAGGCGGAGGCGGAGGCGGAGGCATGGAGGAGGTAGGGTTAGCGGATTCGGGCTTGGATGCCGGCTCCGCCGCCGGCGAGAACTTGGGCGGCGGCGGGGGCGGCATGGAGGAGGAGGGGTTAGGGTTTCGAGGTGGAGGCGGAGGCATGGAGGGGTCCATGGCAGGTGCACCGGGGGTGTGAAGCGGAAGCGAAGCGGGGAGACGAGAGAGAGAGGATTCGACGGCGAGGTTGGGGGAGGTGGTGGCCGTGCAGGCGCAGCCGAGGCGGAGGCGGCTCGGCGAAGGGGAACTGGGGAAGAAGACGGCGAGCGCGGCCACGGACCCAAGTCGGCGGCGTTTGGCTAGGCGGTGCGGGTTGGGCAATCTACGCCGTCCATCTCCCATCCAGCGGTCAGAAATCAAGAGGAAAAAAACGCAGGTACTACTGTAAGGTGTGTTTGAATAGTTAAAGATGAAAATAAAGTTTTTGATGTAAAACAAGGTGACATTAACGTGTGATTAATTAAGTTTTAATTATCACAAACTTAAAAAATGGATTTATCTGATATTTTGGCACAATTTTCATATAGAAAATTTTTGTACGAAACACACCGTTTAGCAGTTTGAAAAGCGTGCCACAAATATTTTTATCTTTATCCTGACTTTGTAGTACTTCCGAACGCTACCTAAGCTTTGCTTCATTTGTTACTCCATTCATCCGTTTGATTTTTTTTAATTAAACTTTTTTTAAGTTTAATCAAATTTGTAACAAAATATAATAACATTTTCAATACAAAACAAACATTGTATCAAAATATATTCAATGCTAAATTTAACGAAACTAATTTTGTATCGTAAATGTTATTATTTTTTTTATAAACTTGATCAAATCTAAAGAACTTTGACTAAGAAAAAAATCAAACGATTTATAACGGATAGAGTATTAGAGTAGCATTTCATTTCAGATAATAGTAAGATTTCATGAAGAAATGAAATTACATCCAACTTCTGTACCCATTGGATGCACATAGTAAGAAAAGAAAAGAAAGAAAACCAAGATAACCAAAACAAATCTAAGGTCTACCACTGCTCCAAAACAAAGGATATGATATGATCAATATGTGCCGTTGTCGTATGAAATCATCTACCTTTGAAGTTTCATCTCCATCTCTTAGTGGATAACGTTTTTCTGCTAGGCCTAGGTCTAACAGGACTAGAATGACACCTTCAACACGGAAACGACAAAAAAGCACCAATTTTATCGCATACAGAAAACCAGATTAGTAGAATATTTATACAGATGTGTAAATGTATGAACAGAGTTGCCATTTCAGTGATTGTCATCTTACATTCGAAAAAACAATTGTTTATCTTTTGTTACAATAATAACTCCATAATTCACATTTGATTCAAATTGATCTTGAATTGTACATTGGACTAAAACACGTCGGACCACAGTTTACACACCCATCCTGTAGATACATCCATCAAACTCAACATAATTGAGTCAAGGGTTGTCTGCCAAATAAACCGTAAAATAAATTCCGTAGAAACTTGCCTAAATAATGATTTTATTGGCTAGCTAATGTACAAGCCATCTTTCAGATAAAGAATCCACTGACTCGCCAATAGGATTTAGGAATATCAGGCTATGGAAGGGGAACTTTTCTTGTGGAACATTGAATATGCATCGCTATACACAGCTACTACGTTTGATACAATTGCAAGAACAATCATGAAGATGGACAGGATTTTGTCCCACTTATTTGCTATGCTGTGGGGATCCCTGCGAAATCAGAAGTAAACCGAATTAGGCAGCCACAACATCACAACATTGAAAAGGTGATATCATAACAAGCAATTACTACAGTGTGGAAATCTGCAAATGTAGAATTTTTCACTTCTCTTGGTGCATGTTAGCAGAAGTACTATAACACATTTATCATGAGATAACAGAATAAATATCCCAGCCAATATTTTATAATATGTAGAGCTGGAACAAAAGAAAAGCATCGCAATGAACATTAATCCATTAACTTACCTTAGAGTGATCGCAGCTGGAAAAATGAAGGCGATACACACAGCAGCAGTTGCACCAGTAAATTGGAAGGCATCCCAGATGCTCGGAATGAAATTTGCTGATAGGAAAATAACTAGGAGAAGTACCGCTGTCATTAGAGAAAATCTTCGGTTGTCGGAAGACAGAGGCCTCGATGAGGGAAAGAGAAGCCCATCCAAATTAAGCCGTAGTGCATGGAATATCATGGGGAACACAAGCATAAGGTGGACAGCATAGCTCACTCTAACAGCATCATTTAGCATCGGACTGTATGGAATACCAAGATTGGAGTCAAAGTTAGCGAGCACATCAGACAGCGTAGATTCACCAAAGAGGAGATATCCAAAGAAACTTGTTGTGATATAGACAGTTGAGCATAGAACCAATGATGTGTGTACTATTGGCTTAATCTGAGAAGGGTCCTTCAGCTCGTTATGAATTGGGTGGACTGTAAAATATCAATCAAATCTCTTTAGAAAACTGAGAAGTAAGCAACCTATTCAGGCTTTATAAGACATCAGGACATTATCTAAAAGAAAATCGAAAGAAAGTCTGCCCTATCAAAATAAAAAAAAATAATGCAACAATAAGTCAAAACTTCAATTGGCTCATACCATTATAATGGCAAACATAAGCAGTGACAAGAACTGGCACTGCTGTGAAAAGTTCCCAAACAGATGCCAAATCAGGAACATCAGGAAACAACTTAGGCATTGGAATTTGTCCCCTAATCAACTTGACGATAGCAATTCCTGCAGTAATAATAACAAATACAACTGCCAGAGCAACGGATATGGCAGATGTGTAACTCAGTGAATCTGCAAGAGACAAACAAAAAACATAGCTATGTCATGAATTGGCAGTACAACAAAATGGTAAACAATAAAATCTCACGAAAACATAAGGCTAGTGAAGAAACTACTTACCGACACGCTTCAAACATGCCAATGGAGTAAATACAACAAGAGTTGTAACCAGGAGAACAAAGAAACGCCCGTTCCACCAGTGTGGCCCAAACCATCCTTCTAAAACACCATAATGGTGCTCACCACCAGAGGAGGTTCCAGAAAGCACATCACCTAGAATAAAGTATCACAATGTGTATGTTAGATTTTCACTGCCATGCCTCAGCACGAAATTATGGCCTCAAATAAACAGTTGCACTTATCTACAGCACAATGCAGAACGCAACTTAAATCTCACATGAAACAGAATTGTTGTGTTTATTCAGAAGATATCATATCCTACAGTTCACAATTAGCATGCCGTACTTCCTCAATCTATTACCCAATTGCATTTAGTGATGATATATAGCTTTTAGAAATTTATATGTAGAAAATAAATGAAATATGCAACAATTAAGCAACTGAACAGTGTAGGACATAGGCAACTGAACAGTGAAGGCAATACTGAATCAAAATTCAGGATGTTGTATCGATTTTTTTTACCAATAATGATCATGTAGACGATCATGACGCCGATGTTGTTGACGACGACGCAGACCTGGAGCAGCCTCGTCCCCCACCACCCGAACGCGTCCCCCATGACGGCGCCGTACGACGGCGCGCCGACGACGCGGCTGAACCGGACGAGCAGCTCGATGGAGGCGTCGGTGAGGAGCGCCGCGAGCACGATCATGACGAGCCCCGGGACGAGCCCCAGCACCTTCATCGTGGCTGGCAGCGCCATGATTCCGGCCCCGACGATGGTGGTGGACAGGTTGAACACCGCGCCGGCGAAGGAGGCGCCGGCGAACTCGCCGCCGTCCTCCCGCTTCGTCGGGAGCAGCGGCTCGCTGCTGCCCTCCGGGAGCCGCTCCGTGACACCTCCACCCATCGTAGCGGATTCGTGAAGCTCTAGCGAGAATCCCGCAGAACAAAAAAAAATACAATCTTTGCAACGCTAAAAAAAAGCTTCAATCTTTGTATCAAAAACACATTCCTAGAACTCCAAGAAAGAGATTCCAAAGCGGAAAGCTTCAAACAGCTCGTGGTTTCGCTCCAAAGAACTCCAAAAATCTGACAAAATTGGGGGGTAAAACACCAAAAGGGTGGATCTTTGCACACACAACGAAATCTTCAGGACTAACTGCGGAGATTGGCTGCCGGTGGCGTCCAACCGACGGAAGTTGAACGGATTAGCGGAAGAACTGACCCAGAGTAGGAGAAGGATTACACAACTCTTGCTCCTCGTGGCCTCGTGTATTGCGGGACAAGGACATGAGAGGAGAGGAGGAGCAAGCAGATCAATAAATTTGTGGGGAGAATTTCTGCGATATTTTAGCTAGAGTAGTTAGGAATTTGTTTACTCAGCCTGTCTTTCTTTGATTTGGGAGCGGAGATCTTTTTGTTCTTTATTTTTATTTTCTCCGTGGATTTGTGCACTTATTACTGTATTTGTTAAGGTTATTTGTTTGGTGTATAGGATGTAGTGCTAATAATGTAATGATGTGACTGTCATGATGCCATTGTTCCAAGTCATTGAACGATTATCATCTCGTTGACCCAGTCGAAGTGTATTCGTGGTTTCAGCAATCCGCATGTTTTCACTATAACTTGATGGCAAAAACTGATTAACGGAACATGGTTTGCTGAGCTCAGAGAAATTAACCTCTGTCACCGCATGATCAGGAGGATCACAGATTCACACGATTCGGTACATCTCTTTACTACTACATTTCATTTGAGAACCAAATTAAAATTTATAGACTTCCCTATGGTTTTTTCATCCCAACTCCCAAGCAATGGCCGACGCCAACAACTTAGCTCATGGCTCCTATTTGTTGATGACCACTCGCCTTGATTTCGCCTCATTAGCCAGGACGCCAATGACTGCAGGGCCCCAGGTGAAATCTGAGCCCACTAGTATAGTTACTTCTACTGGTAAACCTCAGCAAGTCACATCTGGCGTACGTCTGGGGCCCACTCGTGACGTGGACGCTGCCACGCGCTCTCTCTGACTGCAGGTGGGGCCGGGCCGAATGGATGGGCCTGCCAGCCACGTTGTGCGCCGCACGTTGGGAGATTTGAGATCCCCTCGCGGGGTGGCCCACCGGGCAGCGACGTGGCGCGCGGATCTCCTGGCGTTAGAGCGGTCCACGTGGCTGGTTCATTACACATAACATAGATTAAGATTATCCCTATAAAAACCACATAAAATTGGACTACATATCTTTACCCTACCTCTGTGACCTTATGAGCATATGTTGCCATAATTATAGTTATCGACGGAAATATCGCTCACTACTAACAGAAATAATTAATCATAAATACGAGTATATGTGTTAAGTTTGGAACTTAAATTTTGATGGATAAGTTTTTATTATAAAAACCTAAACAATTGAACCGTCCTCACTTTTGCTAATTTTGAGTTTTACTTTCATTTGATTTTAAAGATAAATATCTATACTATTTTAAAAGGATAGTTTCAAATAGTCATATGCTTGCCTCCCCTCGCGCGTGAGAGTTACGAAAAAAATTATTATATAGATCGGTGTACCTATTCTCAATGGTATGGTCATATGGGTCTGTTGTATTGCACGGGTATATTACTAGTTGAATTTAAATTTTAGGTCTTCAATAATAAATTCAAATTTTAGGGTTTATTTTTGCTACGAGCACGTGTTATAACAGATACCCCTAGAAGAAAAAATTGGATGGAATGGTAGTATTTTTATTTATTTTTATATATCAGATACTACGTTCTGAATAAGCACGATATTTAAGAGGTCAGTTTTTTGGTACATCCACCTCCTCTCCAAGAGTGCAACACACAGCACCGCTTCCGAAAACACCCCTAAAATTGCCAGCGATACCACGTGCTGCATAAGCATATGTTTAATTTTGACGCTGACAGACAGTTGCTTCTCAGCATGCAGAAACGTGCCGGGTCAAATTCTACCCTGCTGATTCTGGGATTAATTCGGTCTTGAGTAGCCTAGGCATGTATGTATATGTTTTCTTTCTTTGACTTACCTGAAGGTAAGTCCTCAAGAAATTAGACTATTACAGATCTAAATTCTTTTGACAATATAATAAACATAAGAAGAAATATAGGGTAGCAAGATGAAATATGTTGTGTAAGCCTAAAGATTACGGAGGGTTAGAAATACAAAACTTGAAAGTGCAAAATAGATGCTTACTTGGTAAATAGTTGTACAGACTCATTAATTGAGAAGGAATTTGGTAAGATTTGCTTAGGAAGAAATATTTATCTAAGAAAACCATCACACAAGTGAGGAAACGACCAGGTGATTCTCATTTTTGGGTTGGGCTTAGGGAACAAAGGAGTCTTTTATTAGGTTTGGTTCTTTTAAGATAGACAATGGTAATCAGATGAGATTCTAAGAGGATTGTTGGATGGGTGACTCCTCGTTTGATAAGATATATCCCTCCTTATATAATCTAGTAAGAAAGAAAGATGCTAAAGTTGTGAAGGTGTTGAACAGAGCTTCTCTAAACGTTGCTTTTAGAAGGGCTTTGGTTGGAGAGAATTTAGTAGCATGATTTAACCCAGTGGCTAAAGTGGCTCTAGTGAAGCTCTCCAATCAAAGAGATAAGTACATTTGGAAGCAGGACAAGACCGAAATATTTTCGGTTAGCTCCATGTACAAAATGATTATGCATGAAAATGTAGTGACAAGGAAGACTTTCATTTAGAAACTAAGAATTACTTTTAAAAAATAAGATCTTCTTGTTGTACTAAAAAAAGAGTGTTATTTTTACGAAAGACAATTTGACGAAGAGAGGGTGGAAGGGCAACACTAAGTGTTCCTTTTGTAATCACGACGAAGCAATCAACATCTTTTCTTCGATTGCCATGTTGCTAGGTTTATTTGGAATACCCTCTTTATTACTTTTGGGATCAAACCGCCTAAAAATGCTGCTAATCTTTTTGGGAATTGGCTATATGGTTTACAACCTAGGCTAAAATACCAAATCTTTGTAGGAGTTGCAGCTTTGTGTTGGGTAGTTTGGCTATGTAGAAATAATATGGTCTTCAATTGGTTCAAAATTAACTCTTGCTTGCAAGTACTTTTTAGGAGAACTTACTAGGCGCGACAATGGTCCTTGTTGCTTAAAGAGAAAGATAGCCTTTTGTTGAAGAAGGCCTGTGATTTGATGGAAGCCAAGCTTATGCACTTCTTCGGGTCCGGTGGCTGGAACTTGAGAAAGAGAATTGAGGGGTAGCTTACGGTCTTTTGGTGTTTTGTCTTGTTGGGTAAGAGCTTGTTGAGTCTGTTCGGTGCTAAATTATAGGTGCTTGGCTCATGTTGGTCGTTATTTTGCTGTTCTGTTGAGTCTATGTACTCGGTGACTACTTTTGGCTGTGTACACCCCTGTTGGTGTAGCGGCCGGATTTTAAATCCATTATCTAAAAATAAATAATTTTTATGATATTAAAATCTATTATTACCATCACGTAATTGGAACCATATCATCATAAGAAGCACAAAATTTGATCCATACCACACCGTAGGCGTGAAACATGTTTCGAATCAATTTTAGGCTACCATATTTTCATATGTACTAAAATGCCCCTGCCCTCATTGCTTCAACTGTCCTCACCATCGCCGATTTCCAGGCAAATCAAGCGAGCTATCGCCCTGGGGACAACGAGAGAGCGAGGACGGCAGGCACGTAAATGCAATGCAAGTATGACCACTGACGCTGGCGATGTGAGGACGATAAGCAAAGGATGTCGGCTGCGCGAGACACAAGACGATGGCCAAACAACAGCAGTGCCACTAGGGCTCAAATCTGGTGACGACGCTAGGGCTCGGCCCTGGTGAATCCAGTGCCCCCCTCTCTCGCTCTCTCCAGATTTGGGTGAAGCCACTTGTGGTGGAGCTCAGGCCAGGAGGCACCACTACTCCAACGAAACGGCCCCAGTGGATCCCTAGCGGGTAGGCTTAGGCATAGCTAGGTGCAATCGGTGAAAGAGCTCTGTTGTGGCAGCCTAGACGGCTTCGATAGTTCCACGTTGATGGTTAAGGCAATGGCCAGACTTCGTCCGCTGCGGCGTCGAAACTAGCGAAACGGGAGGATCCGCTGGAGGTGCTAGTGGCTATCCCGAAGATGGCAATGGCGACAGACAAGGAGATGGCCGCCATCCCCACCAATTCCGAGTTCTCCCTTACCTTCGCCGACCCTCCACATGTCTCCCTCCTCACCGTGTGCCGGTCTTCGTCCTCGGTCACTGTCATCTTTCTGTCATCGTCGTAGGTCAGCGTTTCTGCTAGCGCTATCCATCTATAGCCTGCATGGTCATCCATTAAAGCAAAGAGACAAGGGCATTTTGGTTCATTAGAAAATACTGTAGAAAAAATGATTTAAAACATGTCTCACACGCAAAGTGTCATAGATTCAATTTTAGATTTGTTGTGATGTCATGATTCAATTACATGAATAGTAATAATAAAATTTAAAACCATGAAATTTATAATGGCATGAATTCAATTAACCCTTAATTCTTCTAGTAGCAACAACACTTGTTGCATCTGTCAAAGGAATAAGTTCACTTTAGGTCTCTCACCTTTATGCCGAGTTTGAATTATGTCCTCAAACCACAATACCAGATATAACGTGTCTCTCAACTTATAAAATAAAACCAGTGTACTCGAGGTCCCAGGCAGTATAATATCCGGTTTTAGCAGACGTGGTGAGTGGAACCCACATAAGCCCCACATGTTAGGGAGAGGAGCCACATTAGCATTCTCTTCTTCCACCTTCATCCCTTTCTCTCTCCCATCTTCTCTCTTTCGATGGATGCGTACAGAGGGAGCAATTGAGGGCGAGGAGGACTGGTGCGGCTCCGGAGCTCGTGAAGAAGAAGCGAGGATGCGTCGCAGCCACCGCCCGTGCCCATGGCATGGGATCCCCATCTCGAACAACAACGACGCTAATCCCTTCTCCATGGCGCCTATCGGCCACGACCACGGGGGAGACTATTGGCAAGAAGACGGTGTGGCCGGGCATCCAGGCTCCAGTGGAGCATCGGCAAGACGCTCCTAGTGTGCAGCATTTGCCACCACCATCCACCAGTGTCCCGGTTGGTTTGGCTTCGTGGCGTTCTCTGTTGGCCGGTGCCATTTCCACGGGCCGCCGCGATGCCACTTCCACGGGCTGCTGAGGTGCCAGCACCACCATTGACACTGCCAATGTCGGAGAAGGAGGAGTTGGGTGCCGACGTAGGAGGTGGCGTCACCGAGCTCGAGCGGCTGCCTTGACTCCTCTCTCATGAGCGCGCAGGTGACGACGCCTCACTTTTGTCGTAACTGATGCAGTGGGAGAGAGGACAAGAAGCTCGCCGAAACGCCGAGGCCAACCTACTGCTGGCTTCGTTGAATCCGGCGGTGCCCCTCTATCTGGCTCGAGCTTGGGCAGCAGCTCCCGCTACGGGTGACGGCGCAGGCATGGTAGATGAGGCCTACCTTCTCCCTGCCTATGCCCCATGGCAAAGCCGTCACCACCGCCACCATGGTCACCTGCTAGAGGAGCTCCTCTAGCTCGGGCGCGCAGTGTTGGCCTGCTCGATCCTCCTCCAGCCGCTTTGAGCTCGGTGACGCTGCTGCCGCCGCCTAGCTCCTCTCCCACCGGTCGGCGCCCTTCTTCCCGTCGCACGCCGTGCGTCGCGCTTCTCCCCATCGGCCACCACCCTGGAGAAGAGAGGGGAAGAGAGAAGGAATACTACGGGCCGGCTAAGATGTGAGGCCCACATGGGTCTCATGCTGACTCGGTCTAGTTTACCACGGTCATCTCACCATGTCAGCAGAAACTGGGTGCAATACTGCTCTAGTATGTTGGTAGCCCGGTATTAAAAGTTGAGGGACATGTTATGGGTGTGTTTGGTTGTTACCTTGAGAATCACGCCTGACTCAGGCATTGATCTCAGGTGTTCGATTTCGGTCGCCTGCGGCTGGATCAACTTGTCTGAGTGAAAGTGCTCAGGCGAGGACAACCACCAAACACGTCCTATATCTTAGTAGCCCTGTATTAAAAGTTGAGAAACGTGTATATCTGGTATTGTGTTTCGAGAATGTAATTCAAATTTAACATTAAGACACGAGACCTAAAGTGAACTTAGGCTGAGTTTGGGAGGTGAGGTTAGGAACTCACCTTACATGCACGTAAAACGGAGTGATGTATTTTCTTATGATTAATTAAATATTTGTTATTTTTTTAAAAAAATGAATTAATATAATTTTTTAAAGCAACTTTCATATAATTTTTTTTTTGCAAAAAACGCATCGTTTAACAATTTGAAAAACGTACGTGTGAAAGACGACAGAAGTGAGTTGGGAACTCTCCTCTCGAGAACACAGATTTATTCCGCCGTAGAATGACTCCAACACATCCACGGTTGATGGCTTAACTCCGTCGTTTGCAGTCACGCACGGGCGGCGCCAAGAAAGCCCATGTCGTCGCTGCCTCCTCCTCCTCAAAAGCGGCGTTTTGAGCCTCCTCCTCGACTGCTGTACTCTCCGCTCAACGAGAAATGCGCACTACCCGTGGTCGGTGGCGGTGCCAACACCCAAGACCGAGCCACCCCCGCCGCCTGCGCCGCGGACCGATTCCTTCTGCACCGGCGCGCGCCTGGAACAGCGGCCGCGACCGCACGAGACAAGCGAAGCGCGCCGATGTTTAGCGCACGCAAAAACCGAGCAAAAGGCTCCACGCAACGGTTGCGAAAGCTGGTGTTGTGCGATCGTGCTGTTCCCCAGCCAAGAGAGGAGAGAGAGAGAGAGAGACGAACACCCGGTTTGGTAGTGTACAGAAAGGCCACCGCTTACGGCTGTAGCCGAAGGAGTTGGTAGGTTGTGTGCCCCACGCCCACGCCCACGCATGGCCTGCGGCGAACGGAACGCGGCTGATTTCTTCATTTAATTCGTCTTCTTGTCCCATATGCTGCTGTATTGTTGTACGTATATGTCGTGGAGTACGTGCTTGTCTTGTTTGTCTCTCTGTTTCTGACGGTGTCACGGTAGGCGCTATGCAGGCAGGACGCGACTGAAGACGACGCACGAAACCGACTGTACTTGTAGTAAGTCTGTAACTAACGCAACATGCACTACGTTACTACGAGTACGTATTCCCTCCGTTCTACTATCTTCGTCCAAAAACACATAATTCTAGATTTGAATTTAGACGTAATTTTGAACGGAGTACAAGCAATTAAATCCTAACAATACATTTAGATTCATAACCAAGAATTAGTTTATTTCGAAGCAAACAGTGTATAGGGTATCTAACTCTTGTTCATCCTACTAAAGATCTGTTAGACACCAGGCCTGTTTGGTACAGCTTCAGTTTCAATTTCATTTTTTTTGGAGCTGGAGCGGAACTGGATGAAACGCTATCACAAAATGAACCAAAGAGGTAGAGTGGGTTTAGACTACTCCACAACTTCACTCCAGACTCAACTCTTGGAACTAAATTTAGTTGGAGCTCTACCAAATAGATCCATAGTTGCAACTTCAGCTCTATCTCTCTTAAAGCTAGAGTCCAACCAAATAATTTAAGTTTTACTTTAAAATATAATAGAGCGGCCTAAAATGCTATCAAAAAATAAACTAGGAGATGGCATGGGATCTAGGCTGCTTTACCATTTTATCTTAAACCTATCTTTAAAGTTAAAACTTTAAAAGTTAGATTTTAGGCTTTGTTATTCCCCTGTGTTCCCAACTCACTACTATTTTTTTTCACATGCACGCTTTTCAAATTACTAAACGGTGTGTTTTTTTGCAAAAAGTTTCTATATAAAAGTTGCTTAAAAAATTAAATTAATTCTTTTTGAAAAAAATTAGCTAATACTTAATTAATTACATGTTAATGAACCGTTTCGTTTTTCGTACACCCTGTTGGTTTCCCAGCACATAGTAACGAAGACAACTTTAAAGCGCTGCTGAACAGGTCCCAAGTCGCAACCTACCGCCTACACTAGTCTTTTGCCCGCTAAAAGATCGAGCTGCCCGAAATCTATGGAGAATCCGGGACGAGTTCCCAAACAAAAAGGTACGTCGTCGTTTGCTGTGTTCGTCGCCAAGCAGTACTGGTCCAGTACCGTGCGCTGTGCTGGCCGGCGGCGGTAGCTCGTCCTTTGTATTTTTCCTGCTGTTTCCACTCTCCGGCCATCTTCTTCTCCGTCTACTTCCTGTTCTTGTCTCGACTTTGGGTAAACCATATAATAAAGTACCCTTCGCTCTGTTTCTAGTCAAATTCGAATGAACACTTTCAGATAGAGAATTTGCAACGGTCAGCTCCGATTCATGACAAACGCGACTTTCAGCTCGGTTCAATATATATTTTTGCTTCCAATGATCGAATTTATCATCAAGCTTTTATAGCTTTAACCATCAATTTTTATATTGAAATGAGTTTATAAAATCTACTCCCGTTGTTCCAAATATAACCATTTCTAGGGTTTTTAGCAAAAACTAGGATAGAGGGAAAATGTTGTCTTTTAGTTAACCTAGTGGTTAAATTTTGAATTGCTTAAATTCCCTTCCTAAGCATATCATTGTCTGAAAATGTATAGATTCTCATGTATTAGCATATCAGTGCCCTAAGAAATACTTATATTATGGTAAAAAAATTTTAATTTATATTTTGAAATGGAGGTAGTAATAAATTTTTGTTAATATGTTAGTATTTTTCCAAACAAATCTATGCATTTATCTTTTTTTAGAATTAAACTAAACATTTGAGAAATTTTTAGTGAGTGAATGATTCAAAAGTTTTACTAAATCTTGTCCTGTCGTCAAATATTTATGACCGTATAGAATTTGATACGAGGCTGATTTGATTTAAAACCAAAACATATGTCGCCAAAAATATACTCTATTATTTTATATTATTTTGTATTATAAGATGTTTGGGGATTATTTTAAGTCAAACTTCTTTCAAGTTTTTATAAAAAAATATAGTAAAATTTATAACACTAAATTAGTTTTATTAAATTTACCGTTGAATGTATTTTATATATTTTATAGTATATTTGTTTCATATTAGAAATGACACTACAGAATATTTATAGTTGAGGCCAATATGTATGTTAAGTTAATTAGGAAGGAAGCCCACACACAGATGCGCAAGCATCTTATTTATTGTTTAAAGAAATAATATTAAGAGAATTAAGTCATATCTCACCATATGTATATAAGAAATTGTAGATTTTGTCTCATAATAACAAAAATCTATGTCGTGAAATATACCGTAGACTTTAATATAAATGATAAGATTTTTTTTTATATTCAAACAAAAATCACTTTTGTGTAGGTTATGTAAACTCACCTATTGTCACCATTACTTATTATCATTATTACCAAAATAAGCCTAATACATCATTAATACATAAACCATTCATCTACACTACATACCTAAATTTATGTCAACACTTATTTCTAAATCTATAAATAAATATTCTTAAAATGCTGCTTCTATTGATTAATTAATGGGATAACACCGTTAAAAATTAAACATGAATATCCCCTCTAGCGGGTAGAGCTATCAAGGCTTCCTTTCTTTCCCTATTGCCTTTAAACATGGGTTCCGTATCGTCATACTCATGCCTCTCAAGGTCAGCGTGAGTATAAATTTAAGGTCTAATTCACTGTCAGCATCCTTAAAGACGATTACATCAGTAAGTAGGAAGTTGAGCAATATTGTCAACGGTGGCCTCCACCGAGGCTACCTCAACTCAACCATACGTATGCCCCCTACTATAATTGTAAAAGTTGCTCGATGCCCTTTAGAGGAAGCAATACAAGATGGATGTGAAGAAAATAGTTCTTTCCATAAAAAATAGTTGTTTTTGCGTTTTGTGTAGCCATAATTTGTTTATAGTATTAATCAGTACTACTCAATTTTTTATGGTATAGATACAGTATTCTCTTTTGAAATGAGTGAGCTTGATCATTAAAATTTGTATCACTAAACAGATATACAGCCGTAACAATCTTCAGAATATCACATTGTTTATATTTTGACAAAAATCTATATTTTCACATCTGGTTTGTTTTCGTCATCTATTGTTCATAATTGCATGAGACACCTTTACTAATTCTAAAATATACTTATTTCCAAAATTATTTACAATAACTAAATTGTTGGAGTGCACTTGTAGTCACGTCAGTGGAGTGTATATGGCATACATTCATCAACTATCACTTATGCCCGACATATTAGAATTTCTCAACTATAAAAAAAATATATCATAAGTAATTTAATGCACATGATATATGATTGTTCATTTGTTACCAAACCTATTTGGCAAAGAAAAAATGTAAATGACAATGGATTAAGGGGTCATATAATAGATCATTGCCTAGGAATACCAATCAAATAGTTTTGAAAAATCTAAAAAAACTTTTGAGAATCTTAATCTTCATAAATTAAAATTAAATCAGATATAACTGACAAAACATAATGTTTTTTCGTTTTCAGGCATGTAGATTCTAGTTAGTGTTATATATTTCTCAAGTGATATTTGACATCATAAAATATGATGTGAAATTATTTCAAAGATTATGATGAAATTAATTATTATTATGTCACCTAAATTATTTGAAAAATTATTATGATATTAATTATTATATGTCAGCTTCATGTGTTGGTAATGTATTTAGCACCATAATATAACTATAAGTCATCAATATTTGAATACAACGGACTATAAGTTGAGCATATAATTTAAAAATGGGTGTTTAAATACTTTTGATTTGATATTTATATTGATCTTAGGTTAACTTCCATTTTTCTGAAGTAATAAATTTTTTATAGTATAGAAAATTCTATTTTAAAAATCTTCTATATTTTTTCCATTGTTCTACCAACGTACATATGTATTTTTGGGCTTTATAGCTTTTTTAAGTGATATGTACGTATGTTTCTTTGATCTTTTTAATCGAACATCTGGTAAACAATTTCTCTCGTATACACAGGAGATTAAGAAGAAACGGGTTAATGTAATGGTATAAAATAACAGATCCATTAATTTAAATGAAAATCGACAACAAAATTACATAGTACCACGAAAATCGACAACAAAATTACATAGTACCACGTAACGGCCTAAGAGAGCTGGTAAAAGTACCACGTGATCATATTTTTTAGAGTAATAAATTTTAGTTTTATAGTATAGAAAATTATATTTTAAAAAGACCGTCTATTTTTTCTTCGATGGTTATAACATCGTACATATATTCAGCATACATACGTATGTTCCTTTGTTTTGTAAGTGAATAGTATATCAATGTTTTTAATCTTTTTTTGTCTTTATATTTTTTTTGGCTGTTATACAACAGAATCCCGTTCGAACGGAATGATACTAGTTAGGTATCAGGTCCTGATACCTCTGAGGTATCATGTCCTGCTAACTAACTGGTTTAGATGATACCTATCAGGCATCAGACGATTACTACCACGTATCAGGTGATACTTGCGAGGTATCAGATGATACCTATTAGGTATCAGGTGATTCCTATCACGTATCATGTGATACTTGCGAGATATCAGGTGATGCCTATAGGTATCAACTGACACCGGTCGATACCATGTCGATACCCATCGGTATCAGGCCTGGTACCCCACAGGTATAAGGTGATACCTGTCAGGTACCAATTGATATCTCATTGGAACCGGTTGATACCCATCGAGTATCAGATTTGAGCTGAGAACGGAAGAGAAGAAGAGATCGAAATGGTTACCGGATAGCTACGGCGATAGCGACGACTCTCCCGGTCCTCACTCGACGCGGCAGCGACGACGACGGTGACACTTCCCATCCTCCCTTTGCTAGATACGATGACGGACGACGGCGTCGACGGCAGCAACCACCTTCGTGTGTGGCCATGGCGACCTAGGGGAGAAGTAGCCACCGCTACTATCGCCAACCACGCAGCCCGTCGCCGAGAGACCCTGGAGCCGCCGGTCCCATCCGTCACCGTCAGTACAGCGATGCTCCATCAGCCTCCATCGTCGTTGTCGCCGTGGGGGATCGAGTTTAGGGGAGAAGGAACTAGCCGTCCTCACTTAGCGCTGCAGCGGCGGCGACCACCTTCGCACACGACCATGCCGACCTGCGGAAGAAGCAGCCACCGCTACTGTTGCCAACCACACAACCCGTCGCCGAGAGCTCCACCGTCCATGCCCCACGCTGGAGCTCGTCACCGCCGGTCGTGTCCTCTCGCTGAGTAGGTCCTCTTCCCCCGGCTCGCGCCGGAGGTCCTCGCCGGTGGCCACCTCCTCTTCACTACTCAGCTCTAGCTCCTTCTTAGATAGGCAAGGGGATAAGAGGATCCCGTCGGGACGGATCTCGACATGTAGCATTCCCGTTTTTTATCGTACGTATGTTTTTTGTTTTTTAAATAAACAGTACCTATTGCATCGTACGTAGTACTACGTAAGTATTTCCATTGTACGTACGCAACTATTTCCGCTAAACGAATTCTCTCGGACAAAGAAAATATAAGTTTTTTAAATAGATCTAATCGGATGGTGTAAAATAATGAGTCACTAATTTAAATAAAAATCGATGGTGAAATTGTAGAATACCGAGATCTAATCTAACGGTGTAAAATAACGGTCCAAAAATTTAAATGAAAATCGATGGTGAGATTCTCGAATACCATATGACGGCCTAGGAGCAATTATAGAAGCACCACGTGACGGCTTATAAACGTTTATAAGATATTTAATGGACTTTTAGTATACCATAGATAGATATAGTTGAACAAACCTTACCTTAAAAAAAGTTGGTGGCGCCAAAATTCACTAGAGTATAGAATCAACATGTAAGTAATATTTTAAAATTACTAGCATGTTGCCTATGTGTTGCAATTGGTTATTAACCTGTTATTACTATCATTTCCTGCATGTATAATGTTTTATTTTCTACATATTTTTGTTACTTATATGTGGGCTACTAGTTCCACACAATCATTTTTCTTTTTCCAGAACACAGTAAGAAATTGATGGTGGAGTGACATGGGAGCGCTCTAGCCCCCACACTATTTTTTTTTCTTTTCACAAAAGCAGAGAGTTGATGGTGATATATTCATCACTCACCACAAGAATTACTCATTTTTACAGGAGTATAGACAACATATGAGATTAATTTTTAACTGGATTGGTGAACTTGCAGACACAAATTTTGGAGAAATCTCCTATATATTCCGCCATAGCACGAGTTCCAGTCTTGCAAAAAAAGCTGTCAGTGTTATGGATAAGGCATATCCAATGATTTTGGGTTGGGCTCGGTAAGACCCATCATATATCAAGTTTTATACGGAATCATGCCTCATATGCGAAAGGTGTTCCGGATAAGAAAGAAGAAACATAATTTAAGTTGCAAACTACAAGGACTATTCGAATCGTATCCATATTTGTCTTCCTATTTCTACTTAGACAAAGAAACATCTGTGTGTATAAATATAAGACCCTTTAGGAGGAGAGGGAGACACATCAATATGGGCCAAGACACACCAACATGAGGAACAAACGTAGATAGACCTCATCTGGAGTCACAGAGACCGACATGAGGGATCTAGAGCTATCCTCCAAATCTCGTCGAGTTCATATTAGAGAAAGAAGACTACCCTATCATCGACTACGTGTGGATTCATGCCATCAAGTCGACAATGACTAGATAGGTTACCCCAAATATTATACTCATATGATTATGATATATAAGAGTAGCACCGACTTCGGCTAACAGGAGTAGGGCTATTACCTGTTAGTTAAGGGACCCGAACCTGTATAAAAATCCTTGTCTCCCATCTCTTTTACCTCAGTCTCACGTATTTCTTGGTTCCAACGATCTCCATACTCAACAAATACCGTAGTCGTGATCTACTTCGTCGACAGTGGCACATCAGGTAGGGGGATTTTGGTGCTAAAAGGTTTCGACGGGATGAGTTTCAAGAGACGGATTCTTCGACGACAAACTACTCGATGACTTCGGCTTTAGGGAGATGCAACCCGATCAAAGTGTGTTCTTCGATGGATTGGGACCCTCGTCATCTCAAACTTCATCTAGTCATCACCGCAGCGGATTTTTCGACGAGAGATACTTCAACGACTTTGGCTTTGGGGGGTCTGACCTGACTAGAGCATGTTCTCCGACCAGATCAGAATCATCACCACCAACGATTCGATCTATTGAGATTGACCAAGCTACAAGATATTGCCGCCACGATGGACATCAGTTCAGAATTGTCAGTCACGAAACCTTCGTTCATGCCGATTACTCCCGAACCACCATCCGTCGTCAAAAATTCTGCTATAGTCATCGGGCGGCGTCTTGCATTGGCCTAATATAAACCTCCCCGCGTTTTCTTGAAGATACAACTAACCGGCTGTGTTTTAGTCAGATAGCTACAGCTCCACACGTGTTGGCATAGCTAGATTGGTACCCTTCTCTACCCCCCGAGATCGACCTGTACAGCGACGTTGCAAGGCCCAGGATCACGGCGTCGTCCCCTGCTGAGCCTGTACACCAACATGTACTAGTTCGATTCCATCCCCTCTGACAACATGCACAGGAGAAAAAGCAAGCTGCATGATGCCAAGGACTCCTCTTCACGCTTCCCAAGGAAAGTAACAAGAAATCAATTAGGCCAGTCTCAGTGAAGGTTTCATGGAGGTGTCATGCACATTAATTAGAGTGCCACATCAGCAAATATGTACTTTTTGCATGAAATAGAGAGGAGAGAGAAGAAAAGAGTTTCACCATGGTGAAACTCGTATGCACTGTTTCCTAGACTTTGGTAACCGCGTGAAATCCCACTGAGGGCCAGATTGTTTCACCATCTTGCATGTGATCCAATCATCTTGCAGCAATTAAATGCTTTGCTTAGCCTTGGAAACAACAAAATGAAATGCTTCATTGCTGGGGTTGTTTCATGGATGGTTTCATTTCAATCTTGATGACGTGTTAGTATGTGAAACCGTGCAGTGACACTGCCCATTGAGACTGGCCTTAGTGCTCCAATGTTCCTCTCCGATGATGTACATCAAGAGCAAGCACACTAATTAAGGTACTTAGGGCTGCGTTCGGCAGCTTAACTTCCCCGCGCACAGTGTTTTTCCCACGTGCACACTTTTCAAACTACTACACGGTGAACTTTTTTGCAAAAAGTTTCTATACAAAAGTTGCTTAAAAAAATCAAATTAATCTATTTTTGAAAAAAATTTAGCTAATACTTAATTAATCACGCGCTAATGACCGCTCCGTTTTCCGTGTTTACGGTGCGCGTTTGGAAAGCAGACTGCCGAACACAGCCTTAGTGGATTAATTTTTTAAAAATTAATCTACTAATTCCGTAGATACATCCGACATGTATCTATAAAGATGTATCTATAAAGGTACGCAATATTTCATACAATTTATCGTATCTATTTTCAGATCCATAATTTATTATATTTACCTAGAGCATGTTTTCTATACAATGTATATTGTGCGAGTGCTTCCTATGTTAGGCTGACAACAGTATAATACTGGTGGCTCGCTATGTTTCTTCTATATAAATCATGCTTATTTACGGTTTACTTAATACCCAATATTTAATCTAAATCTGCTCATTACAACCTGATAATACTAGAAGATTTATACATTTTTTTTAGGACACGCTCGATATTCTCTGCTATATATCTTGTCTTCCAGAAAATATTTTTCAGAAACAATCAAGCACTTGAGTAGGCAGCGGTCGAGTACACCCCATTATCGAGAACGTTCTCGAACAAATGCGGAGTTGTCGGACCAAACCTACTAAAAGAGACCGACGACCTATCTCACATTTAGCGCCGGTCACGTCCGGACTATTTGAGAAAAGGTTGTTACGAACAATTCACTCACGAATGTTGTCGGCTTGATTACCCGACATAATTCTGAACGGACGTCCGATATGCTATTAGTTAGGTATGTGAGTCATGCTGGCCACATGAGATGCACATGTAATAACCAACTCTAACGCCCCTAAAAGTGGTCGAGAGATGACTACGCCGGGTCCTCGACCAACGTTGTAACGATCTCTCACTACCTATCAGAGTTGCCTTTGAGTGGTCGAGAGATGACTACGCTCAGTCCTCGACCAGCGTTGTAGCGATCTCTCACCACCTATCAGAGTTGCCTTTAGGTGGTCGAGAGATAACGACGCCCGGTCCTCGACCAGCGTTGCAGTGATCTCTCACCACCTATCAGAGTTGCTTTCGGGTGGTTAAGAGATGACTACGTCTTATCCTTGACCAGCGTTGTAGCGATCTCTCACCACCTATCAGTTGTCTTAGGGTGGTCGAGGGATGACTACGTCTGGTCCTCGACCAACGTTGTAGTGATCTGCCACTACCTATTAGTTGCCTTAGGGTGGTCGAGAAATGACTACGCCTGGTCCTCGACCAGCGTTGTAGCGATCTTTCGCCACCTATCAGTTGCTTTAGGGTGGTCGAGAGATGACTACGCCTGGTCCTCAACCAGCATTGTAACAATCTCCCACCACCTATCAATTGCTTTCGGATGGTCGAGAGATGACTACACTTGGTCCTCGACCAGCGTTGTAATAATCTCTTATCACCTATCAGGGTTGCCTTCGGATGGTCGAAAGATGACTACACCTGGTTCTCGACCAGTGGTTGTACTAATTTCTCCCCAAGTTGCCTTCGAGTAGTCGAGAGATAATTACACCTGGTCCTCGGCCAACGATGGTAGTTATCCTCTCACCATCTCTCCAAGTTGCTTTTGAGTGATCGAGGGATAACTACACTTGGTCCTCGATCGGCGGTGGTAGTCATCCTCTCACCATCCCCTCCGAATTGCCTTCGAGTGGTTGAGTACGTCTACATACCTGGTCCTCGATTAGTGGTTGTAGCGATTCTCCCATCACATCTACAAGTGATTGAGTACGTCTACATATTTGGTCCTCGGCTAGCGGTTGTAGCTATTCTCCCACTACCTCTACAAGTGATTGAGTACGTCTATATATCTAGTCATCGAACAGTGGTTGCAGCGATTCTCCCATTGCCTCTGCGAAAGTGATCGAGTACAACTACACACCTGGTCCTCGACCAGCGTGGTAGTGATCTCATCACCACCCATGCATCAATCTCTATAAGTGTTTATACATATAAAATATGCAATATTTGTCCGTTGATCCCCTTTTCTTATATCGCTATGTCTCGAAGTTGATTCTATTGTCCTTTTACGTTAGTCTGACAAGCTTCGGGGTCTCATGGATCTCAATCGGGGATGCTTGGCACTATGAAAGCTTGTCGGGCCATGCAGAGTCAAATGACCATGTTAGAACTGATCATGTTAGAGTACTCACTTGAATATATTAACCAAGCCGTGTAATCGGGAATTGGTTTTTTCAACTTCACGGTTGGGGGCTAGGAATTTGCTGCTTCAGCATAGTTTGTTATAAGATTTAAGTTGCCTGTGTGAAAAACGACTTTTATATAAAGACAGCTGGAGACTAGGAAGGATACCATACTTCGATTGCTGAAGGCAGCTCCGGCGAGAGTACTCTTTTATTGTCATAAATAGATTCAGTTTATTTTTCATTTTCAATTCACATTTACCCCCGAGCATTCGCTTGGGGACTTTTTCTATCTAACAATTTGCTCTGAGTAATTGATTTCATGATAGTTAGATATCGGAGCAGTTAAGTGAGACATCAGGAATTTGTCGCATATTCCGCACCTACTCGGCTGTCCGAGAACGGTTGGTTGAATTCGACAAGGGTTACTGAATAAAACGATGGCGTACCCGCCGAGACGGAAGCTTTTGACTTCAATCCAAATTCTCGATCAAGGCTGGACATGGAACTTAGTCGCATACTCCATCCCTTCTCGGTCGTCCGAGAACGGTTAGGTGAGTTCGACAACTATTGTTCTAAGGTCTCCGGTCGGGAACATCAACTCGTTCATTTGCATTGAAGTCGTGGACTACTGTCAATGTTATGGATAAGGCATACCCAATGATCTTGGGTTAGGCTCGATGGGACCCACCATATACCAAGTCTTATACAGAATCATGCCTCATATACGGAAGGTGTTCCGGATAGGGAAGAAGAAACATATATTTCAAGTTGAAAACCACAAGGACTACTTGGATCATATCCATATTTGTCTCCTTAGTTTTATTTGGACAGGAGATATCTATGGGTATAAATATAAGACCTCCTACGAGGAGAGGGGTACACACCAATATGGACCAAGACATACCAAAATGAGGGACAAGCGTAGACATACCCCGTCTGGAGCCATAGAGGCTGACATGAGGAATCTAGAGCTATCCTCCAAATCTCGCCGAGTTCATATTCAAGAAAGAAGACTATCCTATCATCGACTACGTGTGGATCCATGCTGTTAAGTCGACGACGACTAGATAGATTATCCCAAATATTATACTCGTGCGATTCTGATACATAAGAGCAACACCGGCTTTGGCCAACAGGAGTAGGGCTATTACATGTCAGTTAAGGGGCCCGAACCTATATAAAAATCCTTGTCTCCTATCTCTTTTACCTAAATGTCACGTATATCTTGATTTCAACGATTCTCATACTCAGCAAATACTGTAGTCGTGATATACTCCGTCGACAAAAGCCTTATTTGTTTTTTTAAAATTGTTTTGAAATTGTAACAATATACTCCAGACCCTTACACAGAAATTTGCTCGATGAGTTAATAAACCATCGACCATCGCATTAGTTTCAGATGAAATGGTACGGTTTGAGTCATTTTTGGCGACAAGGCCATTACTTGTACTACTATACATTCATTCATATTCATGTGTTCCAAACATGCATGCTTTCCGTGCTCACCAAACATCATTTTCAGATCGCATACAGGCACAGTACTCCATTTCTTCGTGACCCCATTAATTCATTAAATATGTCGTGCCAGGGTCGGTCCAGAGGTCAGATGACCACATTGCTAATTTGATTTCATTATAAATTCTGTACCGGCCTGCGGTTGATTAAACCCCTAGCGAGCTATATCTACACGGTTATATGGATTGCTATCAGATCATCAATTGCATGTGGTGCCCATGTCCCAACAACGAACAATCATGCCGACGATTTTAATTTGCCCCCAATCAGATTAATTAACTCATCCGTACGTATCTAGGAGTAGTTAGCTATCTCTATCGATACAGGTCCCCATCTGAATAAGCCAAACAACATAATTACAGACAAACAATAATTTATGAATAAAACTTTTATATATATATATATATATATATATATATATATATATATATATATATGTTCTTAACGATTTAAAAGCAAAGACTAAAAAATAAACTACGATGAAAAAAATCCCAAAATTGAAAATTTAAATTTTGGCTTATAAACATAAGTATAAGCGAAAAGATGAGGCTGTATATACACTACTAAAAAACTCTCATAGAGACCAACCTTATAGGTGACGGTTCATTTAAAACCGACACCTATGAGCCTTTTTTCATCTCCACACGATGAAAAATAAAGAATCGACTCCATTATAGGTACCGGTTCTAGAGAAAAAACCGACATCAATACTGTAAGTATCGGTTTTTTAAAATAACCGACACCTATAATATATTATAGGTGTTGGTTTTCTGAAGAAACAACACTTATAATATATTATAGGGGCCGGTTTTTTAAAAAAGACACCAAAACAGACCGAGCCGAGTCGATAGATTCGCGCGCACAAAAAATCATCAAAATAGATCAGATCGAGACCGAGCCAGTCATCGAGTCTTATCCTCTCCCCCATCGAGTCCCTTTCCTTCTCCTCCCTTTCCTCCCCCTTCTCTGTCCGTCCTCCTCCTCCTCTGTCCATCCTCCTCCTCTCCGTATGCAAGTAGTGGCCAGGAGCGGCGGGTGGCGGCAGCACCCTCCCCTTTGCCGGATCCCGCAGGAGGGGAGGTGGCAGGCGGCGGCGCCCGAGGAGGGGCGGCAGGCGGCAGGCGATGGCACCCGAGGGGAGGCGACGGGCGGCAACGCCCTCCCCTCCCTGCCGGCAACGAAGCAAAAGGTGGAGCAGGAAGCCCGGTGGCCAGCCCCTCACCCTTCCCTCCCATCCTCTCCCCAGTCTCTATTGTAGATTTTTTATAGATGTTTTTGTGAATTTGTGGATGATTTTGTTATTGAGTATGTTCATTCTGTGATGTTAATCGATTTTGGTGACGATTTAATTTTGATTTGGATATTTGGGAATTTCAATTTGATCTGGGGATGTCAGGAGAAACTCGATGTGAGGCATGGGCGCATGGCGCGGTGACGGCGTTGGTGAGTCCGGCTCGACGGCTGTCCTTTTTTTTGGGCTCCTGCGAATCTATAGGCGCCGGTATCTTTTATTAGTGCCAATAAATTGGTACTGGATAAAAATCCAATACCTATGAACTGTCACAAACCGGCACCTATGTCATATCCTGCAGCAGTGATAGCATGATGTCTAGTTTATATATACGTGTACATTGCATTTCGAGTTAGGCACTTAGTACACATTAATTTGTGCTTACAGAAATCTGAATGATTCTACTATGCATGCTTTTGTTTATTTTATGGAGATATTATTAGAATTATTAGAATGATTGCATGGTTTTATTTTGAATGATTCTCCCAACTGCTAAGAATGATTCTGTGCTGAGTTGTATATCAATCAGAGCAAGGTTTAGTGCACTCTAGCGCATGGTAATGGATAAGCTTGTCTGTACTAGCTGGACAGGGTCAAGATCAGGCTTGCCAATTGTATTTCGGAGGCCGGTTTTGCTCTTGAAATAAAACATAACTCACTACTAAGAAAACAATTTTTTTTCAGACGAGACTCATTTCACTAAGCAGACGGGCCTAATTTTTGCTCCCAAATGACCGCCTGCAATGTGGGGGGTGAGAGGCGGATGACCATCCGCGTGCGAAAATAAATCTTTCCAGACAAAAAACTTAAGCCTCCACTTGTGAAAATCTATCTTTCAAGGTGGAGTCTTAAGATGTACGCCTGAAAAGGTATATTATCCTAGGCAACCACCTTAAGAGCTCCACCTGCGAAATATATCTTCGCAGGCAGCACCTTAAGCCATCCATCTGAGATAATTACCCTATATAGTCTTTTTCTTCTCCGACCCTTTTCAGTTCACCCAAAGTTTCTCTCTCTAAAAACAAGCAAAATATAGAAAAAAGGTTTTGAACTCGAAATATTCGATGTTTTTTCTACAATGGTTAGATTCATGTATTTTCTTTCTTGTTACGAAGTTTTTTTTTGCTTTTTTAAGGCTTTAATTGTGATGGATCTATGCATGCAAAATTGTTAAAGCACTGTGTGTATTTTTTTCTTTTTATGCTTTTCTATACTATAATTGTGATGGATCTCTTATCCCCTAATGGTTAAATATGATGTTTTATTATTGCCCAAAATATATTTTGCCCACTTCTCATTCGCTAGATCTACATAGGAGAGAGAGAAAAAATATGTAGTTACTTTTCAATCTTTTAGGCTTGGAGATACATTAATGGTCTATTTGGTTCCATTGCCCAGCTAGCCTAGCTGGGTAAGGGCAACCCAACTCGTTGCCAGTTTGTTAGGCTTGTCATATTCTCTGTTTGGTTGGTTTGCTTTCTGTGGCAAGAATTAGTGGCTAGCCGTTTGGTTCCTTCAACGAATCACCTTGCTCTTTAGAGTATTTTTTTGCTGCTTCTTTTCAAATTGAGCAAAATAACATTGCACACCGATCATTTTTTCACAGATGGCTTTGTTACAAGAACACTACAGATTCTTAACGGCCAACCTTGCATAATTTTTTTTCCACGGTTAACTTGGTCACAAGAATAATACGGATAAAAGTAGTAAAATGGGCAAAGAAATATGCTAAAAGAATTCCTTGAAACAATCAAACAATTCTTTGAATTACTTTATTACAGGTTTGAACCAAAGCATATCAATTATTTAAAGAATATCTAAATTTCATGTTTCATTCTTGAAATACTTAGCTTCAATGCATAATAATTATTCAAATATCTCAGCAAAGAAATCACATAGCAGTTGGATAGTTTTCTATTATCTATTGGGCCACATATTCCTTAATAGAATTCAGGGGTCTACCTTTCAACATGGCAGCTATATTCTCATGGGTCGCAAGATAAGTCTGCAGCTCAAGTCGAACCATGACAAGGTATTCTTTCATCTCATCAATTATTTTGAATAGGGATTCATTTGGATGTGTCATATGTGTGAAACGCATGGTTTCAAACATATTATCCATAGCCCCTGTTATCTCATAAACTGCATTATCATCAGCTCTAACTCTTTTACCTTTGTCAGCTTTTCTACCTTTTGCACGCCTAGAAGATGAGCTACTTCCAGCATTGTTCTCTTAATCTGGAAGACAGCCTGAGTCATAATTTAATGAAGGGTCAACATCACCAGGACTACCATTTTTCTCACTAATAAAATCATCTTCATTCATTGGATGGTCATATGGTGTTTGCAGAACATTGAACTCTCCTGTTGCATGCTTGTCTTGAAAAATAAATTCCATTTCATCAAACCAACATATGGGGACATTAATGAATTTAGCCCTTTTATCTTTGGCCTACACATGACAAGAAAAATGTCAGAAACATAGAAATCCATATAGTGTAAACAAGATAGTTATTTGCAAGAAAAGAATAGTAGAACACTCACATTATTCATTTGAACAACCTCTGTCTCATCATATAGGATTTTTTTCTCAACATCATCAAAGTTGGTCCCGCTCAAATTCTTTGTCTCCATTATCACCTTCCACTGAACCTTCAACTTGTGAAACTTGTGATAAACTTGTCGGCTTGTGAAGTTTGTGTGATACTTTTCATTAATTTGCTTTGCACATAGATTTCTTTAAATACAAGTTGTCTTCCATCAGCTAGTATCTTCTCCTTATAGCATCGCAACATTTCCTCGAGAAATCCAATCCCAAGCAAGAAAACACGAAACAAAAAGTCAATTAGACTCGAACTGAGTGTTGCTAGTTAGACCGTATGGTCAACCACTGTAGGCAATCGATCAGGCCGCGGTATGAATAGTTGTCTGACCGACCTGACTGACCTTTGCGAAAAGGCTCTGATCTTTTCCTAAATTTAGTCTAGTATCAAATCTGGCTGTCAACTATAGTTATATTTTCTAAAGAAACAAAGTAGTAATACCATTGCAAATTTATTGTGTTGTAAAAATTTCATTATTATTTACGTATTTGTAACCATGGCATTGCAATACCTTTAAAATTAGATCATGCCATTTTGTATGTATCGAACATGTGTTATATAGTTTTTCTACTGTATATTTATACGAACCAAAATATTCCATCTGTGCGTGGAACCTATTTGTCAGTTTCATTTTTTTCCTCCACCCTCCTCCCTCTCTCTCTCTCTCTTCTCCCTTCCCATCTACTCCACCTCTGACCTCTCTCCTCCTCTCCTCTACTCTCACGCAAGGCCAGAATCACCGGAAGGACGGAGTTCTCCATGGCTCCGAAGAGGAAGCCGTGAGGACGGCAGCGGCTAAGACGAAGTCGGACCACGACGGCATGTTCCGCGGCGTCTCCGCCTTCGCCGTCCCGGCCCCCATGCCGTCCAGTCTTGCCGCCTCGGGGTCGCGCAGATGCGGGGTCATGTCCAGGAGAAGCAGAGGCTGGCGCAGATAGGGGGTCGTCTCCAGGAAAAGCTCGCCCAGGCCGCGGCGGTCACCCTCGTTCTTGCCACGGACGCCAAGGCGCTACTCCAGGAGTTTGCTATCTTGAGTTTTTAAATTTAAATTTTGGTTGGGGCTGATAAGCTAAGAAACAAAGACTTGAATAATGGGATGATAAGGTAGAAAACTGATTTACTTCGTTGTTCGTCCATAAGTATGTCATTTTTATTTGTAATTTGCTCATATTCTGTCAAAATAGAGCTTATTCAGGTCTAGGAGCACGTTATATATTACACCTATCTCCATCCTTTAATATATACCGTTGGTTAGTTCAATACATCAAAAGAAAATTCTTTATGAATTGTCTTCGATTATAATACGGTAATGAGTCGTAAACTCGTAATAGCATGCAAATAATCTAGTGGATTTTTCGAGTATACATCTGGATATAGAGGCCTGAATGTTTCTATTATATATACAAAATTTTTTGATTTATTTTATTTTATTTTATTAAGTCAAAATATATTCGGGGACACTATAGATATAATTAACAAGTTGACATTATATTTAACATACTTTGCGTTAACCGGGAGAGCTAGGGTACTTGCTACTGTACTTCTACCAAGAAGTACAGCTAATGAAGTACTGTTAGTTAAGAATTAATGGCGTAGAATTCTAACACAATGCAGAAGCAATCTCAGCAACATTTTGTTGCCCTAATATCTAGTACTACCAAGCTAAGGTGCCCTCGATCACTGGCTTTCTTAATTAGGAGTAGTAGTACCACCTAACTATATTCAGACCGAGATCAGAAAACTTATTAATGAGCTTCCACTGGACCAATTCTTGATTTTTTTTTAATGATTTAGCAGCAGCTTGAGGCCATCAATGCTTACATGCCTTGATGATGAGGGAAATGGAGCAGAACTAAAAGACCGAGACGTGATATTGAAGAACTCATGAACAATCAGGATGAGTGACAACTCAAAAAATACTGCTATAATTTCGTCTCTACTCGACTCTAGTAGTAGTAGTTAGCCTTTCCTTCAACCTCGATCATATTTTCAGGCCAAGGGTAGAGCTAATGATGAATGTTCAAACAGTTATCATGCTGTTTTGTTGCGCGACATCTAGCATAAATTTCATAGAAAGGGAAGTGTCGGCTCTCAATTTCATAGAAAACGTGGACCATTTCCTGCATGGAGTTACAAAATTTCAGTAAATCGTTTGTTACTCAATCATTTCCCACTTTTTGAGAGACCATGTTATCTATGACGATACGTGATTCTTAAAATTCTCTCAAATATAGTTGCATCGAACCAGCTGTTATATATGCTTTACCTGCATCGAACCATATAGATCGCGAGAGATGCAAGTTGTGCACATCCAATCCCCCCACTTAAAAAAAACTTTTTAAGCGGTAAAAAGCTTGAAGTTGAAAAGATCTGGCTGCGTTGGGCTCATGGTAAGAACAACGTGCTCAACGATGACATGCATTGAGTAGCTCAAATGATGATAGGTGATTATGACGAAGGGCGATGGCAATGAGGAGGGTGACATTGTCATCTTGAGGTTTTTCCCCTCCCAACTTAAGATGTTTCCTACTGCCTAAAAGTGATGCTTTTGATGAGGTTATAAAAAGCTAATTGCTTGTGGTGGCTCATTTTTTTGTAATTGCATTACTCCCTCCGGTCACAACTCACAAATAAGTGACGATTTGAAATGTGTGCGCCCTTAAATTTTAATCATTATTTTCTCTTTAAATATTTCGACTAACTTTTGAAAGTGATATAGTTAGATATGTTTTAAAAATAGTTTCAAAATACTATAACTTTACCATAGCTTTTATAAAACACTACATTGATAACCGTATCGTAATCTACAGTGTCACGTACATTTGTAGAACCAAACAAAATATTCTACCTGAACAATCTTCTAACCTTCGACCCCTAAACAGTAGCCAGGCTATCCAAATTAACTAACCTAATACAACAACCAAAAATATATTTTACATCCTCCTAGTCTAACAAAACTCAATCCGAATATTGACCGAATATTGCATACCAGCTAGACTAGGATGTGTTCTTTGCTCATCTTTTCTAGCTCAACTTGCTTTTTTTCACGTGCACATTTTTTAAACTGTTAAACAGTGTGTTTTTTTAAAAAAATTTTATATGAAAGTTGTTTTTAAAAAAATTATATTATTTATTTTTTAAAAAATAAATTAATATTTAATTAATCATGCGCTAATGAGTCGTTCCGTTTTGCATGCGCGAGATATTAGTTTTCAACTTTAACCGACGAACACAGCCTAAGAATTGTACTAAAAACTGTTTGGAAATAGGGAGAAAACCTTCAGTTAATAGTGCAAAAAATCATGACAGTTGGCACATAGCTAATCACCTTTTGTAAACAAACATTTGCTAAACTTGCCGTAAAAAACAATCTTTGGGCCAAGTTTAAAAAATTTTAAACGCCAAGTCTGTGGTTTGATACATACTACATTGGTGTGCACTGCAAGTATTGACTCGTGCAGCTAAGCTAAGCACCATCACTGTAAAAACAAAAAAGTCAACATCTCCCAAGGTAAAACGCCATTAGATCGAAAGGTTGTTGTTAAAAGAAAAGTCGCTTTATCGGTTTATCCATCCAAAGAAAACGTCTCTTTATTTCCGATATATAAAGTCCAAACGGGAGGTTTACATTTTTCAAGAAAAAAAAAAGATTAGGGAGGTTGCTTATAACGATTAAACTGACTTCACTTGACTGGGTCTCCGTGCTGCGCTGCCACTGCGCGTTCTTCTGTAATTCCTCCGTTTTTTTTTTCTCTCTCTCCTTTTGTTCTCGTCTCTTCCTCCCCACGCGAGCGAGGTGGTATTATTCCTCGGCTCGAGCGGTGGTGGTGGTGGTGCTGTAAGTTCGAGGAGTGGGAGGCCATGGCGGCGGTGGCGGAGGAGGGGAGAATTCTACCCCGGTCGTAGCGTCTCCGTCCTCTCAGTTTCGGGAGGAGGAGGAGGTTGGAGCGGAAGGTGAGGAGGAGAAGCAGCGGCGCGGTCGAGTTCTTGGAGTTCTTGGATGCAGGTAAGCGTGGGGGCGTTGAGCTTGCTGTTTGCTGCATCTCTCTTTTGGGGGACGAAGCTGGTTTGCTCGCTTGCTGCTAATTCGTAGCGGTGCCATAAATTTGGGTAGATTTCGTGGATTTTTTTTAAAAAAAGTGGGTAGTGAGGTTGTGATTCTCAAATTCCTCAGTTCTTGTGCCATTTCTGTTTGTATTTCGTGCTTTGGTAAGGCTGGGAATCAAGGATTCATTGGGGCTTTTGCGCCGCAGAGATGCTTGAGCCCTGCTTGCAGTGAGCAAATTTATGGTGGTGGTAGTACGTTTTGTCACCTTGGTTAGATGGAACGGAGAAACGATGTAGATTTCCAGGTAGAATGTGCAATCGAGCTGTTCTTGATGTCCCTTTTTCCCCTTGTGTTCTTGGTGTCCTCCATTCAATTTTCCTGGAGATTTTTCACTGTACAGTAGATAAGATGCTAGTTCTTTTAACAAACTGTTAAAAATTAGGAATTGGGGGATGTCAGTTTGCTTGTATAGAACTCAACACCTTGGGTCAACCTCAGATTGATTGCAGCCAAGGGAGTCTGTATTATTGCATTATAATTGCACTGTCTGAATTTTGGACCGTAGTTGTCATCACAACAGTCTGTGTGCAATCTGTGTTTTTGGATGCTTTTGCTTGGATGATTGATGACATGTACTCTTGTTCAGCGAAGCGGAGCACAGGCGAGGAAGGCGTCGCTCGTTGAGTCCATAGAGGCCGCGATCTCTGAGCTCATGCCGCCTGAGGCGGCAGCTGATGCCGAGCATGAGAACTTCATGGATGTAGGCAGCCACCTCTACCATGCACCCCTGGCCACAATGGAGCTGCAGAGAGCGCAGAATTCGACGACTAATGTGATGCACGTCATGGAGTATCTGGCTGCCAATGTCGACCTTGCCAAGGACCTCGTCTTGAGGTGCAGCGCCGTTGCGCGGGAGCTCAAGAACGATGACCTCCTGGGCTTGACCGAGGACCTTGACAGTGTCATGAAGAACATTGGCCATGAGCTCAGTAGGATACCTGCTTCTACATTTGGTAGCAGCAGGTTTCCAGATGGCAGAGCAGACACAAACCTTCAGGTTGCAGGAAACCGGCCGCGTTATTGTGACCAGAATTCCTGCGATGGTTACTCTGAGGCTGATATGTCGATAATCCCGGCGAACAGCAGGCCCAGGAGAAGAACATTGCACAATAGTGACATGCCAAGGCTGGTGGACTTCCTGCAGGGAATGTACCATGAATCACATGATATCGGTGCACATTCGTTCAATTCGCTCCCTGAAGTTGCAGAATATGTCGAACCATTATATGATTCGTTCTTCTGTCCATTGACAAACAAGGTCATGGTTGATCCAGTGACAACAGAAAGTGGTGTGACATATGACAGGAAAGCCATTGAGGAGTACTATGAGAAATTTGCTGATGGTTCTGAACCTGTGATATGCCCTGTGACAAAGATGTCGATGCAAAGCATGACACTGAGGAGCAATGTTCCGCTGAAGAGCACAATTGCAGAATGGGTTATGAGGAATGAAGCCACACGTGTCAGGATTGCACGTACCGCGCTCTCCATGGCTTCCACAGAGGCAATGGTGCTTGAGGCCATACAAGAGCTGAAGCTGCTGGCCAAGATAAGGAGAAAGAACAGGGAGCAGATGCACAAAATTGGGATAACTAAGTTCCTCCCTCGGTTGTTGGAGCACAAGGATGGTCTGATTCGCTGTGATTCACTAGATCTCCTTTGCTTATTGGTTGAGGATGAAACAGGAAAGGTAAGGAAGCCTGAAATGTTTTGACCCTTATCATGTTCAATGTTTTCGCTGGCCTGGTTGTGTGAAATCTATTTAAATGCTGAAACAATTACTGTGCATATTTGTTAAAAACTGAAATTCTGCTTCATGCCTTCATGACATACAGGAAATCATAGCAAATACAAGGGCCATTACAAGGACAATAAAGCTGCTTTCTAGTAGTAGTCCTGATGAAAGACATGCAGCGATCTCTTTCTTGCTAGAGCTTTCGAAATCGGAGTTATTGTTGGAAAACATTGGATCAACTGCTGGAAGCATACTGATGCTTACCACGATGAAATTCAATGATTCAGATGATCCAGTTGCTGCGGAGAAGGCTGGGGAGGTTCTCAAGAACCTGGAGAACTGCCCAAAGAACATTAAGTACATGGCTGAAAGTGGTTACCTGGACCCTCTCCAAAGGCATTTAGTGGAAGGTAATTTTTTTACCTATGCAGAAAGATGCATGACTTTCTTTGATGTGTTAATTACATGTATAATGTCAAATAAGGAAATTTATATTACCAAAAGTCAACATTGTGGACTATTAACAGAAAATATTTTATTTGCATAAATAAGTGTGCTTGACATTTGATCAATCAATTTCTGAATACATGTACTTCAGTACAGGGTGAACATTAACAAAGAACAAAGCAGTTATAACTAGATATAGTAATCTTGCTCTGATGACTAATATGAAATTCGCTAGCGTGAGCTTACACCATGACACTACCATTAGTCCATTACCTGACATGAAACACCATATAAAAAACAGGGTCTGAAGATGTTCAAATGGAGATGGTGAGCTACCTCGGCGAGCTGGTCCAAAAGCAGGAAATGACCATCAACATTGCTGGGAGTGCTTCAGAGATCCTCATCAAGATGGTGCATAGCGGTAACACCGTGATCCGCAAGGCGGCCCTTGATGTCCTTGTCCAGATCTCCTCAGATGGCCCCAACAGCAAGACTCTCGTCGACGCCGGTGCTGTTCCGGTCATGGTGGAGGAGCTCTTCATCCGCAAAATCGATGATGAGCCTATGGGGTCCAAGACTGAGGCTGCTGTGGTGCTCGCCAACATCGTCGAGTCCGGTCTTGACCCTGACACCATTGTCGTCAACAAGGAAGGCCATGTCATCACCTCCAAGTACTCCGTGTACAACTTCACCCACATGCTCAAGTGCTCCATGCCTGATGATCTCAACCTGAGCATCATACGTGTGCTACTCGCGCTCACCGTGCTCCCAAAGCCGCTCATGACGGTGGTGTCCGTCATGAAGGAGCAGGACAGCAGCCTGACCGTGATCGAGTTCATGGGCTCGAAGACGGAAGCGTTAGGCATCGGCGCGACGAGGCTGCTCATTGCATTGTCTCCTCAGATGGGGCACACCATAGCTGAGAAGCTCTGCAAAGCGCCAGGGCAGCCGGGAAGGCTGGTGAAGAGCATCGGCCAGCCCGGGCGTGTCACCGAGCGGCACGCCGTGGCGGCGACGCTGCTGGCGAGGCTGCCGTACCAGAACATCACGCTCAACCTGGCGCTGCTGGAGCAGGGAGCAGTGCCGACGTTGTTGGCCAAGATAGAGGAGATGCAGCGCGGCGAAATGCGGGCGAGCCGCCATGCCAAGACATACATGGAGGGCCTCGTTGGCGCGCTCGTCCGGATGACGACAACGCTATACGACCCCGACGTGCTCTTGGCCGCCATGGATCACAACTTCACGGCGGTGCTCACCGATCTGCTCGTGCGGTCGGCGGGCAGCGATGAGGTGCAGCGGCTCGCGGCGGTCGGCCTCGAGAACCTTAGCCACCAGTCGGTGAATCTCTCGCAGCCGCCATCGGAGGAGCGGCGCCCCAAGAAGAAGAACATCCTCCGGCGCCTGCGTGACGCCCACGCCGGACGGGTGCACGACAACAACCGGAAACCACCGCCTGCGCAGGGACGCCTCTGCCCGGTGCACCGCGGCGTGTGCTCGCCGGCCACCACGTTCTGCCTGGTGGAGGCCCGCGCGGTGGAGGACCTTGTCGGCGTCCTCGAGATCAACGAGAACGGCCGCGTGGTCGACGCCGTGCTGGGCGCGCTCTGCACGCTCATGGACGACGCCGTCGACGTGGAACGCGGCGTAGCCGTGCTCGCCGAGCACGACGCGGCACGGCACGTCCTGCGTGCTCTGCGGCAGCACCGTGACGTTTCCATCAGCAATGGCGGCCATCACGACGGCGACACCGCCGGCGCAGTGTCGCGGCGCTGCTTCTGGGCCGTGGAGAGGTTCCTGGCGCACGGCGGCGAGCGGTGCGTGCGCGACGTGACGGCCGACCGCGCGCTGCCGAACGCGCTGGTGAGCGCGTTCCACAAGGGCGACGCGGCGACGAAGCAGGTCGCCGAGAGCGTGCTCCGGAGCCTGCACCGGATGCCGGACTACTCCGCCACCTACGTCTCCGTTGAGTTGTAGCATATCATCTCTTCTTAGTTTCTTGCCATGTTCTTGGCTGTAACTGTTAGTACTATTACATCATGGGCTTGGTGTATTTGGTTTGGTCTTGTAACTACTGAAGTACACAGGGAAAAGAGAAGAAAAAAAAAGAACACTACAGATGCAATGTAACTACATGTTATTATAGCTGGGGAAGATATATGCTGTCTTGACATAGGTAGTAGTTTCTTTTTCTTCATGTATGTATAATTTGTTTCACAAAGTGGCTTTTATGGATTGGTGTTTTTGCTTGGAGAAAGAAATATTTGCATATAGATGCAGCAAAAATGTAGTGTTCAGACCTCAGAACTCAAATTGCTTCAGAAACGTGCCATGGCATGTTCTATCAGATTCAGTGAAACAATGTTCAAGAGTTTCATGAGATTAATTTCTTGGCTACTTTTGCCATGACCATCAGCTTCAGATCAGATGATTATCGCTTCACAAGGTCACTAATAACAGTGTGTACTGAATTATGTCTTAACAAGGACACGAGGTCACCAGTAACACTAGATTACAGTTCTCTTTTCTTCTCTTTCAGAATTCACAGCTTCGCTGGAATAAAAACATCTGTGCCAATATGCACCCGTTGCAAAACTTAAATGCTTGCTACATCAGACCAAGCCCATTTATTTTTTTTCAACAAATCCAAATCAGTGACTACATTTCTGCCTATGTTGCTTGTCAGATGGAACATAAGTGCTAAGCAAGTACAACAAAGAACAATTTCTGTAGCCTCACAATACTAGCTAGTGTATGTAATAATCCTGGGGTTGACAAGACCACAGAAAAATCACCTTCTTGCAAAATGAAGCTTCTCGCCATTTGAAGACTGTAGACTACTTCAGTGAAGAACAAATTGCTTGAGATCCCCATGTGAACATCCTATATATATTTTTTATCTTCCAACTTTCAATTGCTGCTATGAATACGAGAAAAATAGCACTAACAAAGCATTTTGGATGGTTATACTTCAGTGATCAGCTGTTAGCTAGTACCATGATATCAACATGCTCATATATCACAGTTTTGCTGAAAGCCCATGGCACGTATTGATCTCTTGCTTCAGTTGTGGAATCAATCTCAGGGTTGATCATTTGATCCATGATGGTCATGAGTAAAAGGCATCTCGATGACGTCCTGGAACTCTCCATTCAAATTGTTGGGCATCTGTCCAATGCACAAGTAATAAGAGGATTGCAAAATACTAAAAATAGTGCTTCGGTACTCCACTTTACAAAAAAGTTTATGAATATTAAAGCATATGTTTTAGATAACGGTGAAGGCAAATATGTATAGTGATGAAAATACAGTTAGATATATAATAAGCTGCATCTGTACATTTTAGTTGGTTTATTAGTGAAATGGTTAGTTACTGAGGTTATAATGTCAGTTAGGTCAACATCACCAATGCTCTCTCCACTAAAATCAGGTTGAAGAGGGTTAATGAGTCAGAAGCTAAAGAGACTGATGATGGACTAGATTCAAACAGCTTGCACCGCCAAAAGAATCAGGTGCGATCTGGTTAGTTATGAAAAACAGATAGTAGGATTTTTTGTTTGTTTTCTACAATGTTTCAGTTCAGTTATGCTATCTAGTTTGCTTTGCTTCTAAGACCCACGAACTTTTTGGAATGATGGGTAGTGAAGCAAGACCCAGTAAAAGGATATAAAGGGGATTAGCTTTTCTTGGTTTGAAATATTATGTGGACATTCTTTTCAATGACTTATCTGTGGAGCAGTATTCTTGAAACACCAAGCCATATAACGCTAAACTAGGTTTTGGAACATCTTGCAGAAACTTGTCCTATTTTTCATGAACATAGTATTTGGTATAAAGAGCGTGAAATGAAAATGGCCATTTAGCCAAATGAAAGTGATGGTACAAACCTGATGTTTAGGTTCTTTGAATGAACTGTTAGTTCCTAATGGAGCATGGGTTGCTCTTCCAAATGCATCAGTGGGGTTCACAATGCTGGGCATCCCAACTTGTGTATATTTTGGTGGGTGTAATCGGGGATGAACAATGTCTGGGAATAAGCCAAAGGCAGATGATGCAGTAGTGCCTCGAGATTGAAAAATCTGTGTGGATGAAACAATCATCATGAGAAAGATAAATCTAAAGGATCAAAATCTATAAAGACCAGGTGAGAAGTATCTTACATCTTTAGATAAAATGCGTTCTATGTTGAAGTCCAGTGTTGGATTGACACTTGCTAGCTTCATCGACAAAAACTGCCCAACATGAACACATTGGGTATACCAGATTACTGTACATTGCAGCAGGACTATGCAAGTAAAACTGAAAATGGCACTACAAGTTTTACAAACATCATACCTCAACCTGCCTCTGTAATGATTGAACATAGTTAATTATCTCATCCAGCATAACAGCCTTACCAGTTACCTAGATTACATTTCACAAGTGTTAAGTATGTCATGCCAGTCATTTAGTATGGAGACAGGGGACAGTTAGGAAGCACTTACTTTACTACAACCAGGAACAAGATCCTGAAGATATTTCATCCTTTCACTAATCTTTTCCCTCCTAACCTGCATCTCAAACAATAACAGACAAACCAGATGGCTACATACACCATTTTACGTGGAGAGGAGATCATTAGGGAGAAAAAGAATAAAAAAAGGACCTACCCTTTCTGCAAGACTATGGCTGTTAGTAGCCTGACCGCGCCGTGCTCTTACATGTATGTAGTCTTCCTTTGGTGAACCTGCATTATCCTTTGTTTGTGTCCCACTGGATTTCCCGGACGCCACAGAAGACCTCTTTGGCTCACCATTGTCATCATTCTCATTCTTCTTCGCTGAACCGACAGTTGCTAATTGCTCACCACCTTCTGCATGCTTCACCCCACCATCCTTCAAGAATCAAGAAAATTTCATATTCTTAGCTCCACCTAAATATGCAGAGATTCAGCTTTGTAAATGTGTACATCAAGCAAATACCTGTCCTGATCTTTTCCTCTTCTTGGAACAAGACACCCTAATCTCCTCATCATGGCCAGCACCACCGTTGCACCCCAGCATGCTTAGCTCCTTGGAGGAGGAATCGACAGCATGCGTCGTCTCACCATCTCCTTGCTGCTTCTCACCAGTTTGTGACACATTCTTGGAT
This sequence comes from Oryza officinalis, assembly GCA_008326285.1. Taxonomy (NCBI): domain Eukaryota; kingdom Viridiplantae; phylum Streptophyta; class Magnoliopsida; order Poales; family Poaceae; genus Oryza; species Oryza officinalis. Next base: position 13,071,671 of record BDMV01000006.1, on the reverse strand, counting down.
CCTTCAATCACAATAGCCTCAATCTCCCTACATGACTCGACGCCGTTTTGGAAATCAGCCAAAGGCTGGTGGGTAGTAGGGAAAGAGAGATTGGTCATGGCTCCAAGATTGCCTCCATTGTAGCAAGGAAACCCCGCAGCGGAATCTACAAACCCAGGAGTAGTTGCAAATGGCGGCACGCCGGCCGATAGCATCCCCAACAAGGATGAAAAACTGGTTTCGCCTAATCCCATGTTATGTGAAGGTGGATTCCATAACCCAGGAGGGATAGGGAACGGATTCGCCATGGCGGTCAATGCATTTGCAGTTGCAGGAGAAGCAATCTGAGCCTCTTGCAAGAACATGGCACCACCATGGAAACTCAGAGCTTGGCTGTGCTCACTGGCCTCACTCCTCTCCTCCAAATCAGTGGTGTCCTTCTCATTCATCTTCTTTTCACTCCCTTTCTCTCCCTGAAGACCAAAATCTGGGTGGTCAACAAAAGCTTTTAGGGTGAGAAAATAGCACGGATGAACCCCAATTCCTCCACGCCAAATCCACCTAACTCCACAAAAGATGGTTCTTTTGAGGGAATCCTACTAATTTATTCGACCTAATCTCACTTAAACAAATATAGGTACAGTCAGTCAGTGAAAGCAACACGGGCTGAGCTGAGCTGACTAACACAGATACACATAAACCTAATCCACTGACATCATTAAATAACAAAGGGGAGAAAAATCCTCGGAAGGCGCGCACAAGAACAAGAAGATGACGGACACGCGTACTAGCATCCAAGAACCAAGAACTAGACTAGAAAACACACACACACAAAAAAGATTGTAGCCTTTTTTTGGAACCTCACCTCCGATCACACGGCGAAATCGACGGCCTCCGCAAGAACACCCCCCCCCCCCCCCCCCCAAAAAAACGCACCTTTTCTTGCCCCCAGTGGCCTGATCCAGAGACCAACCTAGAAGAAAAATGGCGAGAGAGGGAGAGAGAGAGAGATGCAATAAAGGAAAAAAAGGATCAGAGAGGACACCCTGTTCGGAGTCCGCTCTCCTTCAATTTCGTCGCTGTGTCCCCCTTGCACAGTAGCAGTAGGAGGGGGGTAGTAGCTCTTCGCGCTGCAAGAAACGGAGGAAAAAAAGGGAAATATTTGTAGTGTGGGGGTTTGTGAAGTTGAAGACAAGCAAAGCAAGCAAGCGCTCTGTTTGACTGTAGTGTGTGATCAGTTTGGCACCGTTACTCTGAAGTATTCAGAGGTCCCCACTGCTACTGTTCTGTTACTTCTGTTCATATATCATGGGGGCCAAGAGAGAGATGATGGAGGTGGTTGCTTTGGCTGCATTAATGTTTAGTTAGGTGGTGTTCTAAAATCTCATTAAGACGAAGATGAAGATAAAGATTAAGTATTTTACATAAAATAAGATGGTATTAACATATGATTAATTGAGTTTTAATTATTATAAACTTGAAAAATAGATTAATATGATATTTTAAAGTAACTTTCATATTAAAGTTTTCGCATGAAATGTACCATTTAGTAGTTTGAAAAGCGTGTCACGAAAATCCTCATCTTCATCCAAGCGTTGTTGGAGAAAAGAATGGGACCTTAGTGTCCATACCACTGCTTATATCACACAACTAGTGAGGTTTATTTTGCGGGAAGATTCATTTTACGCTCTCGAACTAATATGCTGATCTAAAATACAATTCAAAGTATAAAATCTGATATAATACACCCTTGAACCATTAATATCGGATGATTTACCTTCCTTCGAGCTATTTTACGATGGTTTTGCTACATGTGGACGTCACGTAGGATGCCACCTATACAATAAGTCCATGTCGGCTGAACAAGAGAGAAGGTCCACCTGTCATTGTCACTCATAGTGAGTGAGTCTTCTTCTTTCTCCTCTATTTCCCCTCTTCCCCATGGTGCAGCCTCTGCTACTAAGCTAAAGCCAACAGAGACGAAGCTTTAGGGCGGCATTGGTGAGAAAGCTCGATGAGGCTTCAATGGCGGCGCCAGTGAGAGGCGGGCCTTAGCAAGGCTTCAAGGACGGCGCCAGCGAGAGGCAAAGCTCCACAAGGCTTCAAGGACGGCGCCAGCGAGAGGCAAAGCTCCACAAGGCTTCAAGGGTGGCAGATCTCACCAGAACTCAGCGTGTTCGCTCTTCATGGGATTTTATCGGATCGCCGTTGAGCTTCGCCTCCATCGCGAGCCCCGAGCACTGTTGCCTCAACATCTAGGAGCTTCGCCTAGGCTATGTTGAAGCCAATGAGATCTGAATCAGAGGGGGTTTGGTGGGAGAAGAGGTGGTCCATCCAAAGGCAAAGGAGGCGGTCGACGTTGACTGAGCGACAATGAGAAGGGATGGGGGCAAGGAGAAGCTGGACATCGACCAAGTGAGAAGGGTTTCCCCCACCAGGACTAGTCGCATGCGGAGGAGCTCAAGCCTTGCCTCCACCGCAAGCACCTTGCTCCTTCTCCAATCCATGGCAGGGGAGCGGAGGGAGGGAGGGAGCTGGGGGTAGAGGGACGAAGAGTGGTGGTGGCCAGGGACGGAGGGATATAGCTCGCAGGCTGTAGCTTCGACTCCTCTGTTCATCGAGGAAGGAAGGAGAGAGAGAAGGAGGAGGAAGAAGAAAAGGAGCTTCTTCATCGGCGTGCGGCGTGGCTGCTCGCCCTTGCACCTTCCCCGAAGCGTTGCAGGTCCGGGTTGATCTGTGCAGAGTCCATCTGCCATTGCTCGGAGCTCCTCGCCACCTGATTGTTTCGAGTTCATGCATCAAAGCGAAGGTTTCATAAGTTCATGTATTGAATTATACCCACCTAATGAAATTTGTGCACCACCAATGTAATTTCGTCTTTATTCCTTCCATTTCATTAAGACGATTTTACTTTAATCTAAGCCAAACTTTTTAAAGTTTGGCCAAGTTTATAAAAAATATTATAATATTTTAAATACAAAATAAACATACTATCAAAATATATTTAATGTTAGATTTAATGAAACTAATTTGATATTAAAATGTTTATTTTTTTTACAAACTTGATCAACTTAAAAGGTTTGAAAAAATCAATACATTTTATAATACAACACGAAGGGAGTAGTTTTGTTGTATAGATCTTTTGAAACAACGCCTCACGATAGGCCGGACGCAGATAGCACATTGACCCTATCCACGCCTGCTAGACGAGATGAACAAGCTTCAGATCAAGCTTTCGCTAGGGGCGGTGTTTGCACGGTGTATGTGTGTGCCCTTGGTAACAACACCACCACGCCATTCCCAGCCATAGCTGGCTTTCAGCTCTCGCCGACTTTTCACGAAGGAAACAATTTAGGGTGTGTTTGAGGAGAGAGAAAAAGAAAAGATTAAGAAATACGTAAAATGAGGTGAGTCATTATCATATGATTAATTGAGTATTAATTATTTTAAACTTAAAAAATGAATCAATATGATTTTTTAAAACAACTTTTCTATAGAATTTTTTTTTGCAAAAAACACACAATTTACCAGTTCGAAAAACGTGCACACGAAGAACTAGAGAAATTTTCTTCTCTTTGTCCATGGCTCAAACGCAGCCTAGGGTTGTTTTGGTTTGTGGTCTAATCTTATCGATATTTGATAATGTCAATAGTGTTTAGTGTCTATTTGGTTTAAAACCAAATTTTGGCAAGTCCAAAAAAACATGCCATTTCAATAGTTAACTTAGACTATTTTGGCTTCAATGCAAACATAACTTTACGTTACCAAAATTAGCCATGCTAAAACTTGTCAAAATTTGACATTGACGAAAATTGGTAAGGTCAAGTTAAACCCCAAACCAAACCAGCCCTTGGTATTCTATTCCGTTAACCTTGTTCACAACATTTGACCATTCATCATATTAAAAAGAATATATAAATATCGTTTATTTCGTTATAATTTGTTTTATCACAAAAAACTATCTATACTTTTATATATTTATATCAGACGAATGGTTAAAAGTTATGTGAACAGTAGTAGTATCTTCGAAAGGAAACACGTAAGAACACAACAACTGATCCAAGAAGCAGAAAAAACTTTTGAAGTTGAACTGGCGACAGGTGCAGCAATTACAGAATCCTGGGAAAATCAACGAATCGAATCGAGGGGGCCACGAATGGGAGGAACGTTTTCCTTACGGCGCTAATCACCGTCAGAGTTCTCGGCCCCCTCACCAATAACGAAAGAATCAACCAAGACAACAAAAGAATCAACGGCTGATCTTCTTCTTCTTCAGTGGGCGAGCTTCTTTGCTCTCCCGGTGGAAGGCTGGGCGTCGTCCTTGGCACCGGGCCCCTCGGGCTTGCGAGCCCACGCCGGGGCCCGGTCGGGCTCGTAGCGGTAGTCGTAGAATAGCTCCTCGCCCGCGCTGATCCGTTCTTTGGCGAAGATGCCCACCCTGTGATCGCCTGCTACCATGATGACCTTGGCGTAGCAGTTTGGATCAGGGGAATGGTTGGCGAACTTCAGCTTGTCGCCCATTCTGTAGGCATCAAGAACGTACTGCATTCATCAAGAGGGTAAAGTGAGTAAGCATCCGGTACTGGTGAAAACGGCAAAAACACTGCAGCGGATCATAAAACGGACGAGATATTGAACAAGAGTGGGTTGAGGATGTAAACAACTCGGTTCACGCAAAAGGATGATATTAGGCTAGTCAAATCACTACAGTATGCAATCCGGAATCTTTGCACTCACCTCATTGTTCAAGTTGAAAAGGAACGATGAATTCTCACGGTCATATATCTTTCCGCGCTTGTCAGCTTCTTTATGGGAGATAAGCTCCCCAGTGTACTCGCCAAGATACTCATGCTTCCCAACACTATTCTGAAGATTTAGGAAAAGGACTAGTTAGATGAGAGCCATTCTATGAGGGAGGAAAAGGGTCAATAGAGAAATCTTACCTTGAGGAAAGCTCCCCAGCCAGAAACATCAGATCTCCCAAGTAAGACCTGAAGAGTGCACATAGCTAGTCAATACTATTGACAGATATTTAGAGATGGAACAGGACCTGTTATAGAAAATGAAGTAAAACCCCCTGGTGTTTCATAAGTTCACCAACATAATCGATAGATACTTTATGCAATTCTTTTCCTGCTAATGGGAAGTTTTTTGGTTCATATCTATTCATCGCCTGTTTTGGCATAGTTACTCTAACTGGTTTCTTTGGTATTAAACTTAAGCTCTTTTGTATTTAGACACTTGGAATTTAAACTCACGTGAAAAATACTAAAAAAAAGAATAAAACTATTGAGAAGTACTGCTGGGTAATAAATTAGACCTCTAGCCTCCTCACATAAAAATATCAAAGTATCGAATAAAGGCAAATGGAAGGGCCAAGCAGACATCAAAAATCGATTGGCTCGACGAAATTATAACCAAGGTGCAATAGCATGAATAAATCAAAGTGCAAAAGGTTTACCCTTTGTTGCTGTTTAAGCAGCAGTTTCATGTTCCGGCATTCATAATTATCACCTCTTTGGTTAGGGACTCCCAATGTACCATCACCACACCTGCATGATAGAAAGTATAAGTAGAAAAAGAGCAGTTCAATGTACTGGCGCTTTGTTCTAGAAGAATTAAGGATGAGGAAACAATAATTGAAATTGAATAACAGACTACTTGAACAATGAATAACAGAAAGCAAATTTAAGGTTCCATGGAGTGAAAAAGGATCATGATTGGATTTACACACTGGCCGGATAATATACTCATCTTTGGTGTTTACCTAATTACTTACAGTATCTAAAATTTCATTTCCTATCATTGATAGAAGCTATCTGTTCATAACAATTAACAAATTCAAATTAAACTCCCCCATCATTGATACATTTTTCATGGTGTAACTCCTGGTAAACACTCCTATAAAACTCAGATATTGTTATAAATAATTTAGATATAGCATATCAAGTGTTAATCTGTGTTCAGAATAGTGTGCTGGCACACACTATCAAGTATGTTAGCATATAATATGAGAAGGAAATGTCAAATTATTATTATTGCACCATTTTATTATTGTGGAATGTAACTATTGGGATTGTTGGGCAAACAATTGATTTGATTATATTAATTAAATTCAATTCTACCATTAAGATATTTTGCTGCGGAACTCCGTATTTTCAGATACTGGAATATACATATGCAAGATTCTTCCTGCACTTAAGCATAAATCCATCATCCATCAAAATTCCATCCTTCAAGTGCAGGCATAGGTGGTAATTTCTCAACTTTCAAGGTAGATGTAAGGTTGGAGAAGTGCAAAGAATGAAAAGCACATTATAGTTGGTGCATTTCTCTAAGATATACAAATGTGCATTAACTAGCAAAATCATTCAAAGGGTCCTCAAATTTTAAAATACATACCCTACCCAGCAGTTTCTACACACATCAGGATCACATTCCCTGTCAGCAGCAAAGCATGGACACTGACGGCTGCGACACTGACTCTTTGCGCAATGGCAACCTCGGAAGCGATTCTTGCACATTTTGGGGCACCTGCAATGCAGAAGGGATTACTTTATCACAAGTAGTATGACCAATTATTAACTTGCATCAGCAGGATGCGGACAGCAAACATTTGCACATCAATGTCCATGTGTTTGCATCGTATATTCCAATTAAAATTATAAATTATCAAAATAAGTAATAGCTAATAGCCAAAAGAGCACACAGAACAAAAGAGAAGCATGTGTTTGATTCACCATTTGGGTGAGAAATGCGGAGTTTACACCCTCAGTCTCCCACCATCAAGGTTCAAGTCCTCTTCAACTAGAAATTTGGTGCCTGTTTTCCTCTCAATTGAAAAGGTGCCTAGTTCCTCCTAGGTTTTCTTTTTCTTTCCTTTTCTAGTAAGCAGCAATGATTGCAAAACTTAGGCTGAGTTCGGTAGTGTGTTCTCCCAACGTGCTACAGTACTTGCTACTAGCGCACGCTTTTCAAACTACTACACGGTGTATTTTTTTGCAAAAAGTTTCTATACAAAAGTTGTTTAAAAAAATCAAATTAATCCATTTTCGAAAAAAAATTAGCTAATACTTAATTAATCACGCGCTAATGGACCGTTCCATTTTCCGTGCATACTGATGGTGTTGGGAGCTAAGAGTAACGAACAAAGCCTTAGATGTGATCATATGACATAAGTTGGTCAGCACTAACCAAACAATTTTGAATGCGTATACATCTAAACAGTTTGTTTTCATAAGCAATACTGTTAATATCTAGAAGAACAAATGTTCTCGGAGTCTGCAATATGAATAATTGAAGTAGCTCACCCACAGTATTTCTCACAGCAGGTACCATTTGTGAGACATGGACATTGCTTCCCACATGCAGACTGGCAACCACAAGGAGTGTATTGTCGACAAGGCTGATCCTTCCTTTCTGTAATCCTTTTCCTTATAAAATGGTAGCCTGCAGTTTTCCAGGTGTACTTCAAACGGCGGACTCTTCCTCGCCTTCTCACAAATCTTGATCTTGTCCGTAATTCATTACCCTGGGAGTTCAAACATTAAAGTAAGATGAAACCTTGGGAAAATACAAGTAAATGAGCTTTACGATGAATCCTACCTTTATATATCCTTTAACAAGAGAATCAACACCACTAAGAGCTCCAGATGCACTGCTGTTTTCAATGTAATTCATATACTGAAAAACATCTGTGCATGTTTTCATCCCACCCAGAAGGTTCCGAGCAATTAAACAACTTCAACAGAGAAAAAACAAGGGCTCAGTATGGCTATTCAAATTAGGGAAAACAAGGTATTCTACTCATTATAGAAAGGATAAAGAACATTTCCAATATGCTTGCAAGACATCCAAAGAAAACAGGAATTCTGCATTCTAATACGTTATGCATGACCAATTGTAGATTGTATCTTCATGTTACAGCTTTTGCTTGAAATGTAGTAGCATAAAATTATAGTTTCGGGGATGTCTAATTATGATGTAACAGCGTTTGCTTGAAATATAGACACTTGTGTTGAATACTTTTAGTAATACAGATATATTAAAAAGAAGCATAGTCAGTCTTGTGCTGAACTGAAAAGTATTACTCCCTCCACCCAAAATATAAGGCGTGCATGCATTTTAAAAATTCAAATTTTACAAATTTTGACTCACAACTAGTCTAACAATATATAGGTTTAGTGATATAAAAATGGTATTGTCAGATTCATATTTCAATGTACTTTCATATGATGTTGGTTCCACTATAGAGTATAGACAATATAATTGTGAGAAATTGACAATTAAAAGTCAAACTGCGCCTTATATTTTGGGACGGAGGGATTAGACACATTAACTTTTACTCTGTCCAGAACAGATACAGCAGTTAGTTGTGGAATAGTATACAAATATTAAGATGAAGTATAGAAGGTAATGAAATAATTCATATGAAGCTGATCATTACAAGGGAGCAACCTGTTCCTTCCAAAAATCTCTAATCCTTTCAATAGAAGCCCTTGCTCAATCACCTTCCAGGACCTGCCATGAGCTTCTTGCATGCATATGCTCTCATCAACACATTCCTCTTTCCTTGAACTATCACAACCATCTGTTGCTGAATGTTCATTATTTGTATCCTCCATTGAATCACTCTGAGCATCCACAAAAGATGAGTTATTCTCCATTTGACGTGTACCCTTCTTTCTAAAACTCCTTGTGCTTGGAGAATTACACTGTGAGGATGCAACAGAATCCTTAATTCCACTCCTAGTATCAGATCTAAGCTTCATATCCCTAGGCCAAAGGCATCCATTAACAATAGAATTAGAGTCTGGTGTCATTTCCTGTTGCCCCTTTTTCACACTCATTAGAATTCTCTCGGCAATTCTTCTGTTAGTACTTTTCTTGATTCCACCTTTTGCGCCAAGCTTATTTTTTGAGAGGACAGAAGAGTGTTGCGGGGATTTATTGCTTAACAGTTGTACTTCAGACTCACTGCTTTCTGAGGAAACCCTTGCAGTTGAAGAACTTTCACTTTGTTGAGATTTTGTTTTATGTCCACTAGAACCAAGCTTTTTCTTATTTGACCCTATCTGATTCCTTGCATTGTCCGATGTTGGCTCCTCAACATCAACAAGCAAGTGAGAATCGATTTCCATGATAGCATCTGGTTTAGAGACCTGACAAAAGATTATAAATGAGACAAAGATCAGCAAAATGGCATGTGCTTATGTTTCGGATATCTAAATCATCACAAAAGAAGAGCTGCTTTTCCACAAGTCATATGCCTATAAAATACAGACCAGTTTGTAACAGTGAATACCACATGGTGTACCATCATCCGAGCTGCACAATGGTGCCTGCTTTTCAGTCTATATGAAAACGAGACTAATTAGAACAACACACAAGTTTAGGAAATAACTCATCGGTTTGAAAATTACCGGAAATACTAAATCTTGAGAACACCCATGTAGCTTGCAATCAAAAACCTTCCAACATCAAAATGAGCAGAATGTTCATCAGTAAACCAGAGATATTATGTAAAACACACATGACAATTAACAGAAAAACATACTAAACATCGGCGACAAAAGAGATTGTCAAAGGAATCCAATGCTGCGTCCAGATCTTTATCACCGTACACGTCTTCCATTTTGACATTAAGTTCAGACACTTTCTTGGAAGAACCCTCAGGTTTCTCCCCTTGTAGGATCTCATACCTGGCCTGGAAAATAGACACGTGAATTTAATTTTTCAGAAATGAAACAATAAGTTGGAAGAGGAAGATCCCAAATGGATCAAATGCAAATGTGACATGAGATTGAATAAATGTTGTATGAACCTTTATATCATCAGGAGCCCTTTCGATATCTCGAGCTAGAGTTTCAAGCACAGCATCAGACATGCCACATTCTTGAATGGTCATCCTGGCAATCATTGCACAAAATCACCCTTAAGTGGAAAAGTTCCATACAGGAGAAACCAAATTATTGTGATCTATGATGGTTAAGGTCTAAATTAATCCACAAACAACTCAGATTAATGCTGTAGCCATACTTTTCTTGCTTGTGCAAGGGTTGCACAAAACAAAACCAGGTCAAATATGCAGTGTGACCAGCTCAAGGTTTTCCCCTGGAACAATGTAGATAAAACTGGTAATGCCCATTTCATTTAATGATGTAAGACATATGCCCCAAAACCAAACCCTTTTTCTTACAAGTTTTTAATAATGTAGTTTTACTACATAATCTCTTGGGAGTATTTCATACCAAATGTTACTTGATCGGTTTATTTAATATCATTTCTCTATTGCTTCTGTATCATGTTATACTGTGACTTCAAAAAGAAAATATGACAAAATGCTTACAGAAGAAAGCATTTCTCCATGAAACTATTACTACAGAGTCATCAGATCTGTTATCCTATGGACTGAGCCCAAGCTCCAGGTGCTATGGTAACTGCACCTGTATCTTGGTCCCATGAGCCTGTAACGGTTAAACAAGTTGAGCATCCTTAGTGAATGTTCAAGGCAAAAGAAAACAAATGCATGTCCAAAGCATATTTACCGAATTATGCAATCTTCAGAATCCTTGAACTCCTTTTTCTCTTCCTCGTCCTCAACAGCTTCATCTTCACTGTCACTGCAAATTAAAGCTTCGCCACAGTTTGTATCATAGTAAATCCTTCGACGACCAAGTACAGATTGGTCTTCTTGCATCCGCTGGTTCCTGCACAAAAGATTGTAAAACCTTATGTTTCAACAAACCCTAAGATGCCCTACCTCTCCAAACTATAAGTATGACGGATTGTAACTGTGACCATGCATGTTTTACATTAGTTATTTAGAAAAAATAGAAGTTTGTCATATGAGATATACTGTTAAATCCATATCAACAAACAATTCATCAAAAACATGTTTCGGTCTGATTTTTTGCTTGCTGCTCCACAAAATTGCACAATAGCAAAGAGAACACCAAGCAGCATAAAGCAGATGAAACAGCAAAAGAAAACGAAACACTGTACAGCAGCACCAGCAAAGACAATGGTTCTGGCACAATAGCTTTGCTACCAAAGCCAAGAAGATGAGTCCAAGGCAGTCAATGTGGCCACATAAGGACTTGTTCCATATTTATATTATACCATTTCCCAAGCTTATAGCAAGAACAGAAGGCAAAATCTCCATTACACATTTACACATGAAGAGAAAAAAAATCACCAGAGACATAAAGCATTAGGTTGGAAAAACTATGTTTGAATAGATTGTTGCACAAAAAACTAAAGATAACAAATGAGCGTGTGTTTACTGTTTAGCAAGAGAAATGAAATACTATTGCTATGTTGTTGCTAATGGATAATAAAGTGTATATGCTATGCTGTAAATTCCTATGATAACTATGTAATTTAAGCAGGGATCATAAGGATGTCAAGAAAATGCACCTGTCCAAAAATATCCAAGTTGTATATGGAGGGAGTGTTGCCACTTCTGGTAGTCTAATCGGACGGACAGAATTCCTCGAAGATAGATTTCCACCCACAATAACAGTCGATGAACACTCATCTTGGCAATTGCCACCTTCACTTTCATCAGGAGATGACTCACGACTATTCACAGCACACAGGGCATCTTCCTGCCTCTTCGTGAGCAAATTCGAAACTAAATCTGTACTATTGGATGTGCTAGTTTGCCTATTTTTTGACAAATTGTGAGAGTGCAGTGTAATCGGGCTGAGCTTAATGCTGTTCTCCTCTACCCTTTTCTGGGAAAAGATCACGCGGAAGAAAAGTAAACGGCTGGTATATCTGGTAAAGAGAAGACAAAAAATGACCGAGATTTACAGCTCCAAACAATCAAATCAAATCACCTGGATGTAAACAAAGCGGTCCGATGTGATTTTCTTCTTCAGCGAATCAATAACACAGAGAACATAGCCCGATTCATTGCTCCCTTCATCGGACAACATCGGCTGCGGGGACAGACAAGCTAAATTTCATCACAACCACAAGCATATACAGATTCAAATTTCATCAGAGCAGTAAAAGGCAAAGGAGAACCCGCCTCGTTTCGGGAATCGCCAGCCATCAGGGGCGGAAGAAGGCGGCGGCCGCGGACGCGACGCCGCTTAGGGAGGCGGTCGGTGTGCTCTAGGAGAAGAGGCGCGCCACGGCGAATAGTCGGAAATGGCGGCGGCGGCCGGGGGAGTCGGGAAAATGCAGGCGTCGGGGAGCCGAGATAGCGGGCGATGTGGGAGGAGGGCGGCAGGCCGGAGCCCCGTCACCGCGAGAGGGTCGCCGGCGGCAGGAGGCGGCCGCCGGAGACCTAGTCGCCGGCGAGGCCGCAGCGACTCGTCGTCGCGGCGTGGTGGAGGAAAGGGAAGGGGGATGGGGACTGGAGACGAAGGTCTTATATATATGTGGGGCGCAGCGGGTTCACACTGTACCCGGCCCATACTCGGGACCAAAATATGGGCCTAAGTTTGGGTCTTTTGGGCCCAGTTTAAGGTCTGGACTTTGGACCTACAGGCCATTTTGGATTGCTATCAAAACGAGACACATGCCAATTGATTCGCAACTTTGGTAGTAGAGCTTGTAGAGCTTGTAGAGCTTGGATTAAGCTAACTTGTGGTCAAACCTATGTACCTAACCAAATTTGTTAGTAGTGCCAATATTTTAGAAGGGTAGAGTTAAAAATTGATGTGCTTGACAGTGACAGAGTCAGGATTTAGATATGTAAGAGGCTTAGGCTGAGTTCGTTTGCTGAGTTTCCAGCGCGCACAGTGTTTTTTTCCACGCGCACGCTTTTTAAACTACTAAACGGTGTATTTTTTTGCAAAAAGTTTCTATACAAAAGTTGCTTAAAAAATCAAATTAATCCATTTTCGAAAAAAAATTAGCTAATACTTAATTAATCACGTGCTAATGGACCGTTCCGTTTTTTGTGCGCACTGTGCGCGCTGGGAACACCAGCAAACAAACACAGCCTTAAGAGTTTTTTTAGGGGTCTAATACATTTTTACTTAGATAGGTAGTTATGTGTGAAAAAATTGTTGGAGGGGGCTAGGCCCTCTCCCCTGTCTCCGCTGTTGGTGCTTAGTTCAACGCCAGATGATTTCTGAGGTGGATGGATTGGTGTTACCAAAATATTGATAAGAATTTTGAAAAGAAGTGTTTGGTTTGCTACCCTATTAATGTGTTGGCATTATCGTTTTGGTAGGTTTTGGTAGATTAGCGAACTGAACCATTCATTCATACCATAAGGGTTCCTGCAAAAATAAATTTATGAATTTTGTAAAATATGTGATATGAAAAGGTTTATGTGTAAAGTACCATGGTCGTAAAGTTTCACCTCATCACCACCTCCTCCAAGGAGCATAGTCTCCTTCCCTCATGGTCTCAACAACATAGTCCCTTCTCCCTTCCATGGACAGCATTGATGGTATATGGTGGTATCTCCACACTGACATGAGGCCTTCTACAAGAACTCAATTCAACCTATAAAGAATTAGAACAAAAGCAAACATTGAAAAAGATCTTACACTTTTACCACGCGAAGAAGATAAGGAAGACGACCTTAGGCATGGGCGAAAGATGAATTCTTATGAGTCTTGGTTGTAGGTGCCTATGAGTCGCCATGGTAAGAGGCCGTTGATAACGGTGGCAGCGGCGGCGGATTGGGTGGGAGGGTGTAGGGGAGTGAAGAAACAGGACTAGGGTTACCAAAATATTTATAAGTTGGATGGATAGATCTAGGCCGTCAAATACTTCGGCAAATATCCAATATTCTAAAATTAAACTGTTCTCTTTCTTTTATCAAACAATTGAATGACCCGAAAATTGTCCTTAAATATTTGTCGCATCCTCTATGCTACATTACAAGTTAAACTAAACATAGATATAATACTATATCTATTCTTACATTCATGCTCATCATTCTCTCCTTACTCCACAAAGATTATTGATAGTGACAATACCAGTAACCCTCTATCCTATATGTGGTGTTTATAAGGCTGTCAGCTCCATCATTTACTCTTCGGCTTATCTACTGCAACTAAAATTAATTTTCATGTTTTCTATCATAGTTTATTTTTAATATTGAGTTTCAAGTTACTAAGGTGTGTTTGAGATGAGGGTAAAGGAGAAGATTGGGAGATACACAAAATGAGGTGGGCTACTAGCACATGATTAATTAAGTACTAATTATTTAAAATTGAAAAATAGATTAATATAATTTTTTAAAGCAACTTTCCTATACAAATAAAAAAAACGCATTGTTTAGTAGTTTGGAAAGCGTACACCGCGGAAAACAAGAAACTTTTTCTCTTTATTACTGTCGAACGCAGCATAAGAATGCATAATCTAAGTTATTATTTCTTAACTACTTAAAAATTTGTAATTTTCTGATCGTCCTAATACGCTTTCGTTCGTCCCCCGTCCGCTTTCACCCATCGTCTATCCGTGGGTTTCGTCCGTCCGAGATGACCTAAGAGTTAGAGATGGCAACGGCTGGTCCCTGCCTCACCGTCTAGATCCGCTCAACTTGCTCCCTGTTCGCTTCAGCCCAACCTTGCGCCTACGATTCTGTCCTGTATCGCGCTTGCTCACGTCACACCATAATCTGTCCCAGCCAGAGAAACCAACCGCATCGGACATCAACTTGCCAATGGGACCAAGCAAAAACAAGAACAAGAGACAATAACACACGAACAAAACCAAATCAAAAATCCCCAAAAATTTCCTTAAAAACCCCAATCTTACGAATAAATCAGACCTAAAATGGGCTATAGCTGCCCTAGAGCATTCAAAAGATGTGTTGGAGGTCGCTCCACCACCTCCGCCCCTATCTGCGCCATTGGAGGAGGAGAGGCGAAGAGCTCGTCAACCCACGCCGCCCTGATCTAAGCCACCGCTGAGACCGCCTCTTCGATCTGTCACCATCGCTGTCCCTCCCTATCGTGGCTTGGCCTGCCACCCGATCTGTGTAGCCGGCTAGCCGCCAACCGCGCACCGGAGAAGACGGCTTCAGCCCAAGCCGCCTTCGATCTGCTCGCGGTGGCGGCTTCGAGCTCGGAAGGGGAGAAGTGGTGGCGGTGGGTAAGGGAGAGGTGATGCGGTGCGGAAAAGGGATTCAATGGAGATGAAGAAGATGAGGTGTGTGAAAGCTTCAAACAACGGTGCGCCCATAGCTTCAGCAACCAAGTGGGCATTCGGCGGAGAAATCGGCAGAGAGAGTGAGGAGACCGATGGGAAAAGATACAGGTACCAGTATATACGTGGGTCCACCTCGGTTGGTTGCTGTGAGAACTTTTGAGGTCCACCTCGGCCATCTATTGCCATGCATGGACAGCTGGGATTGGGAGCCTGGGACGTGTCATGCGGTAAGGGCAAATTACTGACATCGAGCAAACATGTCATCCCAATCTTTTTTTTTCTCAATGAGTGTTTATGGGTTAACTAGTACTACTAGGGTTTTACTAATAGTGATTTTAGTAGTATGTCAATTAGCAGTAGTATTAGCTACAAAATTTATACTACGTTTTGTTTTGTGGAGTAAAGACATTGGATGTTTTTTTGTTGGCATCAGGAAAGACGTATACTTTTAAAACCCGCCAAAAATCCGCACATATGAATACATGACACATACTCTTTCCGTCTTAAAAAACAATCTAGATGAAGATTTGACATCACCTAGGATAATGAATGTGGACAAAACATCGATAGCCACCAACACCCGAGGAGCTCCACTGCTCGCCACAGCAACACCGGCGAAGAGCTCCACTATGTGCCGTCTTCGCCTTAGCCATTCACGCCGTTGATGCCACCTTACCGGCTTACCTCAGTCACACGCTGTCGTTGCCGTCGCACCCTCACGATGTCCAGATCCAACAGCGTTCACTGTTGCCACCTCCATAACAACCTCGCCGCTCGCTAATCACGATACTTGTCCATACTTTACTGACTAACCCAAATATAGTTATTTAAAGTATGTGAAAAGCCTAAATTAAAATTGTGAATTATTTATTCCCACCATTCTATGTATGGCATTGTCCATGTCTTGCATATTCTATAAAATTGCATACAATATAATAATATAATATTATTATATTTAAGATCCCTAACCAACTTTATGGTGTTTTTGGATTTGCTTTCATTTTCCATTCGTCCATCACCCAAGTGGATCACACGTCCATGCATCCCATCCATCACCAATCAATGATGCGAACAAATTCATATTGATCCTGTATATTTTTTCGCCCCCGCATGATGACACTCTCACACAAAGGCCCAACAAAATGTCATAACCCTATTGCAACCATTAATCTTACGATATTGTTGCGTCATTCCATCAAACCCCTCGGTGTCATCAACATCCGCTTATTACCACCATGTTAACAGGCACCCTTTTTGGTGTGGCTCCATTGCTCATGGACCTCCTGAAGCATCTAGGCCCCCGTAGTTAATTTTGATAATTAATGACAAACACTAATTGTGGACTAACCGTTGTCTTTGAGCTATATATTTTAAGTTAGATTCACATCATGTGTGCGCATGGATGATTATCGATGGATTAAAATTGACGGCGCAAAGCAAAAAGAAGAGAAGACAGTAAACTAGTGTTTTCATTTTAAATTGATCAAGGCGTTGGGCGATCGAAATTGTGCTAGTTTATTTATAGCTTTGCCGTACTGTTAAGAGGGGTAATGACCTAGCAAGAGATGATCAAAATGCCACATTAGGTCATTTGCACTTAAGTCTTGGTTTGCTCTTGAATTCTCTCCTGCTGACTGACCCTGGGCGGTCTGACCGGAGTGCTCTCTACGGTCTGACCGGGCCTTTGCGCTGGTCTGACCGTGGCACACTAGCCAGTCTGACCGACCCTTCTTGGCGGTCTGACCGGCCACTTGCCGCCGGTCTGACCGGACGGCTGGAGGCTGGATGGCCGCCTCTGGCCTGGCGATCCAGAGCCGCCAGAGCCGTAATCGGTCAGACCGGAAGTTTGGCCTCCGGTCTGACCGGCCATGTGGTCCCAGTGCATTTAATGCAGTTCAACGGATAGTTTTCCAGCCGTTGTGAAGTAGTCCGGTCTGACCGACCACACAACTGCGGTCTGACCGGCAATACACAGAGTTGGTGGATTTCGTTCCCAACGGCTAGTTTTGGTGGGTGGGAGTATAAATACTTCCCCACCAGCAGCAAGGGGACTCTCTTGGCACCCAATTCAATTGCATACACCCCTTGCACCTCTCTCACACACATTTGAGCTTAGTGTTCATCCATTGTAGTGATTGAGGTTGTTCTAGCCAGAGTCAAGTGCATTTGCTTCCATTGTAGAGCTAGTGTGGCACTTGATCATCTCCGAGCCGCGTCATTGCTTGTTACTCTTGGAGGTTGCCGCCTCCTAGACCGCTTGTGGAGGAGTTGCCCGGTGACCTCTCCGAGAAGATTGTGGAGGAGGCCCGGTGCCGGTTTGTTAGTGGTTTGGAGTTCACCACCTTCGGAATGAAGGAAGAACTACCCCGAGTGATCGAGGCTTGGGTAGTCCTCTCCGTGGGCCGGCTCCCGCCTTGCCCACCCCTTGATGAAGGGGGCGTGCGGTGGCTTTGTGGTTGAGCGGTGGAGTTGGGCTCGCCTCAACGGGGAGTAGGAAACCGGCAAGTTTCCGAACCTCGGTGAAAAATCTCTTGTCTCTTTGTCTCATTTGGTTGTCGCATTTACTTTTGTGCAATTTACATTCCTAGAGACATACTTGAGATCATATCACCCTAAGATTGCTAAACCTTGACATAGGAGTGTGATTTACTTTCCTAGAGATATAATTGAGCCACTATCACCCTAGGTTTGCAAAACATAACTTAGTTGCTTAATTAGACTTGACCCTCACCGAGCCTAGCAACTTAGATTAGTCTTGATTCGGTGTCATTTAGTTTTTAAATCGCCTATTCACCCCCCCTCTAGTCGACATCTCGATCTTACACCTCCAACTATAGCCCTATCAACATGAGACCATGTTTGATTACAAGTCTGCCATCCCCGCACGAGATACTAGATGGCATATTGGTTAAAAAAATTAAGAAAAAGACACATCATTCCTTCATTTTGTCTAATTTCTCTATTAGCTTTATCCGTTGCAACGTAAGGGTATTTTTTTTCTAGTTTTTAATAATAAACGTTACGGTTTATAATCTAACTTCATTTGCCCCGATGGGGTGGTGTATTGGTGTGCGTCGATGGCATCAATCTGGTGGCGTCCATCCACTGCATCCATGGGTGTGCTCTGCTCAAACATGACCAGACCAACCACATAAGATCTGAGGGTCAACCCTACCCTGCCCGCATGCAACCAAAATATTCCTATAAAAAAACAAGAGAAAAAGATGGGATTCTCTCATATCCCTAGAAAAAAAGTCTATTTTGCCTCTCTCATATCTTGCCCTCGATCGAATCACATCTCTCAACCGTAAAACCAGGTATAATGTATTCCCCAACTTTCTAAACCGGCACAAATTGACTTCTTCAGTGGTTTGGGAAGTAGTTTCTGCCAACATGGCAGGTGGGACCCACATGTCCACATCATCGACTTCCACCTCATCTCATTCTCTTTCTCGCCTCTTTCCTAGTTTCTCCTATCTTCCCAGTTCCCTCTTCCTCCTCCTTCACCTTCTAGCCGCCTGCCTGCTGCTGTTGACGCCGAATCCGTACCGCTGATGTGGACATGGCGTGCGAACACACGAAGGCCTGGGAGATCTGCTTAGCTCCAGTGCAGGTCCTAAAATTGATGAAGCGCGGGCGTGCCAGTCAGTTTGATCCTGCCACTGACAAGATATGTAAAATAGCAGAACAGAAGGTCTATCGGCCGATAGGCCGATAGGGCAAAAACATATCGGCCGATAGGCCGATAGCCAGCAATGTGATATAGCATAATCCAAATATAAAATAAACATTGATCTGAAGATTAAAGCACACATCGACCAAAGGTCTGATGGCATAAACTCTCAATAAGCAGATAAACAATAAATACTCTGTTGTCATCGGCCAGATCCAATCTATATGTAAAACTCTTGGGCTGATGCAACGTCCAGATAACTTACCGGCTGAAACCCCGGTGAAACCCTTATCGGCAGCCAACAAGCAGGCTAGAGATTACGGTTCTAATCACAACTTAGTAGGTCAAACCGAACTAATGCAGCACTAAGTATGAAAAGAAACGCAAGACCTAGACAATCAAGCCCTCGACTGATTTTCAGGATGGTGGATACCTTAGCCAATCTAATCTAGCAAGGCGATTTAGTCGATACCGGCATAAACCCTAAAGCGAATCTCGGCCGATAAGACTAAATCGAGAAGCCGAACCAGATTGATTAAGATATATGATAGTAGGTGCTTACGTTGACGAGATCAGAACGTCAAAGCCCTAGCCCCGACAGCGTAGGCAGCCATAACGAGACTTACCCCTCGCGGGAAGGGCATGAACTCACCGAAGAAGACGAAAAGTAAAGGTTGGCGATGCACCGAAGTTGTATTGATCATGAGATAATTTTACATGAACCTTGGGCTTACATATTTATACCCATAGACTAACAAAGATCCTAACAGATTACGACTCAAACTTTCCTAAAGATAAAAGGAAACAAATAAAATCGGTATCGGACACTAACTTCCTTTCCGAAAGATAAAAAAGAAACTAACAGACTTATCCTAATTAATAGATACAAGCCACATCTTCTTGGACTCGGTCTTCTCTGGATAAGATCTTCCCGAATCTAATAAGAATCCGACTGCTGTTGGTGGCTGGTTTTAAGAAGACCCCCATCGGCCGATATAAGACTCTAGGCCGATACCAACCTTGAGCCGATATGAATCCTGGACCGATGAAGACTTCGGGGCTTACCAAATTCTAGTGTTAACAGCTGCTTCCACACCTAGCCTCATCTCTCTCGCCGCTGCAGCCGTTGCCTACTTCTGCTGCTTTGGGACCGCCGCCGTAGCCTCCTCTCCCTTGTCTCCATAGCCGCTGCTTCTGCTTCGACGTCACCGCCGCAGCCTCCTCTCCTTGCTACCACATCCGTCGTCTGGTGCTGCTGCTGCTTTGGGAAAGTCGAGGGCGGCGGAGGAGGCGCTGGCTGCCACGGGAGGCTCGAGTTTGGCGCGACGACCTTGGGAGGGCGGGATACGGCTATAGGGTGGCGATCGGCGGAAGAGCTGAGGTGTTGGCGACTTTGTATCCTTCCAAGCAGCGGTGGAGCCAATACCGAGCTCGAGCAGCCGTGTCGTCTCCTCTCCATCCTCTATCCCGATCGGCATGGATGGCGGCTTCACTGTAATTAGGCTCAAGCTCTTCTTTATCCTCCACTGTTGCACCATCCGCATACCTGGCCCAGACAGCGGTTGAGCTCAAGGAGGCGACGTGAGGTGGCCGGGTGGGCCTGCTACACCTCCTGCCATGATATGCCACCGAAGCCACAACAGCAGTCCGCCACCATGGAGCCCAGCAGCAGCTACCTAGTGTCATGGCTGTCATGTGCCAAGGACATCGTCGCCACATTCTGCATGTGCCACGCCCGACGCAACCGACGCATCCTACTGCTTCTCCATCGACTATGGCTATGACTTCCTTCGTCCCCACCTCCGCGAGCTTCGTCTCTCCCTCTCCTCTACCTGCGGTGGCACCTTCGCCGTCTTCCTCCTTATACACCTCCACGACAGCGTAGGAGAGGTGGGAAACGAGAGAGAGGGGCAGGGAGGAGGGAGGCGAGCGGGGTGGCGTGTGCGACTGTGGTAGGCGTCGTCGCTGTCCACTTTTCGCCGCCAACAGTGTCCTCTGCCGCCGCGGTGGACTCCTCCTTTTCCTCCAGCGGCAGCGATGCCAGGGTGATGGGGTGGCGCGCCGAGGTGTGGCGGTGCAACTTGCGGTGCGTAGAGATTGAGAAGGGAGGAGTGGGGCTGACAAGTGGGCCCTAGCTTTTTTTATCCTTATAACTTACATGTGGGACCCATCTCTATTTTCAATTCCTTTTATTACTGGACTGCCATGTCAACATATTTGGACCAAATCAACCTGCCACATCAGGAGAAACCGCTTCCCATACCACTGAAGGAGTTAATTTGCACTGGTTTTTGACGTTGAGGATACGTTATACTCGATTTTGCGGTTAAGGGATGTGATTCGACCAAAAGCAAGACATGAGAGAGGCCAAATAGACTTATTCCAAAACAAAATAGCATCGACCCAACCTGGCCCATGTGGAAAAAAATGGAAAAAAAGAAAAAGACGGCCCATCTGAATCAAAAACGAAAATAGAAGAAGGGAGGCTAAATAGACTTACTCCAAACCAAAATAGCTCGAGCCAACCTGGCCCATGTAGAAAAAAAATAGAAAAAAAAGAAAAAGACGGCCCATCTGCATCCAAAACCAAAGTAGGAAAAATATTTTTTTAAAATTATCATATCAGAGCCAGGTTTCGATCCTGGGACCTGTGGGTTATGGGCCCACCACGCTTCCGCTGCGCCACTCTGATGGCTGTGACATTTTTGCAATTCTTTGATTTAAGTACTCAGTATCGTTAGCACGCGTGCGTCAAAATATTAAATAAATGTATTTTTTAGGTTTATAGTAATTAAAACTTATGTGCTGATAGCATTTTCGTTTTAGAAGCTCTACCTTTATCTTCATCTTCGTTAGAAAAGAACGTTACCCAGAATAAACACTCCAACGAAAATTTAAAATGCAATACACTTTGGTAATACTCTCTTCGTTTCATATTGGTCATATAATCAAAAAATAAAAAATTTAAATTACTCATCATATAACCTTGGTTTTTTCGTTTGAAGTGTAGTATTTTTGCAACTATGCATATAAATTAAGTCTGCATGCATACATGCATGTACACATTTAGGGATAGTTAAAGGCTCTTTTCTTGTGCATGCGTGGAAAATTGAAGTCTGTGGTTAAGTATTATTTTTGGTCTTGGTGAAAAAATTTTATATGATGATTAATATAAAATGGAATGGAGAGAGTATGAAGGTATACCTAATACTTTTGTGTTAGGTTTGGCGGAATCCACCATATACCAAGTCTTATATGGAATTATGCCTTATGTACGAAAGGTGTTTTGGATAATAAAAAAGAAATAGAGTTCTACTCAGACACTAAAAAACTACTCAGATCGTATCCATACTTGTCTCCCTAGTTCTACTTGGACAAGGAAATACCTGAGAGTATAAATACAAGATACTCTAGGAGGAGAGGGGACATGCCAAGACAGAACACAAGCTAATACAGATCTAGACAAACACAATTTAGAAGCCATAGAGGCCGACATGATGGATTTAGAGACATCTCTATCAGTGTCAAGGATAAGGCATATCTCCTATACACAGGTTAATAAAATACGGTAAAACCATACACTCGATAGTATACGAGAAGGTATCCTCCAATTAAGAAAATACGGCTAACAGAGAAGGAAATTATCTTCTCGGAATAGAAGGTATCAGAGTTCTAGTCGGGGAAGATAAGGTCTTCTTAGACCTGTGTTCTATTCTGTCTCTCCGAGTTCTACTTGGAGAAGAAGAAAATCTCTACTATTTAAGCGAGGTCCCTGTGTTCAGATTAGGACATCGAGTTACAAGCCATAGCCAAACCCATGCCCAGAAGCAATCCAGAGGAAGTCAACATCATATTCACCGAATAGATCTCGTCGGGCCGTTCTCGATAGTCTAAAGTCGACGGATTTCTCCAGTTGTTCTATTCCCCATTGTACTTTGAGCGATATTCCAATCTATAATATATATAAACTGGAGTAGGGTTATTACTTATCCTTAGGGTTCGAACCAATACAAACCTTTGTCTCTTGTCTGCTTGATCGGTTCTCGCAAATATACTGGTTCCAACGATCCCCGTATACTATAAATACCATGGTCGGTGTATAGCCCGTCCACAGTGGCGCGCCAGGTAGGGAGCTTGGTGCTTTAAGGTTACGACGAGATGAGTTCAAGAGGTGGATTCTTTGATGAGGGTTTCTACGACCAACCTGGCCTGGGAGATCCAACCCAGCCAGCCTTGACCATGGTCCAAATCGGCTCCATCGTCTTCCCAGTCTTTGATTCCGTACTGATCTCGCCCCTCTTAGCTCATGCCAAGAGCGAGGCTATGACGACAGCACAAGCATCTCTTTCAACGACTGCCTCTCCAGTTTGTTCCGAGAACGAGGCATTGGAATCTTGATTTGTCGACAGAAGGCCTAAAGCAGCCCGATCTTCGGCCGACAAGTATGTGCTGACAAGGAAGTCTGCCAACAAAGATAGCGCATGGTGTCTAATCCACAAGACTTTTAGTCATTTGTTAGCTGGATGTCGTGTCATAATCCAAGTAAAAGCTGAACTCGACACTTGCGAGGAGCGAGGGATTGAGCGCTTTTCTCCATACAAGGAGTGGTGCGCAATCCACAAGACCAAGAGTCACCTTCCTGACTAGCTGCAAGACATTCTTGAAGCTTGCGGAACTAATTACCTGAGTTTCGGGTTGCCCGATCCACACTTGTAGAGGTCGATCTCATACGACGTTTGTGGACGACAGCCTTTCAGATCGCATGGTGGGCTTTATCGGAATCGATCCCGACGAACCATCAGTTCTTCATGGCCTGAATGATGTGGAATCCTCCGATTCAAGCTCTCCACGCGATGTAAACATGGTCGACATCGAGGTCGAGAACAGAGGTGCGGATGACCGGACACCACGGGGTTCTACAGAGGAGAGCGAGTTCGTTCAATCTCGAGATGCAGCCCTTTCTCAGTCAGAACTTGTCTGTACTGCCGCCGAGCATTTCACCGTCGTCAATAACCTGCTACGACAACCTCCTTTCAATCCAGTAACCCACTCGTAAGCGTATGCATGGTTAAAGTGAATGGAGTCTACTATCACCAATCTCAACTTTGCTTTTGCAGCGACAGCCGGTCCGCCACCTCCACATGTCCCTTCTCAGGTTATGAGGTTGCCAAGAACACTAGCATAGCCAACGCCCCTCAAAACGGTGAACCTTGCATCACCGAGAACGTCTCGCCACAATGGCGAGCTTAACAGGCGCCTCCCCGACAAGATGCTTGTGATATCCGTGAACAACTAAACGGCTGATGGCGACAACAACAGGATTAGTGTGACGACGGACGCCGATAACCCTTAGATCACTAGCATAGGGGCAATCATCGGGACAACAACTAGATCGTGGCCAAGCCCGCGGTCGTTGGGATATCCCAGTATGCCGAGGTGACAACGAACGAGCTCCACGCCATCAACATGATGAAGACGACGACTCCCGATCTCCGTACCCGTGACATGGCTGAAGTCGCGATCGCTGACTTCGTGACCGCACACCCGACTACGAAGATCCTTGGTCATCCTTTTCGTCATCATCTATGGGCCATTCGCGCGGCCGCCGTAGTCGCCAATCACCTTTCCTATCTGGAGGCGAATGCAGAGCCTTTAAGCCTTCCCTCCGAGAAGTAAATTGGCCCCCAAAGTTTCGCCCCGGAGCAGTAGAGAAGTACGATGGGAGCATGGATCCAGAGGAGTTCTTACACATCTACTCTACTTTTCTATATGCCACCGACGCAGACGACAACACGCTCGCTAATTATTTTCTAGCAGCGTTGGAGGGACCTGCTTGGTCATGGCTCGTTCGTCTTCTCCGAAATTCGATATTTTCCTGGGCGGATCTCTAGAAGCAATTCGTTGCGAACTTTCAAGGTACCTACAAGAGAAAAGCGGTCGAGGATGATCTACGCACCCTCACATAGATGCCCAGTGAAACCCTCCGAGACTTTATTCGACACTTCAACGAGTGTCGGAACACAATCCCCGAGATTACCGATGCATCTGTGATACAGGCCTTCAAATCCGGCATCCGAGATCACTACACGATTCAAAAGCTAGCGACAAGGTGAGTATCATCCGCCATGAAGCTGTTCGAAATCATTGATAGGTGCGCCTACTCAGATGAAGCCATCTGAAGGAATAGCGAAAAGGGGAAAGCGGTGGAAGAGAAGCAACCAGCTAAAAAAGAGAACCCGGAACCAAGTCACAAACCCAATTGCAAGAAAGGAGGAAAGAGAAAGGCACAATCGGAGGTTCATCTCGCAGAACAAGATAAATACACTCCCCAACGACCTCCTCAAGACGACGGCCCAGTAAGACAATGGTGTCCACTGCACAAGACCAGCGCTCACACTTTCGAGGAGTGCAACGTATTTCAGAAGGCCATGGTTAGGAAGATAGCTCAAGATAAGGGAAAGAGGGTTCGTGTGGTAGAGAAGGATGATCATAACCCTCCATCTGACGAAAAACCCGACTTTCTCGACTTCATCGATTTCGGCCAATACGTGGCCCACATCTTCGGCACCTCAACCTCTTATTCTTCAAAATGGGAATACAAGAAGTTAGAACGCGAGGTGTGCTCCACAACATGGGGGACGGTGTCTAAAATGAAGTAGTCAGATCAAAAGATCAAATTCTCCGACATCGACCACCCAACCCTGACGAGAGCCCCTGGACGAAATCTGATAGAAGTCGTACCTACTGTTCGAAACGTTAAAGTTGCCTGAGTTCTCGTCGACGGCAATAGCTCCGTCAATCTCTTTTTCACCAGCACGCTCGACGCAATGGGGATCTCGAGAAGCGAGCTCATCCCCTCAGAACAGCCCTTCCACGATATTACCCCAGAGTCGTCGTCAAAACCTCTAGGAAAGATCATGTTGCTGGTAACATCTGGCCAAGATGATGACTTCCGAACAGAGCAGATCACGTTCGACGTAGCCAAGTTCGACACCACCTACAAAGCTATTCTCGGAAGGACAACACTCGCCAAGTGTTAACAACAGATTTTCGTAATCTACTCGGAGAGGAAAGACAAAACCGACGCAGAGAAGAAGGAGTGATTCGAGTCGGATCGGTTGTGTTATTGGACCAAGCCGGAGCCGGACCAAGTTCCGTATCGGACTCAGCGGTGCATCGGACCAGGTGGAGCGCTAGCAGAGGGACCGTATCAGCCGATGAGGGTTCAATGCGGCCATCGGCCGATGGAAGCAGGAAGCTGATGGAGGCAGCGTGGGCTCGGTTTGGGCTTGAGTTAAGCTTCAAAGGAGATTGCCAAATAGGGATAAGGCCCGGTTTTAGGCAATTGTATCTCTTAATTAGGAAGTTAAATTAGATTCGATCTGATCTATGGCAAGAGTATTAGCTAGTGCATCTACTTCCCATATCCCTCATCGGCCAGTATTACTAGATTAACACGGACATATTAGTGAAGGCCGATGAGATCAGATCTGTATATTAATCTTATTTCATTATGACCTCAAGTAGGCCGATATAGCCTTGCCTTATCGGCTGGGCCTTCACGATGCGACATCGGCCTATCGGCCGATCGACCATCGTTTGCTAACATGGTTTACTTGTTTATTCTTGTTGATTGCAGATCAAATCAATTGGCACGCCCTACACACTCCTAGGCAAGCCATTGGACCTGCACTGGAGTTAAGCAGATCTCCCAGGCCGCCGTGGTAACGTAGAACCCGCTTTGACACGAGGACGGGTCGAAATTCTGCGCCAACACACTTTTGGCACGCCCAATGGGACAAAGAAAAACTCAAGCTTCACACCGACAACCAGGTCACTTCAAGATGTCCAAGCAGAGCGAGATTTCAGAAGAAAATGTCGTCTCGGTGACCGCTGATTAGCTCAACGAGGAGCAAAAGGCCGATATGGCAAAATTGGTCGAGCAATTCCAGAACATGTATTTGTAGACGTACTCCAGGACTCGGCAAGGCACCATCATACAAAAATCCAAGGTGATAATGCCGAGCCCTGGGGACGGAGCTAGCACGTCGGCGACAGCACAAGACCAAGCGGTCAAAACTGAAGACGATACTCGCAACGCCGTGCCGACGCTACAGGACCGTATCGACTCCGCGGTTCACTCGGCACTGATCAACCAATCCGGCGTCCTGGTGAACACGTTGACCAATACAGTCAAGTCGATACTAGATGGATCCATTCACCAGCACAAATCTCAAGGGCCGATCTTCTTACCTGAAAACAAATCCCCTGCATATCGGGCCTTGAGGACTGATCTGAGTACGGCTCCACAGCCGACAACGCCGATACCACCTCCACCGGCCCAGCTAGTGTTGACCACGCCGTTGATCTTGACAAAACAGGCAGGAGGAAGCCCTCAACACATCACGGAGGACCAATTGGCGCAATGGACGATGGGGAGACAAGCTCCGATAGCTTTGCAACAGCCGATGGTTGAGCCGATGCAGCAGGCCTCTGCCAATCCAACATCGGTCGGGCAAGCCCAATTCGCTTTACCAAGCAATCCTTCACAAGCAGCTGCCTACAACGCGTCGCAAGGCTACCAGCAATACTCTACAGGGCAGTATGATGCACCAAATTTGAATCATCACTTTCAGCCATACTTCCCTAGGCAATATCGGCCGTAAGGTTTCCAGCAGCCTTATCACCAGGAGCTTCCGCACCAGCCCGCAGGAGTCACTCAAGCGCAGTGGGCCGATATGATAGCCGAAGTGATGCGTGATCAATTCAGTTTAAAGCCCAAGGAGAGTGCAACCGTGTATCGGCACCCATACCTAGAGGAGTTTGACAGAGTGCTGCTACCGAGCCGATACAAGATTCCTAACTTCTCCAAGTTTTCAGGGCAAGACAATGTCTCCACATACGAGCATATTAGCCGATTTTTAGCCCAATGTGGTGAGGCATCGTCTATGGAGGCGTTGAGGGTGAGATTTTTCCCCTTATCTTTGTCAGGGTCAGCATTCACGTGGTTTTCCTCTCTACCCTGCAATTCCATCAAAGGATGGGTTGACCTGGAAAAACAGTTTCATCGATATTTCTTCAATGGTGTACAAGAGATGAAGCTGTCCGATCTTACCGCCATCAGGCAAAGAGTTGATGAATCGGTCCCGGACTACGTTCAACGATTCAGGGACATTAGAAACAGGTGCTATAGCCTCAGCTTGACCAATTTTCAGCTGGCCGATTTGGCGTTCCAGGGGCTGCTTGGGCCGATACGAGAAAGATTCTCATCACAAGAGTTTGAAAGTCTAACTCAGCTAGCACAGAGAGTATCGGCTCACGAGCAAAGGTTCCAGGAGGCGAAAAAGTTCACAAAGAAGATCAACAGTGTTTATCAGTACGCCTCCGATGAAGATGAAGATGTCGATGCTGAGATTGACTTGGCTGAATGGGCCCGGATGAAGAAGCCAACAACATGTCAATGGGCCAAGAAGGGTGATAAAAAGACAAATTCGACTTTCACATCAACAAGGCCGATAAGATATTTGACCTACTACTGCAGGAGAAACAGATACAACTGCCAGTAGGTCATGTGTTGCCATCGGCTGAAGAGATAAAGAAGAGGAGATATTGCAAGTGGCACAACACGTATTCTCACCATACGAACGAATGCAAAATTTTCCGGCAACAGACACAATCGGCCATCGAACAGGGCAGGATCAAGTTTGATGAAGCCAAAAGGCCGATGAAAATAGAAGGACACCCGTTCCCAGTTAACATGGTGCGGGCTGACAGGGCCGATAGCGATGCCTATCGGACCAACAAACGACCTCATCAGACTTCAGAAGGCCTAATCAAGAAGTACCAATGGAGGCGTGAAGAGCAAGCACAAGACTATGCTGACCAAGATAAATTCTATGACCCTCATTGGGAGTGCGAGTTTTTCCGATTTTGTTGGAACGAAGGGATGAGGTTGCCAACAATGCAAGAGTGTCCTGCATGCAATGATATAGAAGAATCTTACCAGGGCAGCTCAAGCAAACAGGCGCATCGACCGATTAAGCAAAGGAAACCTGTACACGAGAGGCTGGGGCCGATGCACCATGATCATCGGACAGAAGATTTATTTAGCAAAACGCAGAAGCGACGGATCCAGAGGTTAAGGCAAAAAGAAAAGATCCAGGAGCAGCAGGCAGCAATCGCCCATCGGCCTACCAAGACCAGGAAAGAATGAAAGATAAAGTCTACAGTGGTACAGGCCGATGAAGATAATACCAAGTCAACTCAAACTCCTGCGTTTGCGAAAGGTAAAAGCATAGCGTCGGCTTCTGTTAGCATGGTCTTCTTGTTGCCAGCAGAGTATAGTATACAGATGACCGATGAGGTTATAGCCGATGACGAGATAGATTCAGCTTCGGCTAAGCTACAGTTGTCACCAGAGCAGGCCGTGTTGACAAGCCAGCCGACACCAGCTATAGGCACCTCCGGCCGTTGTACATCAAGGGATACGTCTATGGGCGGTCGATGACGAAGATGTTAGTCGACGGTAGTGCGGCAGTGAATTTGATGTCATATACAACTTTCAGGAAGCTTGGAAAAGTACCTGAGGATCTGATCAAGACAAACATGGTGTTGAAAGATTTTGGCAGCAACGCGTCCGAAGCAAAGGGGGTGCTGAATGTGGAGCTTACAGATGGCAACAAGGCCATCCCTACCACCTTCTTTGTCTTTGATGGAAAGGGTTCCTACAGCTTGTTGTTGGGGCGAGATTGGATCCACACAAATTGTTGCGTCCCTTCGACAATGCATCAATGCCTTATTCAGTGGCAAGGGGACCAGGTCGAGATCATGCAGGCCGACAGATCAGTACATGTGGCCAGTGCCGACCTTGTAGTTTGGGAGATGGAGGGAATCGATTGCCTGTCCGGACAAATTTAGGAGACCGATTTCCTGAAGGTAACTGACTTGATATCGAGCCGATCGAAGATGAAAACAAGCAGTTACTTTAACGAAGGTATAGCATCCACAAGCCAAGATGAACAAGCTAGTCCCTACACAGAAGATGCGGTGGATGAATAGAATGGGAAATTGGGACAAGGTTTCACGTCGGCCGATGAGCTTGAAGAAGTGGACATAGGGATAGGTGATAGACCTAGGCCGACGTATGTAAGTGCTAACCTACCAAGGGAATATAAGAATAAACTAGTACATCTTTTGAAAGAATTCATAGATTGTTTTGCATGGAAATATCATGAGATGCCAGGACTAAGCCGATCGATTGTAGAACATCGGCTACCTATAAAACCAGGCTATTGGCCGTTTAAACAAGCTCCCAGGAGATTTAAGGTCGATATGTATGAAGCTATCATGGCAGAAATTACAAGGCTCTACGACGCCAATTTTATCAGACCCTACCGATATGCGGAGTGGGTTTCCAATATAATACCAGTGTTGAAGAAGAACGGCAAGCTCAGGGTGTGCATCGATTTCAGAGACTTGAACAAAGCAACGCCAAAGGATGAGTACCCTATGCCGATAGCAGATTTGCTAGTTGATACTGCATCTGGACATAAGATCATCAGTTTTATGGATGGAAATGCAGGCTATAACCAAATTTTCATGGCTGAGGAGGATATCCATAAGACAGCTTTCAGATGTCCGAGGGCAATCGGCTTATATGAGTGGGTCGTCATGACATTTGGTCTAAAGAATGCTGGAGCCACCTAACAGAAGGCAATGAATTATATTTTTCACGACCTTATCGGTTCATTGATTGAGGTCTACATTGACGATGTGGTTGTGAAGTCAAAAGGGTACGATGAGCATTTGGCCGATCTGACGATGAGGCATATACCCCGGAAGCAAAACTTCGAAGCCAATGACTTAGCTCAGGGAGCATCAGGATACAGGCCGATGGTGAAGGATGTTGAGGTTTAAATTGCTACCGTGGACGCCGATGATTGGAGGTTCGCTATCATCGAGTATTTGAAAAATCCTTCTCAATCGGCGTCACGACAGATGAAGTATAAGGTTCTACATTATGTCTTGTTCGATGATGATCTATACTATCGGCCGATTGATGGTGTCTTGCTAAGGTGTTTGAGTTCAGAAGAAGCCAAAGTCATCATGAGCGAAGTTCACGAAGGGATTTGTGGAACACATCAATCGGCCCATAAAATGCGATGGCTTTTGAAGTGTGTTGGATATTTTTTGCCGACAATGCTAGAGGGTTGTTTCAGGTACTATAAGGGGTGTCAAGATTGTCAAAAGTTTGGAGCAATTCAGAGAGCACCAGCATCGGCTATGCATCCAATCATAAAGCCGTGGTCGTTTCGTGGATGGGGTATAGACATGATCGGACAGATTAACCCACCATCAAGTAAAGGACACAAGTATATTTTAGCGGCTACGGCTTATTTCACAAAGTGGGTTGAGGCTGTTCCTTTTAAAAAGGTTGATTCCAAGGATGCTATTCAGTTTGTTAAAGAGCATATTATATATCGCTTTGGACTTCCACAGACGTTGACCACAGATCAGGGATCAATTTTCATGTCCGATGAGTTTGCTGATGAGTCTCCATATTACGCGCAAGCTAATGGGCAGGCAGAAGCTTCTAACAAGAGTCTAATCAAGTTGATCAAGAGGAAGATTGATGAACAGCCGAGACGGTGGCATACAACGCTGGCTATTCCCTTTGGGCATATCGGATGGCCTGTCATGGCGCAACTCAAGTGCCGCCTTATCAGTTGGTTTATGGGCATGAAGCTGTGCTGCTGTGGGAGACCAACATCGGCTCAAGAAGGATTGCCTTGCAAGATGACTTGACAGCCGATGAGTATCACAACCTCATGATCGATGAGCTAGATGATTTGGTACATGCACGATTGCGGGCTTTGGAAAAAATCAAGCAAGATAAAGATCGAGTTGCTCATCATTATAACAAAAAGGTCATAGCCAAATCATTTGAGGAAGGGGATCTTGTTTGGAAATTGATATTGCCGATTGGTTCCAGAGACAACAGATTCGGCAAGTGGTCGCCTAATTGGGAAGGTCATTTTCAGATTCATCGGTGTGCACCTCATAATGCGTATTTCTTAAAAGGGTTAGATG
The DNA here is from genome assembly GCA_008326285.1 of Oryza officinalis. Lineage (NCBI taxonomy): Eukaryota > Viridiplantae > Streptophyta > Magnoliopsida > Poales > Poaceae > Oryza > Oryza officinalis. The sequence goes on along the minus strand of BDMV01000006.1, from coordinate 13,039,804 downwards.
GAGAGGTTTTTGGCAGAGCGCTCAATGGCAAATATTTAAAGAAATATTATCCAAGCATTTGGATCGACTCATGATCGGCTCGCTAGCCGATTATTGCTAATGGCCGATGTACAATGCATCGCCTTTAGATGGCCGATACATACTATCGCCCTTAGTTCAAATTTTACAACATGAGCCCTCATCTTCCAAAATTTGGGGGGCATATATATATACTCAGCAATTCATCTTCAAATGGATATCGGATGGATTACAAATTTGTGGACTTTAAAATTTTTCGGTTAAGCTTTTAGAAGGATTTTATCGCCGATATGCTTATTGTTCTTAGTAGATCCATCGGCTGAAACACTCCACTATTTATGATCTATCGGCCGATGTGAGTCATAATCAGTTGGTATTCTTGCGAGTTACATGATCAAGACGAGATGGTCAATCATATTCGGCCGGTTGGCCGATGAGATATATATTAATCAAAACACGAGGTTATCTCTTTACAAAGAGGAAATAAAGTATATTACATCAGCTTATGAAATCCTGGATAGCTGCGATGGCCTTGCAACGAATTTGGTCGATATCATCTATTGTCTGAGCATCATCGGCCAACGACCCTAGAATTGGTTTCAAAGACCTACTCAGGGTTGCAAGATATTTGACCGATGCTTTCAGTTTCGCAGTTTGGTCTTCTATCGCCTTTGGGGACGCAGCTATTTTGACTTCGTCTTCTTGGATTTCTTCACAAGTTGCTTCTAGCTTCATCAGTAGATCTGCTTCAAGGCGACGAAGTTCTTCAAGCTTTTTGTTCAAGGCAATCGGCTCAATGACCAGCTCGTCCAGTTTAGTCTTGTCAGAGTTTACTTGAGCTTTGCTGGCAGTTATGGCCGATTCCAAGCCTTCACGCTCCCGCCTCTCTGCAATTCTCTCTTTGGCCTTGTGAAGCTTGAAGTGATATTGCTCCAAGAATATGGCTGGTGTTAATGTTTTCATCAGGTCTTCAGGTAGTTGATCCTGGATTTTTTGTACCCTGCTCCTGATTGGATTCTATAGACGTATCCAGCCGATTGGCGATATCGGACAGCTGGCCTTTTAATTCTTCAGAGATTGACGGCTTGGCTGTGCTGGGTGGCTCTTTGTCTTCATCATCAAGGAATTGGCCGATGTCGAAAGCAAACATATCGGCTAAGGTCTGCAATCATCATAATGAGACATGGTTAACTTAGTCAAAGTAAAATCGGCAGGAGATTCAAAGTGGTCTGGTTTACCTGTGATGAGACATCGGTTGTGGTTGCATCGGTCTCTTTTTGTTGTTCCGAAATGGCAGGCGAAGGGGTTGGCCGATACGGTGCAGGCAATCGGGCTTGTGGCTAAAGAGAAAAGCAAGAATGCGATGATGAGATATACATTATTAAGAAGATGAAGCAGGTAGATCGGCGTTTACCGAAGCAACTAGAGAAGGTGGTGGAGAAGGAGATGGAGTTCTCAATCGGGCCTTGGCTTGTTCGCGTTTCTTCAAGGTGGCTTTCTTTGTTCTTGGTAATGGGACCGATTGAGTTCTCTCCTTAAGCAAGGATGACGCAATAACCTGCAAAAATCAAGTTAGAATAGACCAGCAAATATTGAAGAAATAGATGAGGAAGATTACACCAACCTTGCGGATTGCGTGTATAGTTCTCTTGGGTCGGACGGCGTCAGGTTGGTCATTGGCCGGTGATTCTGCAGTGGTTGCGGCCGATGGATCTTCAATCGGCTTATCGGCCGATGGCTCCTCCGTTGATCTAGCCGATGGCTCTTTGGTAGCGGTAGCCGATGGATTTCGGTCTTCGGACATGTCAGCAGTTGCTGCATCGACCTCCTCCTCCATCACTTGGTCGTCCAGAGATTCTTCTATGGAGGGGTCCAGCTTGTCAAGATCGGCCTGGTCGTCGGTTTTAGACTTTTTGCCGGGTTTCTGAGTTTTTTCCTTTGCCGGTGCCTTCCTCTGGGTAGTTTCTCTGACTATTGGCCCTTGGAGCAGCGACGACACTTTCGGAGCAGTGAGGCCGATAGTTGATTCCATAACAGCCTTTCCTGATGGAGCCAGGACCAGAGCATAGGTTATTCTTTGCCCGCTATTGCTGACAGATGGAACTGGGGCGTCAGGGACTTGAGGGCTAATATTGTCAATAAGCTCAGCCAAGTAAAATATGGCCGATTGATGGAAGATGTGAGTAGCCCACTCATGCCACCATGTTTGGAAGCTGATATGGATGAAGGCACTCAACCACAATCGGTCGTAGTCCCCCAAAGCTGGGATTCTGGTCTCCAGGACTTTGCTCATGATCAATGCCGATGAGACCGTGCCCCTACTCTCTAGGAGCCGATGGAAGTACAGGCTAACAGGAAGCTGTCCAAGCCCACATTGTCTGGCAGCCACCATAGGGTTATAAAATTCATATGACAAGCTGGTGCTTCTGCCTTGGAATATGCCCACTGGGAGTAGGCATGGGGTGACGCCGATCATGAAGATCTCCCTTGAGACCATAGCGTCATTAAGCAAGCCCAAGTTCAGATCGTAAGGGAGCTCGAAATCGGAGTCTGAGGGATAGACGAACATATCCATCTTGACTGATGGTGGACCGGTGTAGAATCTGATGAACCATGCAGACATTTCTTCGGCCGATTGATCAGCTCCAGGATAGACTGAGGCCGCTTCTCCAAAGGACATACATCTTCTAGATGAGGGATCTTCATTGTCACTATAGTCCGATGGGAAGACTGAGTCCAATAGTGGAGGCCGATCGACCATGGTGTTGGTGTAGATGGTTAACCATAGCTGAATAAACCACCATGGACCTTCATGTGCCACTGTCCGATTCAGCATCAGATCCTGAGTGGCAGAATGAAGTAGCCGATAGACTGCCCCAAGGAGGTATCGGCCAAGAGGAAACTTTTTCTTTTCAACCACAACCAGAGCTTGAGCTAGGTGTTGGCAGTTTAAAGTGGGGCCGCAGGTTGATCCACAGAAGATGTATCTTTCCAACCATAAAGTCAGAAAAGCCACATGTTCTCTCTCTGAAACAGATTCTTGCTCCATATGCTCAGAAATATATCCAGACCAGCCTTCAATCTTTTTGGTCTTCAATTTATGGCTGCTATTGATGAGGAGGTTAAAGGGGTTGATTTCTGAGAGGATGTCCAGGCCTGTTTGCATCTTAATATCTATCAATGTTGGGGTCATCGGACCATGCCAGAATAAGAAGGCATTCAAGGTGCTGGACCAGAAATAAGTTGCGGCTGACATGAGGGGCTCATTCTTCTTGGTATCGGCTAGGGACAGAGCAAGGCACTGGCCGATTACAATTTCATCCCAATGGACTTGTTTGACTGCAACAATTCTCTTATACCAGGTCCTGTATCCATTGAGCTTCGATGGCCAAGATCTGAAGGTGTGTTTCCATGAGGAAACACTGGCTTTGCTTGCTTGAAGGGGACTCTGTTCGATTCAGCGTTTATCAGCCAAGTGAGGTCAGAGTTGCCCATGGGACCCAGAAGAAATCGATGTGATTTGTCATTTGTGGGGATCAAAATCTGATTCTTGAAGACCTACAGCGTGCGAACAGTGATAAAAAATAAGACGCGGGGGGCAAGAGCAGAAACCCTAGTTTAAAAAGTCTCGGCGGGAAAATGAAAATGCAAATTTGAAGAAGGATTGGTTTACCTCAGGGATCTCGGAGACGTAGAATGGTAGGCTCGCCATGGATGTTGTCGAGGGGGTCGCCGTTGAGGGGGTTGTCACTGTGGAGACGCTAAGAAGTCGCCAGAATCGAAAGGCGTGAATGGCTAATGAGGAACTGCGCGTGGAAATCGGCGGCGGAAGGCTGTGAATCTTGATCTACGTGGTTTTGGACAAACCCTAACGAAGAAATCGATGGGTTCCTTGGAGCTAATTCCGCCACATTATATAATGAAGCGGAATTGAGGGGCATGTGTTAACAGCAGATTTTCGTAATCTACTCAGAGAGGAAAGACAAAACCGACGCAGAGAAGAAGGAGTGATTCGAGTCGGATCGGTTGTGTTATCGGACCAAGCCGGAGCCGGACCAAGTTCTGTATTGGACTCAGCGGTGCATTGGACCAGGTGGAGCGCTAGCAGAGGGACCGTATCGGCCGATGAGGGTTCAATGCGGCCATCGGCCGATGGAAGCAGGAAGCTGATGGAGGCAGCGTGGGCTTGGTTTGGGCTTGAGTTAAGCTTCAAAGGAGATTGCCAAATAGGGATAAGGCCCGGTTTTAAGCAATTGTATCTCTTAATTAGGAAGTTAAATTAGATTCGATCTGATCTATGGCAAGAGTCCGCCATAAGAACTTGTTTGTTAGTTAGAGATAAAATCGTGTCCTACATGGACAATGTTGTAAATCACGGGTATAAATATCCCGGTAGTCTGTACGTAGAAACTCTCTCAATTTAACAACCAACAACTACAATTCAATTTACTTTCGGCGCATCGCCACCCTCGCAAGAGGTTGATTTCCGACGAGTTCTTGCTTCCCCAGAGCAAAGGTAAGAACTCATACCCGACGATCTACGTTGTCGGGGCTAGCGTGTCGTTTTAGGCACGTTAAGCCCTGGCAACGTGATCATCGTTTATCATGTTTTGAACGATCTTGACATAGCATCTCAATTCTATCTCGCCAGCGGTAAACTCGTTTTAGGGTTTGTTGCCGACGGTGATCGAATTAGCTTGCTTGCCTAGATCGTTCAAGGCATCTACCATCCCAAAAGCGATCGATAACTTGATTGTCTTTGTGTTAATTCTCAATTCACACTTTGAGTTGCTATCGACCTTAGTCGTGTCTCGAAATCTAACTCAAAGCTTGTTTTCGATCGTAATTAAGGATAGTACCGGGGTTTCAGCTGGTCTTATCTAATACATATGATCATTTTATGTTTTTGTATGTATTTGCCACTTGTATGAGATGATTGACAGATATAAATATATTTGTCATAGATTTATCTTAGGATTTCTCTATGATCAGTATATTTATATCGGCCGATCGGTTCATACAAGTTTATACTAGAGTATTAGCTAGTACATCTACTTCCCATATCCCTCATCGGCCAGTATTACTAGATTAACACAGACACATTGATGAAAACCGATAAGATTAGATCTGTCTATTAATCTTATTTCATTACAACTTCAAGTAGGCCGATATATCCTTGCCTTATCGGCTGGGCCTTCACGATGCGACATCGGCCTATCGGCCGATCGACCATCGTTTGCTAACATGGTTTACTTGTTTATTCTTGTTGATTGCAGATCAAATCAACTGGCACGCCCTACACACTCCTAGGCAAGCCATTGGACCTGCACTGGAGTTAAGCAGATCTCCCAGGCCGCCGTGGTAACGTGGAACCCGCTTTGACACGAGGACGGGTCGAAATTCTGCGCCAACACCATGTCGTAGCTTTCCTTGTCGCAGGTGAAGGCTTGCTTGACGTCGTTGCGTAAGGAGATGACTCCATCAGGTCCGGGCATCTTCATCATCAGATAAGTGTAATGTGGGACTACCATAAATTTGGTGAGTGCAGGTCTTCCAAGGATTGCGTGGTAAGCTGCTTCAAAGTCGGCGACTTCAAAGCTGACGTTCTCTGTACGGAAATTCTCCCGAGTGCCAAAGGTGACTGGAAGAGTGATTTGCCCGAGTGGCGTACATAACAGCCCTGGGATGACTCCATGAAAAGGGGCTGAACTTGGCTTTAATTCGGATCTTGGGATTTGCATCTCGTCCAATATCTTGGCGAAGAGGATATTGAGGGCGCTGCAGCCAACGATGACGACATGCTTGAGCTTGACGTTGGGACTACCGGGTCTAGTACCAGGGGATACTGCCCGAGTGAACCACTCGTTCAGGATGATCCGAGTGGTTGAACGTAATAGCCACCTCCGACCATCGTAGGTAACGTGGGACTTCAGGCTGAACTGCATTGATTTCTCTGTCAGTCAATTTCTGCTTTCGTTTTGATTCGTATGCAAGTGGCCCTCTGAAAATGTGGTTTAACTCGGTCCTGTGGTCTTGGAAGGGTTCTGAGCCACCGTTTGCATCGTCCTTCTTGGTTCCTGAGGTACCGGCTCCGTCTGTTGGCTTCTGAAGTTGGGCAGCATAATGCTCGATGAACTGTTTGTAGATGAAGCAGTCCTTGGCCGCATATTTGTGATTCGAGTGATAAGTGCATTAAGCGTTCATGATCTTGTCGTAGGCGCTGACGCGTGGATGTTGTTGTTGATAGTTCGATGTTGCGGCGACCAGATCCTCGGGCTTACGCTTGCGATCTTTTTTGCCACCGTTGTCATTGCCGTTGTCCTTCTTGGGGCACCAGCTACTCCCTGATTGTTTGTCTTGACGTGATGCTTTGATTGCGTCGTCCGACTTGGCGTAGGAATCGGTCGTCTCGAACATCTTTTTGACTGTCTTTGGAGGCTTACACCCAAATTTGCCAATTAACAACTCATTGCGAACACCCTTCTGAAAAACGGCTATGATGACATCGTCGGTGATATCAGGAATCTTGTTTCGCTTCTTCGAAAAACGTCAAATGTAATCTTTTAAGGATTCGCCGGGCTTCTGGATTACATTGTAGAGGTCGAAGTGAGTCCCGGGCCTTTCAAAGGTACCTTGAAAATTGGTGATGAAGTGATCCCGAAGCTCGCTCCAAGAATCGATTGAACCCCTTGGTAAACTCTACTGCGAGAGCTCTTGACAAATTTCTGGTTGAGTCGGCGAGAGCAACGGGCAGGTAATTTGTCATGGCCTTGCTATCTTCTCCTACTGCGCGAATTGCGAGAGTGTAGACGGTCAACCATGACTCGGGGTCGGTTTTGCCGTCATATTTCTCGATCCCAGTGGGCTTGAAACCACTCGGCCAATTCACTCGACGTAGGTCCCGAGTGAATGCGGGTACTCCTTCATCGCAGTTGTCGAGAGAATTCCTTCGATCTTGATAATAAGGCTTATTGCACTCGTGATAACGCCGGTCGAGTACCTCCCTCAAATCACTCAGCGCGGGCCTTCAAGAGCCACTCTGGTAACTGGAGCTATTGTCATAACGAATTCGGTCATAGATGGGTGGTCGGCCGTGACATCTCTCGCGAGAGTCGACCGACTGATCTTAATGCTTCCAGGTTGCATGACGACGGACATCGTTAGACTTGCCAGCGGTCTTGCTGTGCTCGGGTCTTCGGTAATCCTTGGATCGCAGCAGTGGAAGACGACTACCATCGGGTGTTTCGGCGATGGACTCGGTGACTCCCCGAGCAGTGCCCGTGGCAGCGCCGAGTGGGGCTATAGCAGCGACCATGATCTTGACTTTGTCTAGGATTAGAGTCACGTTGGGAGGAGCTACGTCCATGACGGTGTTGATGAGGGTGAGAGCGGCGACCGCGTTCTGCTGGGGTGTTAGGAAAACGTTGGTGGTGATAATACAAGAGGTGTTACTGTAAAAGAGCAGCTAGGCATGTTTATGTATATGCTATCAAGGAATGCTAGCTTTGGAGCCTTAACATATAGATTCCAACATAGCCCTGAGACTGTGCATAGGCATCTAGAATCTTGTTTTGGTGCAATCAAATCATTAACCTCTGAGATTATCAAGCCTCCTTCAACTAAGTGCCATTGGAAGATATCATCAAATCCACACTTTTGGCCCTACTTCGAGGTAAACTTAATATATGGCAGTATAGTATAGTTTAATACATATCTACTTCTCTACACTTTTCATGCATAAGACACTAGATAACAGCAAGTTGTTGCATTGCAGAATTGTATAGGAGTAATAGATGGAACTCATGTCCCTATGACAATTTCAAGTAGTGAGGCCGCCCCATATCGAAATAGGAAAGGAACGCTTTCTCAAAATGTCATGTTGGCTTGTGACTTTGATCTGAATTTTGTCTATATCTCTACTGGTTGGGAAGGATCTGCATCTGATGCTGGGGTATTGCATTCTGCCATTAAATCTGGATTCAAGGTACCAGAAGAAAAATTTTATTTGGTTGATGGTGACTATGCAAATACGCCGCAGTTTCTTGCACCTTACCGAGGAGTCCGTTATCACCTTAAAGAAAAGGGACGAAAAAATTGCAGGCCAAAGGATTACAAGGAATTATTCAATCTTCACCATGCCCAGTTACGCAACCACATGGAGCGTGTTATTGGAATCCTGAAGATGCAATTTCCAATCCTAAAGGTTACAACATTTTATCCAATCACAACCCAAGTGATAATCCCTGCAGTTGCAGCAGTCCTCCATAACATAATCATGAGCCAAAAAGGTGATGATGAGTGGTTAAGTCATCAAAAAAAATTATATCCCTCGGAAGAAACTTGTTCCAGTACCTGAAGGAGATGACTTATATAGAGATGATGTTGCACCAATGAATAGTCAAAGACACTTGGGAAATGAGCTACGGGACAAGATTGCAAAGAAGATGTGGGCTGACCACCGAATAATGAGAGAGTGTAGGGTGCAAAGAAGGGCTTCTTGAATTCTCATAACACTTGTATATCTCAAGTGTAGTCTGATTTTCTTTCCATGTTGAACTTGTTATTATTGTAATAAAGCAAACTTGTTTGGATCTGTTCTGAATTATTTGAATATATCTTGATGTTTTGAATTATTTTGAATGTGTTGATGTTCTGGATTATTTGAATATGTTATGATATCATGAACAATATTGCTTTTCCTTCAATATTTCTTGTGATTTGTTATAGATCAGATGGCTCAAAGGGCAAGGTGGACGTCGAAATATGAGAAGGTACTAGTGGATCTACTTGTGGAGTACAATGTCTCTCATTATCGAGGGCAAAATGGTTGGTGTACAGAGGGCTAGAATAAAATAGTGAAGGATTTCAACAAGTTATTCCCAGAAGCTAAATTTACCAAGACTCAAATTAAGGACAAAGAAACCCAACTGAAGAAAGACTTCAAAGCAATTAAATCCATTCGAAGTCGTAGTGGCTTTTCTTGGGATCAAAATGCGTCGATGATTAAAACCACACCTGAAAAATGGGAAGAGATCATCGAGGTAAGATTGTACTTATTTTGAATTCAGAATTTAATCTTGCGCATCAGTAACCTTGGGCACTCTAATGCCTAGCTCTTATACCTGAGCTCACAAGATTATTTTTAGGTATGGGATTTCAAATCTAGGTAGTTTTATTTTGGTTGAATTGTTATTCACAAGTATGCAATATTCTTACCATGTTCATAAGTATTGCTAATCTGAGATATTTATTTATAGTACATATCAAATATTGCTAATTGGATCTTGGTCCTTCATGAGTTGTTTAAAAATTGGAATGCTAATCGCTTGTAACCTAACTGAATGATTGTAACTTCCTTTGCAGTTCATATTTTCTTTACCTGACTACCATTCACTTTGAACATTAAAATTTGCAGGTTAATAGCTGGTGGGTGAACTGCAATGAATCTATGAAGATTTCACATCTGTCTTCTGTTTGCTAATGACATTTTGGTTACTTGGCAATTTTTGTAATCAGGATAGCATGTTCTACTAGTTAAACAAATGGCCAAGCAGCACAAACTACAAGGGAACTTGTCATCCTTACACAAAAAATAGTCTTGCTAGAACAATTGTCTGAACCTTTGTGTTTCTTTCTGCTCCTATGTATTCTGCAGGAGTTTGGAATTTTATGCTCGATTTTTTTCATATATACTGAAAAGAAAACTGCTAGTATTCTGCAATATATTACGTTGACATGCATATAACTTTGCAATATATTACTTTGGTATGAATGTGTTCTGCAATATATTACTCTGACATGGATGATGGTGTGTATATCAACATGCCCAGATGCAGCATGCTGTTCAATTCATCGGTTCATGGCAGTGTTGAGTTTACAGGGGTAGCATTTATCCAAACAAGAAAAACAAAATCAGGTCTTACAATACAACCAGAAAGATTACAGAGGTTTTCTTGGAGCACTTGAAAATACAAGTGTAAAGTTTTTACACTTGTAGTTTTTTTCAATGTTTTCAAGCAGGCCCTTAGGGATTAGAGATTAAAGGCTTAGAGCCCTGATAAACGGGCCCAGAAAGAACATAAATTTCTATAGTACTTTGCATTTCAGGAGGAAAGCCGCATTCCCCGCCGATCCGGCGCGCGGCGCGGCAATGCGGTCGAATTGCGACCGCGCGTGCGTCCGGCGGACGGGCCGCTCGCCGCCGGCGCCGCCGGCTTGGTTCGAGGTGGCTCACGCGCGTCTCCCTCTCCGCCGCGCCGCTCCTCGATCGCTTCTTCGTCCGCGCCGAAGAAGAGGTACGCCGCACCGCCCCCGCCCTCGTTGGTTCCGAGGAAAAGAACGAACAGTCGCGTTTCCGCTCTCCCTAGGTTTAGGTTTCCGCAAGACTAAGCTTTGTTGGTTCCGAGGAAATGCTGCATTTAATTTTGTTGCTCAAGGGTTAGGTTAAAATTCAAGGTGGAGTAGGAGAATTTTTTATCTTGCTGTACAGTAAGGGCGCCCCAATTTAGAAACACTGTGGAAAATTTTTGGTAGGAAGCCCCAATTTAGAACACGGTGGAAAATTTTTGGTAGAAAACCCGCATGGGGAGAGCGAGTAGTATTTCTTTTGCTGTAAAATTCATGCGTTTCGAACAAGTGTAAGGAGAACACCCGAAATTAAGTGTGTGTTCTATTTGAATATGGGGGGATTGGATTGGGATTTAAACATTTAGTTACTGCTCCGTTCCTTGCTGAATCCAATCCCCCTTCACCAAACAACAAGTGTCTCCACCGGTCGAATCATCATTTTTCATCCTCGCAACATAAAAGAAACCTTCATTTTCTTATCCAAATATCTATGCATTTGATCCTATCGATTTGGGCATGTCGTGATATGAATAGCATGGACAGCTGGGCAAAGATTAACCTTCATTTTCTGATGCTTGATTAATTCCACGTCAATCAGGTATTCTGATGCATCAAACAAGAACTGTCGCCAGAAAAAACACCTTCATCATACTTCCATGATTATATATATAACTTCATAATATGATGATGTGCTAGGAGATACCTCCACCACAATCAAACTGCATGCTGTTCTGTTATCAGTGCTGATGTGGATGAAATATTACCACGAGTTTTATCTATTTGCTTGATAGTTTCTGTGAGAAAGTTCAGGAATCTCTTTTGTTACTAGTCAGCTATGTCTAGTTCTATCTTCTGCAGAACTTTGATTTGTGTCTCTATCCATACTAGAGTGGTATATGTGGTCAGTTTCGGTCAAAATATGGACTTGTATCTCCCGTGTGCTTTATTTCCAAACAGAAATCACAAACAAAAATCTAGCAAGCTTACTTTTTGACTTCTCTTTGTTGATATTTGAAATGAAAAGTTCACTTTCCAGTTTCCAATTACTATCCCTTAGGGCTCAATTCCTAACTCTGTTTTTGGTGCAATATCTAACCGATGAAAAATGGCTCTGTGTGTATCTGATTGGTATCTTAGCAAAATTGTCAGTGACTGGTACAGTCAAGCTTAGCCAAAAATGATTAGATGTATCCTGTATTCCTGTATATGCGATTGGTGCCCTGAGATGCCTTAGATATTTGGTGAATGCTCCATCTCAAAACAAAAGGCACTAAGATCCATGCCACTAGTTGCTAGTGAAAGGGAAGAGGAATGCACTGAGAATGAGAAAGAGCTTCCTTATTTATGCTCTCTTGATTCACAAATTAATAGGGAGGTTTTTCTGTGAGTTTATTGCGCTTATATCACTCAACCACAATGGTGTACCTATCAGTATCAGATGGTGTCCCTATATTCCCTACAACTATTATTTGAGTTATCGATCACCGATAGCTCATGGTTTAGTGAGGAGATAGGCCGTGCTGGAAAGATATGATTCTCATGGCTAAAGCAACGGTAAATTCTTTGTCACTGCTTTTCTTTTCATCCAGAATGATCTGGAGGGCTGCAAGGACAATGGATGCTTAAAAGCGGAGTGAACACCATCACCTTCACCTCTGCTGAAATTCTAATCGGATACAATGATAGCCCATCATTAAGCAACTATCTAAAATGAGATATCCTATTTCATTAAGAAAATGGCACCGAGATCCAAGTGGCATAAAAGACTTGAACCCAGTAACTGATTTAAGTTCAGTTCATTACTATGCTACTATCTGGCCAGTGGACACACTTAATTCCATCTTTTATTTTGTGATGAAATAAGCTTTGTTTTCAGTCAACATAGGCTGGTTAGACAGCAGTTATATGACATGATGGAACGAAAATAGAGATATATGTTCCACCATTTTGGTGCTACTTTATAGTAAACAACTAAACCCCCAATTCATCAACTTAACCCCTAAAGCATTATTGCTACTGTTATTGTTGACCAAGGTACCCTAGACTTATCTATATACACATACTCATTTCATCTCATCACTGCTCTTTGCTTACTTCAAAAACTCAAAAGCTACTGAGCAAGTACCAACAATATATATCTGCTATCCGAAATTACAAAGCAAAACTTAAAAGCTAAGGTACTTGATCAATTAAGTCGCAAACAACACACTGTTATTCAATAACACAGATTGCTACTCAGTAAGTCCATATGCCTATAAGATAGCGTCTCATGAGTCCCATCAGAACCATGGAACAGTACCATAGCTACCGTCAGATAGAGCTGCAGTTGAGAACATCTGGTCCACTTCGATTTGCACATCTGATCTTTTGGCGAAACGGCCCTTGATCCTGGGACGTGCTTCTGCATACGCCTTTCTTGTTGCATAACGTATGGTCTTCTCAAACTTCCTGGCCTTCTTCTTCTCCTTGTACCTGAGGACCCTGGCTTCTCTATCCATGGAGTTGAAGTGAAGGGGCATTCGAAGAGAAGGACCTGAGAAGAGATTGATTGCTCCAGCAGGTGTCAGGATGCTGGAATTTGGCATATCTATCACCGTGCTGTCTGGTACTATACCCACCTCCATTGATGAGAAAGATATCTGAGATGGAATCGGCAAATGGTCACTGAAATATGCGAATCATAAGGAGATTGCAGGTGTCAGAGACCCTGCAATGATATATAGATGGGCTTAATTTAATTCTACATACACAAAAACTTCCAAGCTTTTTTACTGTCGCAAAAGTAAGATATTTTAAAATTGTTCATTGAGATAAAATATGCATTACGCTTACACTTATCCTACTTTTCATGAAGTCTTTCGTGTGGTGATTGCTGTGTACATAAAAGGTTAACAAATTCACTTCTTTTTAATTAGTGAGTTAGCATGGATGGTATATGCTTAGAAATACAGGAGCTAGTCAACTGGTTTGCCTAAAGATCAATTGTGTACTTTTCTTTAAAGTATCTTTTTTCATTAGTTCCATTTAATCAGCCTAAAGATCGCAGCTTGCAAGAAGAAAGTATCTTTATTTTCTTGTCTAGATCTGTTTATTTATCCCTTCATTTTGTAGATAATAGCTTTTGTCCGGAGAATGTTTTTCCACTCAAAAGTAGTATGAACTCTAAAACATTGACAACATGGCATGTAGTAACAACTAACTAACAACAGTAATAGATGTTCTCTAAAAAAATACTTGTAGTAATAGATAAACTCACGCTGTTGCTGATGGAATCTGTGTAAGCACTGACGCCAGCGGTCATGGAGGCGGCCTGGTCTGCTCCTACAACTCCATAACCACTATGCTGCTGCTCACTCGGCATTGTGACTTGTGAAGGTACCACACACTCGCTCCCTTCCTTCTCTGCAAACTCTTTTTGCATCTCCTGCTGCTGCTGTTGCTCTTGTTGTTCATGCATCCCATACTGCTCTTGGTTGTTCTCGATGTGGTTGTCGTAGAACGAATTGTACCCAACAAGATCAAAGTATTCATCCACTTCACCAAAATACATGCCGTTGTTGTTGTTGTTGCTGCTGTTGTTATTATTATCATTGTTGTTGTTGTTGTTGTTGTTACTGTTGTTGTCGGAATCTTTGCTGAGCAGCAGCCAAGAGTCCACCTCCTCATCCTTGTCACCGAGGACGGTGGTGGTGGCTACTGCCTCAGCGAGCACGGAGGCGGCCGGAATGGCCACGGCCGGGAGTGGCACGACGGGCACACGCTGGTGCCGCCTGGCCAGCGGGTTCGCGGAGTGCACCTGCACGTCGCAGGCCACGCACAGTGCCGCGGCGTCGGCGTGGCACGCAAGCGCGGCGGGTGCGCGCTCGCAGGCCTCGCAGACGCGCACGCGCTCATGGCGCGACGCCACGCAGTTGGCAGCGTGCACCCGCGCGTCGCAGGATGCGCAGAGGTACGCTGCGTCGGCGCGGCAGTACACCACGCTGGGCGCCGCGCGGCACCCGTCGCACGGCCTCGCCCATGGGCAGCTCCCCGCTTCTCCTCCTCCTCCTCCTTCTCCAACCTCCTGGTCGAACACGTGGCCACCAAAGCTATAATTCATGAACGAAGTAGCCTTGTTTGTAGCTTGCACCACATGGACAGCCTAAAGTATATGTGCTTGCTAGCTAAGGTAGTAGCTATTGTTTCTCTCTATATGTCGTGTGTGTATGCGTTTTCTCCCGTTCCTCTACCTCGCATGGCTCTTGTGACTTGTGTGAGTGTTGGGAGGGGGGGAAGTCACCGGTCCTGGGAGTTGAGTGTAGAGTACTAATAGTAGGGGTGTCAAGTCGAATCCAGCGAGTGACACTTGGCACGATCTCGGGGGGCAAGCATTGCTGTATGCCTGTCTTGTGGTTGCCTTTGGATGTTGCTGCTTAAGTGTTTTCTCCTCGATGCCAATCCTCAATGGAGTCATTTTCAGATAAAGATTTGATGCCCTTTGGCGGGCCTGGAGAATTAGAGAAGCTAAATCTTAACTGAACTGATGTCAATACTTTATAAGCTAAAGCAATGGCTCTTTTGCATAAAAGCTTTGGCATTTTAGTGATGAATCGCTGATTCTTTTTTGTCTTAAATTATGATCCATTTGTGCATCGTTTAAGTTTGGACCCATAACATAGATCAGCCCAGTACGTAGCCTCTTAAGCAAATTTACAAGGGAGGTGTATTCCGTGAATCAATAGAATCCTCCCATACATTCGTAGGATTGTCCCCTAAGCAATGCAATGGACATCTCTTCTTAGATGGAGCTAAGCCCAAAGGTAGAGAATTGGAGGCCACTGTGATGTAGTATAAATAAAGGAAGAAAGAGCAGGGACCTCCAGTGTGAGGCAGCCAGTGCAGATACATGGGAAAAGTTCCAAAGCGGCCTGCCATGTCACTAGATAGTTTCTTTGCCGGCCTCCTGATCCCAAAATATCTAACGTGATGTGTATTCTACTGGAGAAGTCAAATTACCCATGTGTTTTTTCTTATGCCGGGCTGTACGGATTTCTTATGCTTACATATCATCTTTTGCAAGGCCTATCTATATATGACCTGGGTTGGGCTATTTGTTGCTTATCATTTTTTTTGAGCAACTTGTTTCTTATTATAGCCCTGCTACAACGTCAAATTATGCCTCCATAGATAATCTACCCTTTTTTACAATATATTTTTAAGGAAAACAGTCCACCTCTGTTCTTTACTTTTGCTGTTACGTAGTGTTTTGGTAGCTACATGACTTTATATATGTAGTGCCAAGTTCAATACAACCAGATATATATGGTGTTGTTGAATTGAGTTTGTTTATGCTGTGGTTGAATCAAGTGTTATGAAAAACATTAGACTAACTCAAAAAAAAGGCAACGGTGCTTCCGGAGCATTTCTCCTTTACACTATGCCATGCTACACAAATTTTATCCGTGAACTTGTACTGTACAGAACAAACTGCCTTTTTAAGTTGGTATATTAACATCATTTTGTTTTTTTTACTGTATATTCAAAATTGATCTTCTTTCCTACTTGTGGTTCTTTATGTACCAAGAAATATATATATTTTTTCTCCTGCAGTCCCTCTTTTTTCCATTTCATGAGTGCGTATATATACAGAAGTTCCGTAGAGGTAGCGACCCGTGAGCTGCCAAGCCTATGTGACTGAAGAATGGGTCCCATGACCCAGGAATTGTTGAAGATGGTGACAACTAAAGTTAAATCGTCAGATAAGGACTGTTCTGAGATATCGTATTTGGCTTTCACACTTGGCATGGACAGTTTCCAGAATTATTGTCTTTTATATTCGAAAGGAAGAAATGTCCTTGTTTCTTCAAACAGTTCGATGGATACGTGGAGTTAATGCACACAATGTCTTCGTGGGAAGCTGATCTAACAAAGGAACATGAGCCTTTGCAGCACCACGAGCCAAATGCAAGTTCTTAAGCTGCAATTTCTGGGTCAGTGTTGAAGGTCTGAATTTCTCTGCCAAAGACAGCACCAGGAACATCCAAAAAACGATTAATAAAATGTATGCAAGAAGAATAATTTGATGCACCTGATCTTTTCTGAACATTTTCCAAGATTGGTGAACCTGAAGCCACCAAACACTGCTACTACCGCAGAGAGAGAGAGAGCCTTTGACCCATTAGTGTCCATATCATAATACTCTTTACTTTCTGCTTGCTTACTCTACCAACCACATCAGAGTTAGTTCATCTCCTCCTTGACCGCATTTCCATCACTGATCACCATGGAGGCTTCACCTCACTTTGCTATAAAGCCCATGCAGAGTGTGAGAAACTTTCCACAAGAACATCTGGATTATCCATAGAAAGGAACAGCTAGAACTTTTGGTCAGAAATGGCTACAGGTGTTCTGTGCTCCAGGGCATTTGCTCTCTGCCTGGCTTGTGTGCTCCTGGCCGTGCCATTGCTGGTGGCAGCTCAGGACCCTTCCAACCTGAGCTTGGAGCACTATTCGAAGACTTGCCCGAATTATGAGCATGTCGTCCGGACTGAGATGGAATGTGCGGTGCGTGCCGATTCCCGCAACGCTGCTCTGATGCTTCGTCTCCATTTCCATGACTGTTTCGTTCAGGTTAGCATCCAATCCATTTTTATTTTTTTCTTTTTACTTTGCACAGATATAATCTTGTTCATCTGAAGTTCAATGTGCATACTGGGAGTTGCATAGAGTTTTCTCTGAAAAATGTGAATATTTGTTGCAGGGTTGCGATGGATCAGTGCTGCTTGACGACACTGCGACCTTGATTGGAGAGAAGAAGGCAGAACAGAATGTCAACTCTCTAAAGGGGTTCGAGTTGGTTGACAAGATCAAGCAGAAGCTGGAAGCTGAGTGCCCTGGAACAGTTTCCTGTGCAGACTTGCTTGCCATTGCAGCGAGGGACGCAGTTGTGCTGGTAAACCTAACGAGACCTATGTTCAGAGTTCTGATTCTTGGGCAGTAACTTACATCGAAACAATTTCTCACAGAGAGTTTGTCTTGTGTTGTGCGATACATTAGCTCATTTTTGCTACTGTCAGGTTTTCATATTAGACTTTCTATTCAAGAAAACATGAACAAGCAGACATACATTTCAGGAATAACTCAATACACCATTGAGAAATTTAAGCATCTGTTTCACAATAACTATCTATTACCTTGTAAAATCATTGTTTCCACTAGCATATTGTTTTTCTCGCAATCATGCCAGCATCTAGAACTTGCAAGCAAACAAAGAACGGTGCATGTTCTGCATCAATGTTACTAAACGGAAATTTGTGTTGCAGGTTGGTGGGCCTTACTGGGATGTCCCAGTTGGAAGATTGGACTCCAAGAAGGCAAGCCTGGACCTAGCAAACAGGGACATTCCCACTGCTCAACAGGGCCTAGTCACCCTCATTTCCAAGTTCTGGGAGAAGGGCCTCGATGCCACTGACATGGTAGCCCTTGTCGGTATGTTCTCTCTTAAATGCTATAGTTTTATCACTAGTTCAATTCAAATTAGCACCTGCCAATGGCCTTCTGCATGAAAAATACTTGCAAAAAGTTGACATGATATCCAGGGTGAAATTTGATCATTTACCCTCCTCTCCCCTCCTTTTAGATTGAAATTGAGAATTCACCCTCCTGACTTACATGCCAGTGAAATTAGATGACCCCACGTGTCAATCATGCAGGAGGGCAGATTTATTTTTTCTTTTTGATGTTTTGGGTATATGATCAAATGTTCAATTTGTGAACTGAACCTTTCTCAATTTGGTGAATTTTAAGGATCCCACACAATCGGATTCGCCCGGTGTGCCAACTTCCGGGACAGGATATACGGCGACTACGAGATGACAACCAAGTACAGCCCTGTCTCTCAGCCCTACCTCAGCAAGCTGAAGGACATCTGTCCCCTGGATGGCGGCGACGACAACATCA
The DNA here is from genome assembly GCA_008326285.1 of Oryza officinalis. Lineage (NCBI taxonomy): Eukaryota > Viridiplantae > Streptophyta > Magnoliopsida > Poales > Poaceae > Oryza > Oryza officinalis. The sequence continues at coordinate 13,021,501 of BDMV01000006.1, read as the reverse complement.
GCGCCATGGACAGCCACACTGCAGCCACCTTCGACAACGCCTACTTCGAGACCCTCATCAACGGCGAGGGCCTCCTCAACTCCGACCAGGAGATGTGGTCCAGCGTCCTCGGCTACTCGACGGCCGACACCGTCAACAAGTACTGGGCCGACGCCGCGGCGTTCTTCAAGCAGTTCTCCGACTCCATGGTCAAGATGGGCAACATCACCAACCCTGCAGGTGGTGAGGTCAGGAAGAACTGCAGATTTGTCAACACATAATATGCTCAAGGACTGCAGATTTGTTCTTTTGATGGCTGTCCTAAAATAAGAAATGCTTTGATGAGGCCGTTGTACTGGTATATATAATACGCGTTGTCATTTGTCATTACTCTACAAGTATGTTACATGGAGATACACATGATATGTACTCCTTGGTTTTGCACAAACTTTTTATTTATACATGAGGAATGGATTATGAATTGTGATGAGGTTTTAGCAACAACTTTGGTGCACCAACTATTTTGCTGACCAAAAGAAAAAATTAATCTTCAAGCAAGCTGGCTAGTACTATACATTACTCCTAGATGGTTAAGGTTGTCATCTCTTTTATTGTTTAATATAACCTTGTCCTGTTTTAGAAAAAAAAAGTACTACTAGAGTATGGAATGCCATCTGGACGAGATACTTATTGAATCTAATCCCCCCCCTCCCATCTCCACACCTTTCAGTTCCCATGCACGTGGAAGTAGCGGCAATCCCCCTGGCTCCCTGCGCTTGTCAATCGTAGCAACGACAAGGAAAGAGGGAGGCATAGGTGGCTCGTTGGTCGACCAGACAACCATGGCATGGTCCTCCTCCCCATGCCTTGACCTAGTTCTTGATAACCACATGTAGCAGACCTGGTACTTGATACCAGACGACATATACTAGACCTAGTACATGATACCAGGCATCTAATACTTTTGCTACCTTATATCTGATACCTATGGTATCATACTACCAAGCCTAGTACCTAGGTACTAGACCCTAAGCCTGATACCTAGGTATCAGTTGTGACGTAACTGCATACAACACTAGAGAGCAGAGCAACGGGCTGGCAAGGAGAACAACAACTTTGAGCGCCACCTACGCGATAACCTCAAGGCCTAGAGGAAGAACCCTGACAACTCTCCTGTCCACATCGTCAACTCCGAGATCACTCTCCGCGCCAAGACCGACCGCCTTCACCTTCTTGTTGGTGCCCCGGACCTTGTCCCCTTCGGCCTCGCCGCCTCCCTTTCCTTCCTCCTCACACATGACAACACTGACCTCACCGCCACAGTTGGTTCCCTCCTTGTCGACCTCACTGATTTCGATGACCCCCGATGCCCTCGCCAGCCTCCACTCTCTCTAATGCACTTGGATCTGGATTAGGAAGGGAGAAAGAGGATAGTGAATGCCATCGATGTTGAGGAGATGATTGAGGAGTCGAGAGAGGGAGGAGGAAGAGGCCGGTTGGTCCTCTAGTGACTGGGGCAGAGGAGTTGACGGAGAGAGGAGGATGATGGAGTGGATGGCTGGCTCGGTGGTGAAGACGCAAGGAATCTGTGGGAGAGAAACAGATCTAGAGATAAACGGATCCGAGTCACGTAAATAGTGTTCACCGCTTAATTTATCCTGTGCCTCCGAGGGGATCCTGTCTTCTAGTTTTTCTATAGAAAGAAGATTAAAGAACAATTCTATAGTACAAACCTGCAGGAGAAAAAAACCTCAAAAGCTTCAAGAGATGGAAGCTTGTTACATCTTACTTACAATCAGTCATATATTGTTTCAACTAATAACTAAACCTATAATAATAACACTCTACTATTATTAACATCAGGTATATACGGAGACACACGGAGTACAAGGCCTTGTCCTCTTCTATTGTTTGTACAGTCCATCTAAGAGATGATACGCACCACTAATTAGTAGTAATTACCTCAGTAAAATATAATCATTATTTCCCAATCTAGCTAGCCACATTCAGACTGGCAGAGCTCCATGCATGCTGTACAAGAAGAGCTAGCCACACCACAGCTTAATTAGCTGCTGCATGCTACACTCATGGTGGTGTTAATTATCTGGGGCCGGAGAGCTCGACGGCCTGGACGAGGAGGGAGGAGTCGTCGGTGAGGTCGGAGAAGCAGCGGCCGAAGTCGGGCGGCGGCGGGTGGTGGTCTGAGCTGCGGTGGGAGTCGTCGTCGGCGGCGGCGGCGGAGTGGTGAGAGTGGGTGGCCTTCTCCCAGCGGTCGGCGAGGCCATCGCCCTCGAGCATGCGGACGACGTCGGACATGCGGGGGCGGTGGGCGGGGAGGTACTGGGTGCAGAGGAGAGCCACCTGCACCATCTCCTCCACCTCCACCCGGTCGTACCCTCCCAAACCCTTGTCCACCAGCACCTCCACCTTCTTCTCCGACTGCATCTTCTTCACCTGCATTTTGCATCATCACAGTTTCTCTTCTAAGATATATAATGCACTCTACATCATGCCCTCGACAATACACAATCATATTTGGTGTCCTTTTTAATCGGTTGAACGGTGTATTTTCGTGCGAAAATTTTCTAAATGCGAGGCTAAATTCAATCTAGGCATGGAGAAATAAGGTCTCTAGAATGAAATAAGGTATAATACTTGAATAGTTACATTTGAATTTTTTTTAAAAAAAACTTGTGACAGTCTTTTTAACAATTCCCTAATATATTTACATTCTCAATTTTTTTAGAATTTTTGAAACTATTTTAATGGCCCTAATTGGATTTTCTTTTTCTCAAGGGTCTTTTAATTACTCCATTTGTTTTATATTATAAATCGTTTTGACTTTTTTCTGATCAAACTTTGTTAAGTTGGATTAAATTTATAAAAAAATTAGCAACATCTAAAATACCAAATCAATTTTATTAAATCTAACATTGAAAATAATTTGATGATGTATTTGTTCTGTGTTAAAAATGCTATTATATTTTATTTATAAACTTGATTTAAAAAAAGTAGGTGATTTATAATATGAAACGGGGGAGTATTTTTAAGGAGTTTGTACCGATTAGAATTATACTACTAGATTGCACAAGCTAACTAATCAATGAATTAATGAATGAATTGAATCAGTACGTAGTATTTACCCAGTCCAGCATGGCGCCCTTGTGGTTGGATGATTTGCCGAACTCGAGAGCCGTCTGGCCGGTGACGAGCTCCAGCAGCAGGATGCCGAAGCCGAAGACGTCGGTCCTGTCCGACGACTGCCCCGTGGAGAGGTACTCCGGCGCGATGTGGCCGACGGTGCCCCTCACCGCCGTGGTGACGTGCGACTCCCGGTGGTCCAGCAGCTTGGCCAGCCCGAAGTCGCCGACGACGGCCTCGCACGCCTCGTCCAGCAGCACGTTGGCGGCCTTCACGTCGCGGTGGATGATCTTCGGGTCGCACTGCTCGTGCAGGTACACCAGGCCCCTCGCCGCCCCCACCGCGATCCTCCTCCTCGTCCCCCACTCCAACGCCGGCTTCGCTGTGATTAGCACCGATCAATCATCACCATTTCGTCAGATAATCCAGAGTTTCAGATCGAGCAAAGATTTTCTTGCTTTTGTTTCAGTCTAATTGAGAATCACATTCTATTCTACTTCGGGGATTGATACCGGCGGCTTCGCTGTTCATGCACCGATCACCGTCATTTGGTCAGGGAATTCAGAGTTTCAGATTGAGTGAGTGAGTCGGACAGTAAGGTATGAAGCAAAGATTTTTTTTGTTTTTGTTTGTGTCTAATTGGGAATCACATTCTACTTCAGGGGATTGAAACCGGCGGCTTCGCTGTTCATGCACCGATCACCGTCATCTGGTAAGATAATTCAGAGTTTCAGAGTTTCAGAGTGAGTGAGTGAGTCGGACAGGAAGGTATAAAGCAAAGATATTTTTTGTTTGCATGTGTCAAATTGGAATCACATTCTCCTTCAGGGATAGAAACCGGTGGCTTCGTTGTTCATGCACCGATCACCGATCACCGTCACCGTCACCGTCGCAATTTGTTTGCAAGTCAATTTTGGAACGAAACCACATCAATTTCATCATCATCATTTGGTCAGAGATTCAAAGTGGGAGAGTGCAGTCCAAAAGGAAGGAATAAAGCTGGAGATTTTTGTGTCTGATTGGGAATCACATTCTCCTCCTCTTCTTCTCGTCGTGATAGATAAATTTAGTCTCTTATTTTATTTTTCAGGGCAATGGAATCCAATTCCGAGCTCTTATCACTCTCCACTTATTGCTCTGCCGGCCTGAACTGAAAGCTTCAGCCTTTCGATTCTGCACCTCTCTTTTAGGTCCGGTACGATATGAAAAATTCAGCAAAGAACGTATGCTGCTGCTGCTGCTGCTGTTCCACTCAGATTTCTGCTGTCATCGAGAAAAAAACATTCGAGCTGCTGCAGGTTGGACGAATTCTACTGGGACACGGATCCTCTGCACTTGCAGTAGCAACGGAGCAACTACAGGTGCAGTACTACCGACAATCCCCATTGATTCTACTGGACTCTGTTCGTGGTCATTGTCTGAATCTTGTACTACCTCTATCTCAAAATAAATGATTTTACGGTTCTTAAAAAGGTATCGAGATGTATCATATCTTTCAGTGTAAAATTTGGTATCTATACTAAAAATTACGAAAATTTGTGCTTAAAATTTTGGTACATCTTCATACCTATTAAGAATTGTAAAATTTCTCATTTAAAATATAGCAACCTAGTACTAAATTAGACGCATCTTAATACTACGAATATAAACAGAAAATCTGTTCAAATTCATATTATTATAATGTATTCTATCTTGTCCTAGATTTCTATATATTTTAGGACAGAAAAGAGTAATTCAGAATCTTGACAAGAAAAATAGAAGCTAGAATTTTTTTGGGGGGATTACCTTTGAGGCGGGAGGCGACGCTGCCGTTGGACATGAAGGGGTAGACGAGGAGGCGCTCGGTGGCGGTCATGCAGAAGCCGTAGAGGCGGAGGAGGTTGCGGTGGAGGGCGAGGCTGATCATCTCCACCTCCGTCTGGAACTGGGCCTCGCCGCCGGCGGCGTTGCCGTCCTTGAGACGCTTCACGGCGACCAGCGTCCCATCGGGGAGCTGCCCCCTGTACACGTTGCCGAACCCTCCTTTGCCCAGGATGTTCTTGCTGCTGAACCCGTCCGTCGCAGCCTGCAGCTCCCGGAAACTGAACCTCTTCACGTTCCCAAGGTTCACGTTCTCAATATGCTGGTCTGCATCATAATCCAACCAACAACAATCTGTTAGAGTAGAGATGTAATAAGAGAAACTTGTCGGAATTCAGAATGCGAGTGATTTTACGGTCCTTCGGAAGATACCACTAGCATAAATATTGGTGGGTTGCATAATTCAGATGTTAGGTGATATCAAATTTCACATTAAAATTTTTTATACTCCTTGTTTGAAACAGATTTTTACGTGAATTATTGAGACGGATTGTTTACTTATTTAACACAATAAATCAATATTTTGAGAAATGAACTTCGCAATAGTCTAAACAGGTTATCTAAATATGACAGCAGAAAGTTTTTTTTTTAGAAATCGTATTTCTAAGAAGCATGGAGCAAATAATCCCTAGCAAAAATAATAACAAAAGCTGAAAATAATTTCCCTTGGAATTATGGATGAAATGCGGGTTGCTTTGGAAAAAGATTGAGGTTACCATCGACTTCGAAGAAGGTAGCAGAAGGTACTAGCGTAAAATTCAGGTATTATGAGATACCAAAAAGCTTAGAACAAATAAGATGGTAGAATTTTTTTTTTGAAAAAACGTATTCTTTTTAATAAGCTTGGAGCAAATAATCCACAACAAATCTCTAGATAAAGGCCTGAAGATATTCTCTTAGAATTATGGATGAAATGCAGGTAGGTAGCTGTGAGAAAAGATTGAGGTTACCGTCGACGTCGAAGAGGATCTGCCGGTTGCGGCGGTGGCGCCACCAGAACAGGAAACCGACGGCGAGGAGGAGGAAGCCCATGCAGCCGGCCGTGGAGCCGAACGCGACGGCGAACTTGTGGCCCTTGGCTCTCGCCGCCGGCGGCAGAACGCCGCCACGCGAGCCGTTCAGGCTGTAGGTCATCGGCATCGGCGCCGTCCCGTAGCAATCCTGCTCCCTGTTGGCGTCGCAGATGAGGGGATTCCCCACTATGCTGCAAGAAAAACCATGCAATCGTTGATGAGCCACCAAAAAGAAAAAGATTTTTTTCTTCTTGTTGGAAGAATTGATGAGATTGAAACTGCAGCCTTACTTGTAAGTTCTTGCCAATGATCCCGGAATCGGGCCACTCAGGTTGTTATATGACAAATCTCTGAAGAAGAACACGAGTGCATGCAGAGTTATGAGACAAACCTTACCAAACCGGATGGTACTTTAAATAAGTTAATATAGCTCAAGAAAGAGCAGAGCAAGACAAATCATCTCCGAATGAATGACACAAGTGCAGATTGAGACAAAATCAAACTGATTAATTGCAACAGCCCAAAGCAAGAGCAGGGGGGAAACTGTGACGAATTTACTCACAGGAAAACAAGGTGTGACAGGTTAGCTGATGCAGAAGGGAATGGACCAGACAGGGTGTTGTTGTTCAGCCTCCTGATCAAATTTCACAGCAACAGAGTTTACTGACAGGCTCCAAACTTAATTAACATGGCAACAAAAAAACAACAATAACTATGTGTAGATATGATATGATATGATACTACTACATATCCAGAAATCATCATCAGGAACAGTGTGCTTAGAATTATCTTGCTAAAAAGAAATGGAACAGTATTCAGAGGCTTTGAACAGTGGAGCTCTCCACTCACAAGTACTGGAGGCTCTCGAGGTGGCCCACAGAGCTGGGGATTTCGCCATAGAATTGGTTGCTGGAGAGATCAAGTGTCTTGAGGTTCTCCAGCCTACCAATCTCTGCTGGGATTGGCCCGGTTATGTTGTTGTTCTGCAGGAGACTGCACCAGCACATCAAAGAAAGAAACACACTTTTAGTACAAGAACTGACCATGATAAGGCTATGGATTCATGTGAAGAAGAAAGAACACTACTGACACAGTCTCAAGATTGGTCAGGTTGCCGATGCTTGGTGCGAGCAGGCCAGAGAGATGCTGGCTTGGAGCTTCCCTGAAAAACATTCAGAGTATTCAGACAAGCAGCAGAGAAGAGAAGAGAACAATGGTGAGAGGTGAGAGTGAGATTGATATTATGAAGCAATGGAAGGTACTGAGAGTTTACATACAGGCCAGTGACAAGGAAATCCGGGGAGCAGGTGATCATGGCCCAGCTGCAGGGGTCGACGGAGTTCTGATCCCAGGTCTTGAGCACGCCATGGGGGTCCTTGAGCAGGTTCTTGATCACAATCAGAGCTTGCACTGCCAAACAATCCATCAATCAATCAATCAATCAATCAGCACACAACTAATACCGTATTAGACACACCAAATGCAAGAAACGAGCAGAGGAAAGAAGAGGAAGGGATGAACTGAACCTTCGGTGTTGACGCCCTTGGCGGAGAGGAGGGCGGCGGAAGGAGAGGAGGAGGAGATCACGAGCAGGAGCAGGAGGAGGAAGAAGAAGGGCGGCTCCATTGCTGAGCTCAGCTAGGAGACGACGAAGCTAGCAAAGCAACCCAGCAAGAGCAAGTCAGGCTAGGCTACTACAACTACAACTCAGGTGGTAAGATCAGGTGAGCTCTTTCTTGGGAGAAGAGAAGAGGAGAGGAGGAAGAAGCAGTGGCTGCGTCTGCGTGTGTGCAATGTGTGTGTGCTCGAACATGGAACAAGCGTGAGGCCAAGAAAAGCAAAGCAGCATGCAGGTTGGCATTGGCATTGGCAGGTTGCCTCTCTCTTTCTCTCTCTCTCTCTCTCTCTTGGCCGCACACAGTCACACGCGGGGGCAAAGCCAAAATGGCAGGAGGCAGCGATGGGGCCGTGTCAGAGGGGGCAAATGACACAAAGGCAGCAGAAGGGAGAGATGCTGATGCTCGCGCGCGAAATGGAGGGAACAAACATGCCTGCGATGCCACCCGAGCTGAGCGAGACCCGACTGCTGTAGCCTACTGGAGTAGTGGTAGCAAACGGGATCAGTAAACTATGGGTGTTTTTCTACTCTTCTTCCTTTTCTCTCTCTCGCTCTATCCTCCTTTTTATCCCGAGAGCTTGGCCGTTTGTGTGATGAAGTCACAAGGTCTGTTAGATTTTTGTAAGCAATGTATTTTTTTTTTGTGATTATACAGTAGACACGCACACGCATATACCACTACACACGTAACACCACACTCACACACTCATAAATGCCCCTCCGCTAAAAGAGGCGAAAACCGTTGGATTTTTGCACTTCCATATTTTTTATAAAAAAAGAATCTCAGTTGACTGGATTTTGATCCAATGGCCAGATTGTCGTTTTCTACATCCAGCTAGGTGAAGGCAAAGAGGGAGGGAATGCCATGGGCGGGAGGACTCACCAGCGACACTGGCAGCAACTTCCTCGGCAAGCCCTGGACAGAGACATCTTTCATAGTAATAGCGACACATCGTAACTCTGTCAAGGACTGTCGGATTAGGTTTTTGGGGTTAGGTGGAGGTAGGAGGGGATAGGGGATGGTGAGGGCGGGTTTAGAGGGAAGGCCGGGGTAGTAGTGGGAAGCGGAGATAGGAGGGTGGAGAGGTGACAACGTCGGAACTGTGCGGATGGATGACACCGGGTGGGGTCAATGGTAGGGGCGAGAGAGTACACATGGTTGGAAGGCAGGGGCACGGCACAAGTCACTGAAGATGACATAGGAGAGGTGGAGCAGGGAAAACACACGCGGGAGCTGATGAAGACGTGCGACGGTTTTGATGCGAAGGAGGAAAGATAGAGGAAGGGCAAGGCCAATGGGCATCATTGGTTGTTGCAGAGCAAAGACAATGCACGGAGGGTCGGGGAAAGGAGTACATGTGGCGTTTCGTAGTCGCTAACTCATGACACAGCTAGGGGATTTGTTTGGGGTGAAAGAAGATGTGTGCATTAGGGTTGTGCGCTAGCACGAATTGTGAAGTAATACAAACCGTCCAAAAGTGACGGATAGTTAGCTAAAAATAAGGTTATTGATCGATAGACAACCCCTTGTATATATATATTTTTAGGCTATTTAGTCTTTTTTTACTATTTGTTGATCGTTTTGAAGACTCCATATACTGCTCCCAGATTCATGCAGCTTTTTAAAACTCTACCTTGTCCCACACTCTCTCTCCTCGGCCTGGTTTTCCTCCCAGCTGGTACCGCCACCGTCAAACCTTGTATTCTGCCTCTTGCCACCACTGTCACCATTGGTCATCTGAACCCCTGCCACTACCACCCTCCATCTAGTGGTATGAGGGCGAGGGGGGGATTTTATAAGTGATTACGATTGAAAAAAATAGCGTAAAAAATATATGTGAATTCAAGGTTCCCAATAGGTAATATATCATATCAACATAAAAAAAACATATGGTAATTTAAAAGATTGACTGATATATTTATTCATTTTGATAATAAGCAGCGATAATACCATTTGAGCTAAAAGCAGACAAACAGGAAAAGACACAAAAAGCTAGATTACGGCCAAATTAGCAACAAACTCTCTTTTGCAAGTATTAACTAGTAATGGGGGCCAGCCACCCCCCCCCCCAACGCGGCTTCGCCCATGCCTCCATCCTCAATGTGACATCTGGCTCAATTAAGATTTGGCCTATGTGCGTATGTTTAGTGCCACATTGCTAGTTTAACTAGGATGAAATCAACTTATAAGGGTTTGTCCCTTCAACAATATCACTTTCGGGTTAACCCTTTTACACCAAGCGAAAGCAAAAGTGTAAGTGGAGTGGTATGTGTAAGTGGGCCCATCAGTTGGATGGGCTGGGTTGTGCGGTTCTAGATGGTGGGCTATTACACTCAACCCCTTCAGTCTTTTCATTTACCTCTATGGTGACATCTCCGTGATTTATCTCCAGTGGTGATAGATGCTGGATCCACTAGCTGCCACCTGACCACATAGTCCTCTACATTCTCGGCGCCTACGGCTCCACCTATTGCCCTCATCTAGATATATGGCGCCAATATCACCTTGCTACTCATCCCCTTTCCTCCTACCGAAAGTATGCAACAAACAAAAAAAAATATCCACTTTAACAAATTTGACTACAAAGGAATTGCGTATGCAATCCCCTCTCTTGTTAAGATAGGTAGTTGCATAAATTATATGACGTAGCGATTAGATCCCAAGTGACAAAGTGTTTGTGGTGGTGGTTCGATCGAATGACAACCGACTCATTTAACTCCATTTTAATTGTATATTTTCATTAAGGGATTTGTGAATCACTTATATGGAGCATCTTATAACTCACCTTGTCTATGCGATCGGACTACCAAATCTGCCGTGCAAGATCAAATTGATCTACCATATAGTTGAATTTTTAGTAACGACCATGATGAAAAGTTGGCGGACCATATCATTTGTCTTTAATTTGGCCAAAAGTAACATGAGTTGACCGCACGCATAAAGACCTTATTTGGTGGCCCAATATGGCAATATAATTTTCCCCAGTATTTAAATCCAAACACCATTTGCCCCATCAAAATTTGTGTAGTTTGCTAGTAAACATCGTAAAAATATGTCATGGTTAGAAGACACTCTAAAAATTAATAATTTACTAGAGGACATTTTCGATCCAATTAAAAAGAGAAAATTTTCAAATATATGAAAATACCCTGGGGCCACATGCTACTTAAAAATTTAGAAATTATACAGTTATAAATATGCCATTACCCAAAGTACATCGCTATTATATTTCATGTTCTCTTCAGCCTCATATTACAAGATTTTGGCCCTAAGGACATTCTCATCTTTTTTAAGAATTGTTTTTAATCGGGCTAAAATATACTCTAGCAAATTAGCAGTTTTTTAGTAGGATATCGTTCAACTATAACACGTTTTTACGATGTCTACTAGTTAATTGTACAAGCTTTTCAAAAGTGTCTTGTAGCAAAAATTTATCAAAAAGAAAAAGCCACAACTTTATTGGATTGTGCATGTAGCCATGCCCACGTACCTACCGTTTGAAGCCCTATAATCGAGGGTTCTCTTTGCAACAAAAGGATCGCCAAAGGTGAGTCGGTGTTGAGACACTTGCCTCGAGAAAAGCTTGTCACGAACTCGATCACAGTTCTACGGAATGGAGGGGGGCCAGGTAGAAAGCCATCATCCATCAAAGGGTGAAGCGAAGCAGCAGCAAAAGCGTCTTTTTAGAGGGCCGGCCGGCATGGATGATGGCTGCCGCTGGCCCCCCTCACCCTGAGAGCTGAAGAAACCGAAATGGAGAGAGACATGAGGGGGAGAATTTTGGTCTGTGTATTTGGCTGCTAGATGCGTTCCTGGTGGATGGAGAATCCCAGTGAAAAAGGCCTTGTAATCATCTCCAATGGAGAAAATGGCCCATCTATGGGAAGGAAAAAAAAGGATCTCGCCGCGTAATTGTTGCATGGTGCTATTTGAAATAGGATTGTATTTGCTGTTTATCTCATCGGCAGGCCTTTAGCTTATAAGACGTAGCTAAATTTGAATTTTAGAGTTAATTTACAAGTTTTTTTCTTTCCATTTTCTAGCATTGTTTTTTGGATCGTTAAGAGTATAAATTAAACGCACTAGTACAAAAAATGATTTTTACAAACGGCCAAATCAGATTTTTGCATGCGGACCGGAGGCCCGTCTGCACCCAAAGGTCTGTGAAAATCGTCATTTTTTCATGCGGGTAGCGTAACCGCATGCGAAAACGGGATTTTCGCATACAGTCATCTATGCCAACCGCATGCGAAAATAGTTTCGGCAAAAAAAATCACAAAAAATAAAATTGTCGTCGTCTTCGCTGTGCAGTCCGCTCCCGCCGGCCGCTGCTCCCAAGGTCGGCGGCGGCGAATCCACCCGCTGTCGTCGGTCCCAAGGACGGGGGCGGTGGATCCGCCCGCTCCCACCGCCACCTGCCCGCCGCTTGCCGTCGAGCGTCCGCGGCCGCCCGCTACTGCCCATCGCCAAGCGTTGAGCACCTGAGCCCACCGCCACTGCCGCACCCGCTGCCGACCCGCCGGCTGCTGAGAGAGAGAGGAGAAGAGGAGAGGAGAGGAGGTGAGAGAGAGATGAGAGGATTGAAGATAAGGTTGAACTTGAAAATTTTTGAAGTATTAAGAGAGAAGAGGAGGCAAGTTAGACTTCTAGGCGGATCCTTAAGAGGTCTGCTTGCGAAAATCATTTTTTGCATGCGAGCCTCTTAAGGAGCCATATGCGAAAATGGAGGACGATTTTCGCATACACGGTCAGTTACAGTCCGTCTACAATCTAATGAAGGTCTTGTCCAAAAAAATCGTTTTTTAGTAGTGACGTCTTACCGTAAAATCATTTCTGTTTGTTCGTTTATTTTTCTTGGCCTATAAGCCGTAGCTCACCCAATGAGACAAATATCCTTAGCATTGTATTTTCTATATGTTTGTAGCTATCGATCTACTAGTATCTTTTTGCAATTTGATCTCATTCTTTGTTTGTGGTGATGAGCTGAAAATGACGGCTGGATATGGAGGCTGAGAATCGTGCACTCGTTTGTACAAACTCTTTGCTTGCAACTTGGCTCCTTATCCTCCCATGATTCTGCTTCTCACCCCTCTTTCAGAGACACCTGCAGCCCTACTGCAGGCACTAGTACCTGCAAAAATATGTTAAAAGTTTTTGTTAAGCATATAATGATTTGTCCACATGCTACGCACTTGAGTTGGTGGTTTTGCTTTTATTTGATTCTCTATGCGAGCTCGCCGAATTTGATTCTGCGAGGTCAAGTCTTGTTCATCTTTTGTAAAAAAAGAACTGGATTTAAAAAAAAAAACCAAAGTGCACGTAGCCATTATGAGTTGTCTCCGAATCATGAAATAGAATGGAATAATCGTAAAGGAGATAGCTCAATTCTCGTAGACGTAATATTACAAAGCTTATGCATTTCAAAATGGTTCTTAGTAAAGTTTAGAGGGCAATAATCATGGTGATGAGGTTTCAAAAGGCTCATTTGGAATACATGATTTTTTTAACTTAAAAAATCAGAGTAGAATGTCACACCGTGTGAATCCCTATAAGAAATAGAAAACACTTGAATGCTACAAATAGCTATTTCTATGGCACGCACGAAAAACACCATGGTGAAGAGGTTCCAAAAGGCTCATTTGGAACACAGGATTTTAAAAAGAAAAAAACAGAATAGAATGTCAATACATGAATGCTCCAAATAGCTATTTCGATGACACATACCAAAAACACATAAATCTAGACATGGAAGAGAAAAGAAACATGAGACATGACCACATGTTTGTTTCTCTCCAAAATTCCTATTGAATGTTCATTCCGTAATATTTGCAAAGGAATTTTTAGAGCAAATTATTTGTTTTAAAGGGCTCTAAAGGAATTTTATCTATATGTTTCAAGTCCTCCAGAAACCCTTCAATTTTCCTTTGTTCCAAAGTCAAGGAAAGCCTATTCTTTTACCCGCCGAAGGCCCCAAATAAATCAATATCAAATTTTACGCTTTTAGTTTTCTTAGGCCACTTGCTGCAACAGTTGACCAAATTGGATTAGGGTGACCATAATCTGGAACTTCATATATTCCTCTTCTAGAACCGGAACCTAAACATGTGCACTCAAAGTTGTCCTTATTCCATTAATTATTTTAAAACATGCAAAAAATGAAATTTAGTCGAATCGAGTACTAGCAATAACTTCATTCACAAAGATTGATTCAGAATTGATTTTAATATTTTCAGCCTTTTTGGGGGGGGGGGGGGGTTTTNTTTTTCCACTAGTTTTGAAAGCACACTCTCACTTCCTCTATCAATTTTGATCTTCTCTCTTTTGCCACTATTCTGTCACTATTCAATTCTCTTTTGCCGTTACCATTGGTCAAAGTTAGTTCACCATTAGGGTTGCCTCCAAAAGACTATTATGCCCTCATGTAACTAAAATTATATGAAATTCCAAAAATAAAGGAAAAAGTAATTATATATTTAGTTTTTAAAGGTTGAGTAAATAACTTATGATGGGACATTTTCAGTTAGTTCAAAAGGTTTATAACTATAGCTAAAAATATTTAAATATAAATTATTTTTGCATATCCACATGTAAGCATGGCATACCTCACAATATTTGGGACATAAAATGAAATAACCATGCACATCACAAGTACAATTATTTTGTGAAACATTTAAGAACCATATCAATCCCATGATGCATTTTTTAAAGAGGTAATAATATAATTCTTTTTAGTTTTTTCTGAAAATTTAAGACATTTTAAGTGCCCATAATTTATTTTTCTTGATGTTTTATGGTATTTTCTAAAATTTGAAGTGTCTTTTTTTTATTTTGGAACATCTAAGGGGCATAACAGTCTTTTAGGACCGAACTTAACGGTCAATTGCCATGTACTAGATGGCGATGGCAAAACAAAAACACACACTAATAGAATAGTCGTAATCGTAAAGGAGAGTGTAAATTTTGGATAGCCAAAGAGAGTATATGGTGGCAACAGTAGCAAATGAAAATTTCCCCTTTTTAACGCTAACTATGCTAAACTTTCAAACTATGGTAAAAGGATCACGGCAAGATGATATTCAGTATTTACACCAACACACCAAACTTACAACTAGCCGAATCTACCGTTGCTCTCCAGCTTATCAGCCGCTACCAAAATTTTAAATTTTAAAACTCAATTATAGAGTTATATTTTTTTATCATAATTTTGTTAGCATTTATTTTGAAGTCGTTAAGAATATATATATAAGTTTTATTTATAAATTATTTTTTTCGCTATTAAGCGTTAGGGCTTATAATTCGTTGTAGACGAAATGATGGGAATTCTTCAGAAAATATATTTGCAATTTTCACGTGTATATATATATATATACTCATTGCAAACTTCCAAGCACAGGCATCGATATACCTTGCCAGTATCGATGCAGAGATTTGCCCAGACCATCAGAATTCAGAGGGATTCAGAAGCCATTGCTGAGGTATATGCATCAGACAGACAGCCGGCGATATCCCGATATCCAAAGACAGCTTGGACAAACAAACCAGCTATGAAATCCGAACCATTTCCTGCCTGCACCACGTACTAATTCGGGACATATTCCTGCAGGGACAAGCACCTGAGGACAAGGTACTACGCAATCAAGAACAAAAGAACCCGTAAGCAAGCGAAGCAGCCTCGCCAGAAGAGGATAAATTCAGCCACAGTGCAGTCCTGGACATGTCCCAATCATACACGCTGCCCATCTCGCATTCAGTGTTTTTCATCTGTGCACCTTTCTCAGCTAGCTGCTGGGGCGACAACAGATACAGTAATTCAGCATATTTTCGCCAGAAAACAAATGCAACGTTCCAAGATCTGGGAGGTTCGCACAGAACGGGTTGTAGAGAGGTGCTAATTATATAATCCAAGGTGTAGGGAATCAATTAGTCCAGAAAGACTGTCTTATTCAGTACTGTTACTGTTATATTTCAAGCTAAGCTCACTCTAGGGAGCTCACATCAAACTATTAAAAGCAACACCAAATAGCAAGTAGTCCCTCCGTTTTTTTCTTATGTTTGATGTTGCTTAGTTCATAGCTAACTTTTTTAAAATATAATGGAAAGAATCTCAGCCTTTGCTTCAAAGAAGCTACAACCACTTATTATATAACTCACTGAATGAACAACATAAAAACATCAAAAGACTAGGCAATAGCTGATAATATCAACACAAAACAAAGAAGACATTTATTCAAATCTATTTATAAATCTTCATCCAACGTTGGTAAATATCTGTATGACCGTTGTTTCTAGCTTCCAGCACGCACTATATATTAGATCCTTGTCCTCATCACACCTTTGTAGTTGTGCCCAAAATCGAAGTCAGTACGTTGCGCTGAATAGTACCTACATATAAGATTTCATTGAGGATTTGTCAAAAACCATATCATATCTACTTAGCCATAGAACCCAACATATAGCAGAAGTTCCTACTAGAATGTGTATAAGCCAATTTCCAGAAATATGAAAAGTACTATTTGGAGGTTGCAAACAAAAAAAATATGTACTAATATCCAAAGGAATCTAGCAAAATGGCACTCAAAAAATAAATGATGTATAGTTTTATTTTTCATACAAAAACAACATCTCATATTACCATTCCAATTCCTTCTTGCTAAATTGTCCTTAGTTAATATTACTCCTTTGAACAGATACCACAAAAAATCTTTATTTTAAGAGGCATTTTTAATTTCCATAAAATTTTGTTGCCCACAATATGACCGTTATTTATTAAAGCAAATACATAGAACGAACCGAGAATTGACCATTTTGATGAAGATTCAATCTAAATGAGTTACACTCATCATTTAACTAAATATGCACAATAGATGCCACCAAATTGTGCCAATTTGTTAAGTTCTGACCTATCAAAGTTCTTCTAAAAGAAGCATTAAGAGAAACAAAACTCATGACCATCGCTACTGAGACATTTCTCTTACGAACAAAATTATACAGAGACGGATATTTGTCCATGAAGGAAGTATTTTCTACCCATTTATCCTCCCAAAATCTTGCTTGTTTCCCATCATTTAGTATCCAGGATCCCTGATGAGGACATCAATATCATTGATACATCCATATCTACACAAGTTCATGGTTCTATTACCCGCGCTCGTGCACGTCAACTCAATTATTAGGTGAGTTCATTCTTGAGTTCATATTCATCTTATTATTACCCTGGAGACACGTGTACTTTTGTTTTTATTTAGGGATGATGGAGATGATCAAAAGGGAAGAGGATTCGCGCAGGCTGGATTCAGCCTGCAGGACAACACCAACTTGTGACGACCACCACGACTTTATGCGGACTCCGTTTTGAGCGTGCAAGTACTTCATAGAAAACTTATCAAGTGTACTTTCAAATGGATCCTGCCTCACGTGCATATCTGTTTTGGAGAGGCCGCAATCATCGTTTTACTACCGAGTCCTTTTTCTGTCCACGGTGTTGCGTCAACTTATTTGGGCCCAATGAGCCATGTATCAAGTTGGGTCCATTAGGGACGCGTCCTAGGATTAAGGACGACCCCAACTCGTCCTCCCACCTATATATACTCTCCTTAGCTGTCATAAATCGATTCGGGTTTTGTTGATTAGAGTTAGCGACTTGCTACTTGCATGCAGCGCGTGTGTTGGCTAAACCGCCCGTCTGTTTGTCTTTGGAACCCCACCATATCGTGATTTCTTAGTGAAACTTTCATCTTCATCTAGCAATTGAGTACTTGTTCTACTTGTTCTTGTTTGTTCTTCGATTGCTTGCAGGACGAGTGCCCTCGTGGCTGGGTTGTCGTGCACCGCAAGTTCATGACGACCATTGGAGGTGGTGTATCGGTTGCTAAGGCGCAACATTCTTGGACGGTTGTAGTCGAACCATGAACGTCGTCTTCATCCCAATCGAATTATCCAACCCGCTCATCGAAAGATCGGGCATCAAAACCCCGAGGGTTCATATCAATCCCAAATTTAAAAAGATATTATTGACCTTCATGAGGCCAGACCAAAAATGAGAATCCCCTTGTTTTCTCTCAACTTGGGTAATTGTATGATTTTGGATATATTTTCTCTTTAGCAAGTCCTGCCATACTCCTTGCTCATTGATTAGTTTAAAAAGTCATTTGCTTAATAAACAATGATTTTGTATTTCTATATTATGCACCTCCAGTCCACCTTGATCCTTTCGTTGAGTAATAATGTCCCATCTAGTTAATCTATACTTCTTTTTGTGATCATCTTCTTGCCAAAAGAATCATGATCTATAATAATTAATTTTTTAAAGAACCCTTTTTAAAATCTCAAAAAAAAATCATAAACATAGATAAACTTGATAGCACCAAATTAATTAACACCAACCTCCCTCTACAGACATATGCTTGCCTTTCCAGCTACTCAACATTTTCTCAATTCTTTCCTCAATTATTTTCCAATCTTTGTTACTTAGTTTCCTAAAATCCATAGGAATACCAAGATATCTAATAGGACAAGTTCCTATACTACACCCAAAGATATGATAATATTGTTCTTGATAGTTCTTTGCTTGGCCAAAACAAAATATCTCACTCTTATGGAAATTAGTTTTTAGGCCAGAAAGCATTTCAAGCACAGATAATAATAATTTCATGTTCTTAGCTTTCTATAAATCATGGTCCATAAAAATTAATGTATCATCTACATACTGCAAAATAGATAGATCATCATCCACAAGATGTGGAACTACTTCAGTAATTTGACCATCTTCCTTAGCTCTCTTAATTAAGATAGATAACATATCTACAACTATATTAAAAACGATTGGATATAACGCGTCACCTTGCCTCAAACCCTTATTTGTTTGAAAATTAGGTCCTACTTGATCATTAACTTTTATACCAACGTGTCCCCCTTGCATGAAAGAAGCTATCCATTCACACCATTTAGATGAAAAGCCTTTCATCCTCAAAGTCTGTTGTATGAATGATCATTTTACTTTATCATATGCTTTCTCAAAATCAATTTTAAAAATTACTCCATTCTGTTTTTTCATATGTATCTCATGTATTGTTTCATGTAAAATAACTACGCCCTCCATAATATTCCTTCCATGTATAAAGGTTGTTTGAGTTAGACTAATAAGCTTTTGAGCAACACCAGAGATTATATTTGTAGCAACTTTAGTAAAAATTTTAAAACTCACATTTAATAGACATATCGGCCTATATTGTTGAATCTTGATGGCCTTCTTATACTTAGGCAACAGAATAATCGTACCAAAATTAAGCGAATATAATGGCAATGAACCATTATGAAATTCATTAAATAAATCAAGAAGATCAGATTTAATAACATCCCAAAAAACTTGATAAAACTCGGCTAGGAACCCGTCCGGACCCAGAGCTTTGTTATGTTCCATTTGGAATATTGTTTTTTGAATTTGTTTTTTGGTAAATTTATCTGTTAAGGCCTTATTTTCCAATTCAGATACCTAGGGGATGTCGTACTTTCTATTCTCATCTAATGTTATATGAGAGATCTCAGGTGGTCCAAACAAACCTTTATAGTAAGTAGTGATATACTGTTTAAGGTTAGCATCGCCACTTATTACCTGACCCTCATCTTGTAATTGGAAAATTCTGGTTTTCCTATATTTTCCATTAGCAATCAAATGAAAATACTTAGTGTTAGAATCACCTTCTAACAAATCTTTAACTTTAGCACGTTGATATCACTTAATCTCCTCCTCTCTTAACAAAAAGAGCTAGTCTATTTCTTATAAACTGTCTAATATCTAATTCTTCATGTGTTAGCAAAGTTGTCTCTGCCTTTTTATTAAGCTTATCTAGGTCATCTAGAAGCTCTTTTTTTCTTTTTTATATGTACCACTAATATTTTTGGCCCAACCTCTTAAATGTTGTCTTAGTCTGCGTATTTTTGCTTGTCATTTCTCCATTGGAGTACCACCTTGATCAGTACCCATCCAGATTTCCTTCACCATTTTCACAAAACCATCACGTAGCAACCAACCTAGCTCAAACTTGAAGCTTTGTTGATTATTACACGATGATGCAGAATTTGTGTTTAATAGTAAAGGAGTATGATCTGATAAATCTTTATTCAGAGCTAATATCAAAGACAACGGGAATTTTGTTCCCACTCCGTAACTAATGTCAAATATTAAAGGACAAAGGTAATAATTATTTAGAGACGGTGTTCCCCATTTGCTCTTTCAGTAAGCAACATGTGAAAGACAGACGGAGCAGTAAAATCTTCTTGATCTAATGGAACATCGTCATTGGCGCCATCCTGTAGCAATCTTGCTCGCAGATGAGGGGATTCCCCACTACGCTGCAAGAGAAGAGAACTATGCAATTGTTGAACAACACTGAAGCAAAAAAAATAAATCAAAAAGTTCTTTTTTGTTCCAAAGAATGAACTTGAAACTGCAAACTTACTTGTATCTTTTTGCCAATGATGCCGGTATCGGACCACTCAGGTTGTTGTATGACAAATCTCTGAAGAACACGATTACATGCAGGGTGAGACAAAGCAAACTGAATACTACTTAAAATAACTAACGAGCAAGATCTCTGAAAGTCAGGATGACACAAGTGCAGAGCGAGACAAAGCGAACTGATTAATGAGAACAAACCAAAGCAAGAGCAGGGGAAACTGTGGCGAATTTACTCACAGGAAAACAAGGTGCGACAGGTTAGCTGATGCAGAAGGAATTGGACCAGACAGGGTGTTGTTGTTCAGCCTCCTGATCAAAGTTACGAGAGAGCAATAGATAGACAGGCTCCCAACTTAGCATGGCAACAAAGAAACAACTATAACTATGTATACATAAATATATGGTAAAGTCAATTTGCCCGTTAACCATTCAAATAGTTATGATTTTTTTTAAAAAATATAGATAAGAATTAAATATAGAAAAAAAACTAAAAATTATATATTAGTTAAGAGTTTGATTTTTATTTTTGTTTAAATTTATGTGGGTCGAATTTTGAACTTATATGTTTTAAAGTAATATATCACATGCTGATTTATTTTGCCTTTCTTTTATGAAAACTATAAATATTTGGATGTGCAAGAAACGAGAAGGACATTCCCTCGAAGGAAAAAACCACCTCGGTACATAAATCCAAATCATTATGAATAGTGTAGCAGGAGAAATTTGCATATGTGCCATCGCAAAAAAGTGGTTTCACAGGAATGCTATCGTTAGAATGGGTTTCGATGAAATGCTACTCTTAATCAGGGTGTCTTTGCTGGAATACCATCTCGGACCATTTTGCCCTTGGGTTGCTTCTTTCTCCCTCCAACACATCTTCTTTTTTTTCCAGGGTCAGAGCAGCTCGTCAGTGATCATGATGTTTGCATGTTGCAGCAAACACAACATTTTCAAGGTGGCTACCAGTGAGGGATAGAGTTGGGATTCATCCGTAGCAGCAACGGCAAGGCTAGGAACGGCGGCGGCGCTGGGATGCAACGATGGCAGTGAGGCAAGGGATGGGGCTGACATCCGTTGCGGCGTCGATTGAAGTAGGCGGTGACGGAGATTTTGGGTTTGATAACGGGGATGTGGGTAGTGTTCATGGCGTAGATAATGCCCGGGAAAAAGACGACGGGAGCAACAAGGAGTGGGACCCTTTTTGCCACCATGGGAAAAGAAATGATAGGGATAGGCGAGTGCGGCCATGGCTTGTGGTGACCGCTGGTGAGCTTTTCCTGTATCGAAGGGAGAAAAAAGAAGCCCAATGACAAAATAGTTCAGAATAGTATTCTAACAAAGACAACTCGGTTAAGGGTAGCATTTCATCCAAACCCATTCCAACAATGGCATTTTAGAGAAGCAACTTTTTTGCGATGGCACTTATGCAAATTTCTCGTGCAGCAGTGCTTGAAATTGGTCTAAAAAGGAGAGCAGGTAGCATTCAAAGGCTTTACAGTTTGCACAGTGGAGCACCACTCACAAGTACTGGAGGCTCTCAAGGTGGCCCACAGAGCTGGCGATTACACCATGGAATTGGTTGCTGGAGAGATCAAGTGTCTTGAGGTTTGCCAGCCTGCCAATCTCTGCCGGGATTGGCCCACTTATGTTGTTGTTCTGCAGGAGACTGCACCATCAAGAGATCAAAAAAAATTTAACTCAACAAAAATACACATCCATGGACTGATGTGAAGAACACCACTCACACAGTCTCAAGATTGGTCAGGTCACCGATGCTTGGCGCGAGCAGGCCAGAGAGATGCTGGCCTGGAGCTTCCCTGAAAAGTATTCAGAATATTCAGACAACTAGCGGAGGAGAGAACGAACAATGGTGACTATGCATTGCTTGCTTAATAGGTGCTTAATTACAGGGTAGTGACGAGGGCGTCCGGCGAGCAGGTGACCATGGCCCAGCTGCAGGGATCGACGGAGTTCACATCCCAGCTCTTGAGCACGCCATGGGGGTCCTCGAGCAGGTTCTTGATCTCGATCAGAGCTTGCACTGCAAATCACCAATTCGCCACAACTAATCAGCAAAGGCACGCTCATAACAAATGCAAGAATTGAAGCAGAGACAATCGCCACTGGCCTTCGGTGTTGACGCCGTAGGCGGAGTGGAGAGCGGTGGAAGGGGAGGAGGAGACTATGAGGAGGAAGAAGAAGAAGAAGAAGAAGGAGAAGAAAGGCGCCTCCATTGCTGAAGAAGGTAGGAGACGAGCTAGCAAGTTAGCTTGCGAGGAGAGCGTGATTAGGAGAGGACCGGAGGAGGGTCAGGTAAATGGGTAATCAAGGTTGAGCTCTTTCTTGGGGGAAGAGGATTGGGGGAAGAGGAGAGGACTGCCTGTGCTGTGCCTGCGTCAAAGAAATAATACCTTCTTTTTTTAATATATAATGCCATCGATTTTTTATATAATATTTAATTATTTATTTTATTTAAAAAATTAAATAAATATTTTTTTATTATGAATTAATTTATCACTAAAGAAACTTTAAATATTACTTATATTTTTAAGATTTTCGCAAATTTTTTAAATAAAATGAATGGTTAAAAGTTATAATAAAAATTAATGATGTTATATATTAAAAAACGAAGGGAGTAGTAAAATTTGATATCTTGATACTTCACAAACCGGGCTTTGAGTATTTGACATTTTAGCCTAACTGGCATTGACTCAGCTGATTCCAGTGCCCACATAATCAAATTGGACAATAAAATAGAGTGTCAAAATATCAAATCTCTCGTTAAAGAAAGCCACAACTTTATTGGATAGTGTTGTACTCTTCTCCATTCTTGATTAGCATTTTTAGGTTATTTGGTAAAGATTAGTTTAAGGGGAAAATGTTTCTTTTCAGTCATCTTATTAGTTAAATTTTAAAATTTAAATTGCTTAGAGTCCCCTTTTAAGCATCTGATTGATATCTGTGTTATGTGAGATTGTTTGAATAGGGTAGTATTTGCTATACATCTATATCTATGCTTCTAAACAAGAAGTTTAATTTTCTTTTTATAACTGAAGCTGTTAATATTTGATCCCATTCATCTATTAGGCGATGACCCAGAAAGGATATCCAGAATGACGGGCTGGTGACCTAGTCCCTGTTTGGAGAGCTGAAAATTTTAACAAGTATAGTTGGTGACAATCTAAAAAAACTAGAGCTTCTGACTAGTGGTTCAATTCTAAATTCTATAGCTACCGAGTCTCAAGATTTGGAGTGAGAATCTCAACTGTTTAGAAGAAATGGAGTTTCTGACCGTAACTGTAGCATTAGTATGCGTACATTTTCTTTGTTTTGCAACTTGGCTCCCATGATCCAGCTTCTGACCCCTCTTTCACAGACACCTGCAGTCCTGCCGCTAGCACTAGTACCTGCAAAATATGTTCAGTTCTTGTGAAGCATATAATAATTAATTTGTCCAGATGCTCCACAATTGAGTTGGTGGTTTTCCTTTTCTTTTTTAATTATTATTCTCTCTATGCGAGCTCGCCGAATTTGATTCTGCAAGGTCAAAGTCATGTTCATCTTTTTTTCAAAAAAAGGACTGCATTTTTTTTAACCAAAGTGCCAGTAGCTATTGTGATTTGTGAGGTCTCAGAATCACAGAATAATATGGAAGGACCGTGAAGGAATTAGCTCAATTCTCATAGAAGTACTATTACCAAACTTATGTTTTTCAAAGGGTTTTTTAGTACTCCCCTTATTTCAAAATATAAGGGTTTTTGGATGGATGTGACGCACTATCCAGATTCGTAGTATTGGGATGTATCACATCCACTTAAAATATCTTATATTTTAAGACAGAGGAAGTAAAAGTTTAGCTACAACTATCTTAAGGACTTATTTCTAACACAAGATTTCAAAACCATAGAAATAGAAAGAAAAAAAGCATAATCCCTCTGTCCCAAAATATAACAACATAGTATTATTTGTCTAGATTCGTAATAATATAATGTGTCTAATTCGGTACTAAGATCCCGTTTTATCCTCCAATTTCAAATTACAACTTCCTCTTTTTTGTTAGCACAATTCCTGAACTGTTAAATGGTACCTTTTTTATAAAAAATTTTTATATAGAATTTTTTTAAAAAATCAAATAAATTTATTTTTCAAGTTTGTAATAATTAATACTCGATTTAATTATGGGTTAATGACATGTCTCGTTTTCATGTGCTGCAAAAACTAACCTCTAACTTCATCATTCGAATGTAGCCTAAGTTGTTATGTTTTAGAATTGAGAGAGTAGTAGAATGTTGCCTTGTGATTCCTACAAGACATTTTTTTAGAGGTTCCTACGAGATAAAGAAAACACATAAAAGCTCCAAATAGTTATTTCCATGGCACACATGACACTAAAAGAGAAAAAACATGAGACTCTTAACTTATTCATTGTTTCAAAGGGCTCTAAAGAAAATTTATCCATATAATTCAAATCCTCCGGAAACCCTTAACTTTTGCTTTGTTCCAAAATTCTATTCTTTTACCATCAAAGGGGCGAGGTTTTCCTGACTCTACGCAGTTTGTAGTTGTGTTATTTATGTAGGCCATAGTAAAATGGATAACTTTTGCTTTGTTCCAAAATTCTATTCTTTTACCATTAAAGGGGCAAGGTTTTCCTGACTCTGTGCAGTTTGTAGTTATGTTATTTATGTAGGCCATAGTAAAATGAATCTCATATGTCAGTAACTCAACTATAAATAGTACAAAATCAAAAAGATACGTTTCCCCACAAAAGACCTCAAATAATTCAATATCAGTTTTTGCCCTTTTAGTTTTCTTGTAGGCCACTTGCTGCAACAGTTGACCGAATACGATTAGGGTCACGCAATATGGAACTTCATGTATTCCTCTTCTACAATCAGAACCTGAACCTTTGCTTTCGGAGTTACTTGTCCCTATTCGACAAATGGTATCACTCATTTTATAAAACATACGGCGGTGTGTGTGTGGTGTGTGTTTTTAGCAGCTCAAAAGCCAATGTTGAAAGCAAACTACAATTAAAAATATATCAAAATTAACTGTAAAACTAAGTTTAAAAATTCAAAATAAGCTGTAGAATAAATGGAGCTATAGAAAAAAGTAAATTTGTCAAATCTAATGCGAGTAACATTTTTATTCAAAGAGAGTGATTGATTCAGAATTGATTTTAACATTGTCAGCCTTTCTATATACTAATTACTCTTGTACTTTCAATGGCAAGTGATCTTCGATATTTATACCAAATAACACACCAAACATACAACTGGCTTCCGGACTAAACAAACCGAAGATCTTACCAGAATAGTAAATCAAATTCATAATCAATCAAAAGGAGAATTCAGAATTTGTATTTACTTGGCAATTCGCACTTACTAACTGCCAACTTCCAAGAACAGGCATCGATATACCATCAGAGTAGCGATATACGAACAAAATTCAGAAGCAATTGCTGAGGTATGAATCAGACAGACTGCCGATATCAACATCCAAAAGACAGCTTGCACAACCAGATGCAAAATCTGAACCATTTCCTGCCTTCACGTACGAATTCGGACATATTCCTGCAAGGACAAGAACCTGAAGACAAGGTACTACCCAAACAAGAACAAAGAACTCGTAAGAAAGCAAAGCAGCATCGCCAGAAGAGGGTAAATTCAGTCACAGTGCAGTCCTAGACAAGTCCCAATCAAACACGCTGCAAATTTCACATTCAGTGTTTTGATCTTGCACCTCTCAGCTGCTGTGCCTGCACAGGACCGACCCATGGATCGGGAATACAGCATGAGAAACAAATGCAACATGCCAAGATCTGGTAGTTTCGCACAAAATGATTTATATAGAGGAGCTAATTATATATGATCCAGGTAGGGAATCAATTACTCCAAAAAGACAATATCCGATAGATAATCTAGCAGAGGAACTATTGTCTCCTACAGGCACTCAAAATATCCGCCACAGGTTGATGTCATGCTGACATAGTACAAAACAGGGCTGTGCGCTGGAAGTGGATGTTGATTCTGATTTTGTAGCTACAAGTACAAATAGGAACTTCAGAACATTGAAGATGTGACCTCAGCAACTTCAGACATAACTTGGTCGTAGTCCGTCTTAAGTTTCTCCTTGACATCTTCCTCAAGCTCACCCTTGGCTGGCTTGGTCAGAACCAATACACAACAGGTAGGCCTCTTGGTAGTCCCAGCTGTTGCAAGATCCTAACACAATGAGGGAAAGAAAAATCAGTATCTCAACTTCTCAAGTTACTCCTAGGCTTCGTGAGCATCATTGGTGGCCATTAACTATAGCAGTGCAAACGTAGCAAAAAAAAAATTACAACTTTCTACATTATTTAATTCCTTGCCCCTTTTTGGTGATTTGTGGCACAAGATGTCATTGGTTTTATTGGACAATACAGGTCTTATTAGGAGCTGCATTGATCAAATTAATCAACATTGTATTTTCAAAGGGGCACTTGAAACAACAGATGGTTTTAATATGTGCTTGATATCAGAATAATTTCGTTCCAAACAGACCTTCTCAGGCAGGGGATCTTGGTGTCAGTGCAGGGAGGGAACACAAATATTCTTGTTTTAATAGTTAGATAGTTTCAACAGAAGACTTCACAATATCCTAGATGATCATACTAGAAACTGGTCAGAATGTAAATCCAATGCTTATGGAAGGCTATTCTACCTACCTTTCATGGTGGTTAATTTGTTTTTGGAGATACCATGTATCTATAAACACTTCTCAACTCCTATCTATCAATCCATGCATGGTGTATTGTGCTACATGTAGTGCTTACTCAAATAATGTTCTATATTCTTAAAAGAAAATAAGAATTTTAGTATATAATATGTGCAAATGGGCAACAAGGTGAGTCTTTCACTTGCGGTGTCCCACAGCTAATTACACGTTTTTTGTATGTCCTATAGCAAATTTTGCCCATTGAATTTTATGAAGTACTGTTTCATTTCAAGCTAAGCTCACTCAGGGGAGCTCACTGTAAAGCACCAGCAAATGTGGTGACTTGTTTCACTTAGTCTATATAAAATAACCAATGGGAAATATGCTGCTGCTAGGGCCACCTATGTTGTTCCCTGCCAATAGATTGCAAGGAATTGATGTCGACAAGTCTGAAGTTAAAGGGCGGCATAAATACCTCTTTCGACGGAACATATACATAAGGAATATTGGCTTCTTCACAAAGGATGGGAACATGTGTTATCACATCAATGGGAGAAATGTTGCCAGCAATGATGCACAATCTGCACATACCAAAGCCAAGAGCAATGTGGTTAGTGAACTTGTGGGAACAAACAACATAGTGCATTAATATCGAGAATTCGATTAGCAGCAAGGTTCCTCTGCAATTAAATTTCACCCATAGTATATTTAGCCAAACTACTTGCTCTATTGTACCATTAAGCTACAAATCGATGAGTAAAACGAGAGGAAAAGCAATCAGAGACCACTCACCCTTTCTGCCCGCGGCGGATGCTCTTGACGACCTCCTTGACTCCTCGCTTCAAGCATTTGGCCTCAGATGCTGCAGAGCGGAAAACAAAAGGAAAGAAACTTTAACAAAATCCGCAGAATCGTTCGAAACCAACAGCAGCAAACGGAGCCGGGAAAGAAAGCATTCGGGACCTCGGCGGACGAGTTTGAGGGTTCGCTTGCAGAGCTTCTTGCCGGCGAGCGGCTTCGCGATGGGCGCCAGCGCCACCGGCGTCTTCTTCTTCTCCGCCTCTGTGTCGCTCCCCATCTTCCTCCTCCTCCTCGCCGCCGCCGCCGCCCGAGATTGCCGGCTGGCGCGCTTCTCCGCAAGCTGGAACGGCGGCTAGGGTTTTTTGCGGCTCGAGCAAGCGGGTGGGTTTAAGGCCGAGGGTTTATAAAGCAAGACAGCGCTCTGACCGACTTGTGGGGCCACTGATTGGTGGGTTTAGCTCTGGGCTTGGGCTTTGTTTAGATGGGCCTAATTTCAGGCCGATTAGCAGTTGTGAAAAGTCCACTATGACTCCCTCGTATCAACCGACCATAAAATCAGGTATAATGACTACTCCAACTATTAAAACCATATGAAATGACTCACATGGCTGCATTGACGGTAGTATTAGCTGATGTGGCAGTCCAGTTA
Organism: Oryza officinalis; assembly: GCA_008326285.1. Classification (NCBI taxonomy): domain Eukaryota; kingdom Viridiplantae; phylum Streptophyta; class Magnoliopsida; order Poales; family Poaceae; genus Oryza; species Oryza officinalis. Next base: position 12,993,283 of record BDMV01000006.1, on the reverse strand, counting down.
TCACATAAAATTTAAAAAGAGGGGTGGGACACACATGTCATCCTCTCTTTCTTCTTCCTTCCCTACCCTCTCCTCTCTCCCCCAACATTTCCTCTCAACGGCAACAAGGCGGCAGCAGGGTAGCAGGAGGTTGAGGAGAGGCAACAAGGTGGCAGCGAGGCGACAAACAGGGCGACGGCGGGCGGCTGCAGGCGGCGCACACATCGACAACGAATGGGTAGTGGCAGAGCTTTCAACCTGTTGTCACTGTCCGCAAAAGGGGGAACAACCCATATCTAGTATCGGGCGTGAAGGAGGCCCATGGGATGGAGGTCAAGGTAAGCCAGTCGTAGGCTAACAGATAGGGGGTCGGTGGCTGCCAACCATGGGTCATCGATTTTGCCAACTGCTCGAGCTTCTCCCCCTCACCCTCATCGGCCTCCTTGCTTCCTCTCTGCCTAGCTTCTTCTCCGTCTCTAAACCCCTGGTGATAGGGTGACGAGATCGAGCGGCTAGCTTCCCAGCGGCAAGGTAGATCAAGGCGTCGAAGCGTGAAGGTGGAGCTGTTGCTCATTGTGTTGGATCGAACTCCTTCCTCGGCGAGGCTTTGGGTGAGGCGGAGATGGTTGAATCAAGCCACTGTTTCGCGCCGCCTTAAGCCCATCCCCTCCAACTACCATCTCCGCGCGCGGTGCACTGGTGCTCTTCGTCTCTTCAGCTCCCTCCTTCCACTGTTTGTTGCCACTAGACCTCCTCGATCCACGGTTGAGTGGTGGAAAGAGAAGGGGGAGGAGGAAGGAGGCGGATGAGCTCGAGCTTGGAGGAGCTCACCGGCCACCCCCCGATTTGCCGAGCAAACACGAGCATGAGCTCGTCGTGGTTTGGCACTTGGTAGGCTGGGGAAAGAAATATAAGGGTGGAGGACTGTGGGCACTGACATCTGGGCCCCCGCTATTTTTATATTTTCCTTTATCACTAACATCCGAGTATAAACTGTCACGTTCGCATAGATGGATTGAGTCAATGTGACATGTAAGAAAAAAAACGTCCTCAAAACAGTCGACAGAGTCATTTCGCACGGTTTCAATACTACATTGAGGAGTCGATGTACGCGGTTTTTGATCGAGACATACGACAAACAGGGAGCAAAAGCGGACTTATTCCTTAGCAGTCCTACCCGTATGGTGCCTAGGCCCATAGTAAAAGCAGCCCATTAGGCTATACCTGACCTGCCAGCCTGTCATGGGCCCCACCGGCCATGGAACACCGGAGCGGTGGGCCCCGCACAAAAAAACCCTTTCCTCCCGACAGACTCCATACCTCTTCTTCTCGGCCGCCACCACCTCGTTTCCCCATCTCCTATAAAAACCCTAGCCAAAACCCGCCGCCCCGCCTCGCCGCGTGATCCCATTCGAAACCAAAATCCATCCCCGCGAAGGCGCGGGAAGCGAGCGAAAGCCAAAGGGGGAGCGCGCGCGCGCGGGAGGCGAGCGGAGGCCCGAGGGGGGGGGGGGAAGCGGGAGCACGAATCCTAGGCGGCGGTTTCGGCGGGCGGTGGATCGGTTGGCGATGGCGATGACGGCGGGCGCGGCGGACGGCGACCAGAGGTGGCTGGTGGAGTGCCTGACGGCGACGCTCGACACCGCCCGCGACGTCCGGGCCTTCGCCGAGGAGTCGCTCCGCCAGGCCTCCCTGCTCCCCGGTTCGCCACCTCCTCCCCCCTCTCCCTCTCCGTGTGTGCGCGTTTGATTATCGGGCTGAAGATGAATTTTGTTCGAGTTGTTTCGGCCATTTCCTTCTCTTGAACTGTGAGCACCTAATGGATGCTTTGGGAGACGATTATTTAGTCCTGAGTTTGGCTGTGAAGCGTTGGCTGGCGTCCTTGGGCGCCGGCTCTGTGGTTGACGCCACTATTGCTCCAAAAATTATATTGGCAGATTGACATGCCCCCAAAAAAAGGGAGCTGAGCTCAATTTTAACTGTGACAGTTGTTGCTGTCCGCGCCATGATGTTTGCGGGCCTTAATTGCTTTAGAGGATGTCAAAATGTTGTTTCTTTGTGGCAACGTGAAGGAATACATCCGCCTTTCTTTTTGAACCTGAAATGATCAGTGGTTTTCTTGTTGCTCTGTTGCCCTGGTTAGGTTTCACTCTCTATAGTGAAGGAACTAGTATAGACAACTTCTGTTTTCCTTGCTGGATAAACAGAAAACATTTTTTTAACATAAACATTGTAAAATTGTTAGCTTGCTGTACATGTTAAAAGATTCATGCAACTTAATTGCACGAAACATCAATCTCAGTGTAGCCTTTGGCTATTTAGTACCCAGTGCCAGTTCTTTTTTGTCTTTGCCGGGCCGGCGAATACGCCAGCTGAACTTTTATTAAGAAGGAAGAGATAGTTTACAACAGGCCACCATACACACGCCGGGGTAAAGGAGCCCCTGGCACCCACTACTGCTACAGGGGCCGAGCTACAGGGACATAAACATCGACGAACTACTCACAATGAACTTAGCAACCCTGCCGACTTCCATGTCTCCCATTCCTCTTCGATGGCTGCGCACAGGCGCACAAAGTGATTGATGCTATTTTAGTTTTAGCCACATCAGAAGTGATTGATCAGACCATTTAATTACATGTATGACAAAAACAGAACCATTTAGTCTGGCTCTATAGCATCCAGTCCACGTGCTCAGTCTTGGTAGCGTCGTATGGGGTTTGCTCTATTGGTAATTAGCCTATCAGTTTAAAGCAAGTAAGTTTTTGACCACCCAGCTGTTGGAGCAAATGCTTTAAATTGCTTGTTATTCTTCCATATTTTAATGGATAAAGTGCCTTTTCCCACAGATTAATCTTGTACAGTCAGTTAACAAGAGCTTGTTTTTATTGTAATTTTTACTCAGGATATGGAGCTGCCCTCACAAAAGTCACAACCAACAAGGAAATCCCATTTGGGTTGCGTCAGATATCCTTATACCATTTAATGAAGTTATTTTTATGCCCAAAATTTGTTGCGCATACCCTTTCTTTGTCAGACTTGGCTTTCACACATTCAACTTCCAATTGTTGTTTGTTGGTCCTTTACTCCTCGGTACCTTGCTGCTGTCTTGCTAAAGCAGTTCATCAAACAGCATTGGCAGGAAGACGAAGAGAATTTCGTGCCTCCTGTTGTTTCTGCCTCAGAAAAGGTACCATCATGCACTTTTAATCCTCTGGATAACACTAATTAGACTCAGTCCGTAACAGGCCCCTGGTGCCATTCTTTTCTTTTCTCCCTTGGATTGTCAATACAAAATGTAATTGATGGGCATGTTGTTATCTTCTCGCAGCAAAGTGCTATTTTCATGCTTGAAAACTTTTCATGTCAGAAGATTGTGAGTAATGGCTAATGAGACATGAGGTCCACATTATAACAACAAATGTTCCACATGCATAGCTTGAATCGCTCATATATTTTGTGACGCATGGTGACACCTCATCCCTTACTGTTCTAATCAATGATTTTTTTTTCAAAAAATGGTATAAATTGCAAGGACTATGGTGTCATGGCAATAGGCTGCCGCATGTCATGGTATAGCCAGCCTGCATGTCAGGCCCAGCAGCTTGTGGACGGGGAGTTCCTACTTGCTATTTGTTTAGTTTGTTTCTTAGGCCTTAAGCCACTTCTGGATACAATCAGTTATTTGATTAATTAAGCATAATACTGTTTGGTAGGGTCATTCCATCTCTATTTCAGGTTGCTGACAGGTCATTGTATGACAAACAAGAATTAACCAAAGACACATTAATCTGGCTATCTCCATACCCTAGTAGTTCACTGCAATCTAATTCTAGCACGTGACACTGACACATGGACTTACTATGTAAATTATTATTTTCTAATATGATATATTCTTATCGCATTATTTTGCTTCTCATTATTTATCATTAGGTGGTTATACGGCAACTCCTCCTTACATCGTTGGATGATTCTCATGGGAAGATTCGTACTGCTATTGGCATGGCTGTAGCAGCTATTGGGCAGCAAGATTGGCCTGAAGACTGGCCTGAGTTACTTCCCTATCTCTTAAAGTTAATTTCTGATCAAAGCAATGGTTGTGGAGGTATAGAGAATTCTTTTGCTTCCCAATATTTTTGAAACCAGGGTGTGCAGCTATTCTAGAGGCCTTTTTAGAGTCATTGAGCTTAAACTTAGAGCTGTTGGATTCCTTCCAGCATAAGCTCTTCCAAATAGGCTGTTTTTGTCACAATTTCCTGGACAAGCTGTGGGCCCTGGCTGAGATTTCAGCAGGTTTAATTTCTTTAAATAGCTAGCTTCTAAGAGAAACTGGTGGAGAGATGTAAGATTCCTTAAGAAACTGCACCAGGGCTTTGTCTTGCTATGTCTTTCAGCTGAAGCTCAAGCCATAGGAAACATCCACAAACTTATTTGTCTAAAGAAGTTCAAATGGCATCCCTTAAAGCGAACTTATGCAAAAGCCAAAGGCCCTCATGGCATGCATGCTATTCTATGTTGCATGGTACAAACATGGGTATGCTACGGAACAGGCTACTACATATATGTATGAGAATTCCTATTTCTGGATTGACTTATATAAATGGTGTTCTATTCAACACTATCAGGAAAAGTTGTAATTTTTTAACAGTTACGTCTCTCCACCAAAAACTAGGTGTTTAATAAAATGAAAATGGCATTCATCTACTTGTTTTGTTGTTGTTCTAGTGTTTTCTTCCATGAAAACAATGGTTACGAATCAAACAAAAAGATCCATTTCTGGCATCTCCTTTAAGCTCTCCTGTTTTGTGCTTCGCCATGTGGATGGCTGTGGCACTGTTGTGTCAGTGTCTGACACTAGTACCTAGTTTATACTACTAGAATTCTAGTTTTAGTGCTACATAGTCTAAATAAGAAATATCATCTTAGGATGCTCATATGGCCCTAACACTGACTACAAAGATGATGAAAATATTCTAATTTTGGAATTTGTAGATTCTTTTTCTCTCTCTGAAATCATTTACATGAACTTAGTAATTACCTATTACAACTTTCAACTTGCTGTCTGTAGTTCGTGGAGCATTAAGATGTCTAGCTCTTTTATCGGATGATTTGGATGATACATGCATTCCAAAATTGGTGCCAGAACTTTTCCCTTCATTGTACAGTATAATATCATCTCCTCATGTAAGTCTCGTACTGTTTAATGTCTGTTAAATTTCTTTTATCGAACTGCTATGGAGGCATTTATTTGTTTATCCAATTTTGAAAAGCAGCTGTACGAAAATTCTCTTCGTGCGAAGGCCCTTGCAATAGTCCATTCATGTATTTCCATGCTTGGATCAATGACCGGTGTTTATAAGGTGGATTGTCTTGTTTATTACTCTTTCTGCTGTTTCTACATCTTAGTAGGAAACAAACTAAGGTGATTTGTTGGTGCAGAGAGAAACAGTCAGTTTGATAAGTTCGATGCTTGATCCACTCATGGAGCAATTCTCTGCAATTTTGAATTCACTGGTGCAGTCCCATAATCCTGATGACTGGAACATGCAGATGGAGGTATACATCATATAATCTTTGTTGTGAGGTTGTAAGCATGCATTGTTAATAGTTGCTGAAGCTTTTTGCTTGTCTTGTGACCAGGTGCTTAAATGCTTACTTCAGCTTGTCCAGAACTTTCCTGGGCTGCCTGAAGCCAAAATTTCTGGCAAGTGCAAATGACTTGTTATGATTTGCTACTCCCTCTCCCTTTTTTATTTATGACGAATGGGGCAATTTTTTGCAGCTGTTCTTGCCCCATTATGGCAGACCTTTGTCTCATCCTTCAAGGTCTATCAATTGTCAATGATTCAAGCCTCAGAAGATGTGGATTCTGTTGGGTATGATTCTGATGGTAGTGAAAGAAGTCTGGAGTCTTTTGGGATTCAGGTAATATCTTGCATTTCCGTTTTGTTGATACTTCCTTTTCTTGTTATTATTTTTAGATAATGGATAATCCAGCCTTTACTTCAAAAGAAGCTACAACCACTTATTACAACATACATAACTGAATCAAAAGCAAATGTGCAGACTAATGAAAGATGACAAGAAGACAATCTTGTTATTACTTATCACTGAATTTCAGACTCTAGATTTCTTTCACTGCCATCATTCCTTTTATTTTAGGGAATACGCAAAAGACTTGCGCACCTTTGTATTAAGTCAGAAAAAAGAGCGACGGTCGAACTTACTGGGATCGACCCGCTCAATAGCTATTACAGACTACGCACCACGGCAACAATAACATCATTCCTTTTATTGTACTCCATTGTTTCATTTGTTTTCATATCTCAATATGTTCTTGTCCTTTTCAGTTATTTGAGCTATGGACATCAATTGTGGGGAATTCACGGTTAGCAAAGGTATGCCATTTCAATGAATATTCTGTTCATCTTTTTTTTTTTTAAAAAACAAATACTAACTTTTCTTTTTGCTATTCTACTAGGTCATTGCTGCGAACATTAAAGAACTAGCATATTATACTATAGCTTATCAACAGATAACTGAAGAACAGGTATGAGCTGGTTGAATCATCATTAATATATATATCATCTTACTTTTGGCAAATTGTGTTTTTGGTTGTTTTTGCTTGCAAACGCTTATGTGTTTTCTATTCTTTTTGTTTCTAGTTGCAAAACTGGTCACGTGATGCTAACCAATATGTTGCTGATGAAGACGATGTGACTTATAGCTGTCGCGTGTCTGGTATGAACTATAACATTATTACTTTTTTCTTAACTTGGTTGGATGGATTTTAACAGTGCGATGTGCTGACTAGTATGTTGCCGTGTAAAATCTAAAGGAACATAAAATTCATAGACAACAGGTTAAACTAAGCTAATAACAAAATAGAATACTGTTACTTTAGTACTGCATATATTAAGCTATATGCTCTGAGCCTCTGATCAGGTACTCGGGAAATATTCTGTTGATATATATGCAAGACTCGCATTCTTCTTTATAGTTTACTCTTCAACATATATATTTTTTCTGAATGAAACATGTTTTCCTCATCTTGGTTTTCAGGATCTCTTTTGCTGGAAGAGATAGTTACTGCTTATGATGAATACGGAATAGAGTCAGTTTTGGAGGCTTCACAGATGCGTTTTCATGAATCGCGTGAAGTAAAGAAAGCAGGTTCTACTGACTGGTGGAGAGTAAGTTTTTGATTTTTTTAAATTTCTAAGAAATCAAAACTTTGGACGTGCTGCTTATAAACAATGTTACTTCTGATGTGCCTTGATTTTAGAAAATGTTACCTTCTTTTGAAAATTCATGTTAGAACAGAAGAAACGCCTTCAATTATTCTTCTTTAAATATTTCTTGTTTGGTAATCAGCCATATTTGAATTTATTTCCTAACAAACATTAAGTCCCAAGTATTTTCATAGCGTCCTTAATTGACTTATCTGATGTAGCATTTCTTTTTGTTCCAGCTGCATGAAGCATCATTTTTTGCTCTAGGTTCACTTTCCGAACAGCTCTGTGAAGCACAGGTTGGTTTTTAATTTTATAAATAATGAGCAATTTCATTGACTCAGTCTTTTTCTGTTGGCAAACGTGCCCTATAATTTTCTCTACTTTGCATATATAAACAATTGTGCCCTATAATGGTATTGTTTGATGCCAGGTATCACATTCCTATTTGCTACCTAAGAGTTTAACATATCATAGTTCAGCCATTCCATCACATTCCTATGATTTTGATTTTGGATTGTTCCAATGTGGTATGATGGTATTGTTTGCACTAGAGCTGAAAAAAGGAGAGGGGACTGACATCATGAATCTGAGGGAAAGACAAACAAATCAGTTGATTCAGTTCAGTATATACTACCAACTTTAAATATCCTATCGCATTGTCATGCTAACTAACATCAAGCCAAAGTTAATACCCAGCAGACAACCTCAGATCTGACTTTATTGAAGCAAAGCAATTTGTGCTCATGGCAGATAGTTGATAGGATTGGAGGACAAAGCATTCTTGCAGCAGAGAAACTATGCACCAGATGTCCATGTGTCCATGCTCCTTTAGTTCACGCGAGTGGGCTGTTTTCTATATGATTATCTATTTGATGGAATCACTAGGATTGATGTGCCGACTTGAGAATTAAGCAACAATAATGAATTAATATAGGCCCTCCAAATGTTCAACCTCCCAGTCTGCTGTCTCGCAGGATTACTATTCATGCACTTTTCACCCGTGCATTACTGTAAGCTGCAACTTAGGTTTCTTATTTTAGAAATAAGGGAACAATGATTGTAATTTATTTACTTGTTTTGAGGGTCAAGTTATCCCATCTATGTAAGGATCCATGGTATTTCTCCTGAGATGCCTCCATTTCCACAATGCAGCTTGGGCTCTTAGCCCTACCCCTTGTACCCCTTGTCATGAACTACCTTCATAGCAAACATTATAGGAAGTGGTTAATGGGGGCTGGGACTTTGGATCATGGAATGCTTTATGTTGACCATTTTCTTACAGAAGTAGTCAATGTATGTTTTACTACCTCATATGGCTGTCCAAGCTGATGTATTTAACAAGCAGCCATGATTTTCCTAACTTAAATAAGATCCCCTTGCAACATATTTGCATATTGAGAAAACACATTGATAGGATTTATGTCATTATATTATTCACCATGTGCATTCTGATTGTTTAGGATTCTGGTTACAACGTGCGAGATTTACTTGAGCAGATGGTAACTGACACAGTGGGAACAGGTATCTTTCTTTAGTCTGAAATGAAGAATTGTTTCTTCATGTGCTATTACTAATATTATGACTTTTAGAGGTGCACCAGTACCCGTTTCTTCATGCACGTGCATTCTCCATTCTGTCTAAGTTCTCTTCAGTGGTAAGTTTCCTTTTTTTTATGTATTTATTTTCCTATATGTCCAGCAAGCTGATTTGGGAAAACATATCAGATTAGTAAGGAAATCTGCGAACAGTATCTATGCAGTGCTGCTCATGCAATTGCCTCAGATGTGTAAGGCCATGAATTTATTTCTCTTATATTTCTTGATTCAAGGGCGAATGATATTTGTTTGACATATTTGTTTGGCAGACCTCCCCCAGTTAAAGTTGGTGCTTGTAGGGCACTGGCGCAACTTTTGCCAGAATCTAACCAGAGCTTGAATGTGCCCAACATTATGGGCATACTCTCATCTCTTGTTGATCTTCTGGGGAAGGTGAATTTTAATTTAAAGTTGAAAATATTACCTGCCTTGAGTTTTTTTAAAATGAAGAAATGCTATTTTGTGGCAGGCATCGGATGAAACGCTGCATCTTGTTCTAGAAACCTTCCAATCAGCCATCAAATCTTGTATGTCAGCATGCGTTCCAATGTATCTTGTGGCAAACTATGTTCTGTGTAGCACATTTTGCCTTTTTCTTGGTTGATAATTATCCGTTCGGTATGTAGGTGGTGAACAGTCAACACTAATTGAGCCAGTCATCTCTCCTATCATCCTAGATGTTTGGGCCCAACATATTGCTGATCCATTCATCAGTATCGATGCTGTAGAAGTGCTAGAGGTAGGTTATCGTCAGACTTAGGCAGTACAACACATGACTTTTCTTGTATGCATGAATCGATGCTTTTAGTTCATGTGAAATTTTACACCAATTTTACTTCATAACACATGATAACTGATATACAACACAAAACATTTAGATTTTCATTTTTGTGTATTAATATAGGTCTAGCATATATTTTTTTCCAGAAGTATTCAAGATTACAAAAGATGATGAAAATAATATTTTATTGGATGAATGAATGTTTCTTTATATATTTGTTTCAACATGTCTTTAAATACCAGCTAATGTGATGACTGATGGGCATATAAGACTTTTATACTGCTTATAAGCCAAGAAAAAGAAAGAAGCAACCAAAAATAATTTACTTGAAACAGATTATTGAGCGGATTGTTCTGTGGATTATTTACTTGATTATAGGGATAAATTAAATATTTTAATAAATAAACTTAACAATTAGCTTAAAACAAGTGGTCTAAGCAATGCAGTAGAAGAATTTTTTTTTGAGAAAATCCATCTGTCAAAGCATGGAGCAAATATCTATTTCGATAATCCAGTGAATAATCTGAAAAGAACTAAGCCTAAGTCTTTTATACTTCTATTCTTAGCAGTCCAAAATCCAAGGATGAAAAACAGAAAACAATGTTGGATAAGTCTCTGTACTAGTCCATGTGCTGCTGGTTGTAGCATGTGTGCTGCTGGCTGCAGTAGTATCTTTTCCTTTAGTTTGTTGGCTGCAGTAGTAGTCAAAGATGCTGCAGCCCTTTAGGTGGTTAGTCCTTTTGTTCCCTTGGTATCTTGGACTAGCTAGGACAGTCAATAATTCAATAATTCAGCTGGCTGGCCACCCCTATATATGTAACCCCAACCTGCCTTAGAAGGTATGGCTTTGAGTTGGTGAATGTAAGAAAACCAGAAAATTGCCCCATCTTGAGTGCCATCCTCTTCTCAATGAGAGTAACCATTGATATACTAACATCTGGTATCAGAGCCACACTTTTCTGTAGATTAAACATCTCCTGTTCCACCCCTTCCCAAGCTCGGTTGAGCTCTCAGCCAGCTGCAGCAGCAGCACCGGCTGCTCTTCCTTCCCCTTTTCTTCCCCCCTCTCCACGCAGCAGCCTCCCGGAGGCGCGCCATGTCCGACGTTCGATCTCGGCGCTCGGTCGCCTCAAGCACTCGGCGTCAGCAGGGCGCCGAGCTCGCCGTAGCAGAAGAGCGCAGGCGAGCAACGGCTCAGACTGCTGCAGCAGCAGCGAGGGCGGCCAGACTGGCGGCAGTGGAGTTGGCAGCAGACAGGGCGGAGGCGGAAGCAGAGGCGGTGGAAGATGCGGCACGTGCGGCGGAGGTAGAGGTTGAGACCTTGCGCAGCAGCATCAACGGCTCCATCGCCAGCGACATCACCGCCGACAGGGAGCTTGAGGAGCTGGCAAGAAGAAGGGCGCGGGAGCGGGTAGAGCAGTAGGCAGCAGCCCACCCCCACGGCTGCGGCGGTGGCCCAAGGGACCGCGCGTCCGCCGACGGGAACCCAGACGGGCGCGGGCGTGTCGGCGGCAGCCCGGAGTGCGCGCTCAGCGGCGGCGCTCCCGGTGGAGGTGGCTGGTTCGACAGAGAGCGCGGTCCTCGCAGACAGCGCCGCTCTCCCTCCCCTGACCGGTGCCATGGCCACCACGGCGTCCAGACGGTGGTCAGGGACTTTGGTCCCGGTGGTGGGTGGCCTACCCTCACCAAAACCAACTACATCGAGTGGGCCGCGGTGATGAGGGTGAGGCTCCAGGTGCGGCACATGTGGGAGGCAGTCCAGTACGGCGACGTCGACTACGACGAGGATCGCCGGGCGCTGGATGCCCTCATTGCTACAGTTCCGCCCGAGATGCAGTTCTCACTTTCCCAGAAGCGGACTGCCAAGGAGGCCTGGGACGCCATCGCTGCGGCACGCATCGGCAGCGACCGCGCCCGCAAGTCCACACTGCAGGCACTCCGCAAGGAGTGGGAGAACCTGGCCTTCAAGCCAGGTGAGGATGTTGATGACTTTGCCTTTCGTCTCAACACTCTTTTGCAGAAGATGGTGCAGTACGGCGACGACACCTACGACGAGGAGAGAGCTTTCGAGAAGCTCTTCCGCTGCGTCCCAGAGAAGCACAAGCAGATCGCTCGCTCGATCGAGTCTCTGCTGGACCTCTCCATGATGTCGATCGAGGAGGCGTTAGGTCGCCTCAAGGTCGTCGACGGTCATGAGCCACAGCCTCTCTCGGGGCCTATCACCATTGGCGGGAAGCTCCAGCTCACTCGGGAGCAGTGGGAGGCCTCTCAGGGTGACGGGAGGAAGAGGGAGTCTTTTTCCTCGACAGACGGCCGCAAGGCGTGCAAGGCGCGCGAAGGTGTCCAGCTGCGGTGGGCGCGAAGACGCGCCGAGGATGGCGCTCGCAGAGGCGCCCAGGGCGGCGCCGCCGGCAACCACAAGCCGGCACGAGACGACACCTGCCACAACTATGGCAAGCTTGGCCATTGGGCCAAAGACTGTCAACAGCCACGACGCGGCCAGGCCCACGTCGCACAGGTGGAGGAGGAAAAGCCGGCTCTGCTCCTGGCACACGCAAGCATCGAGCTATCTCCAGCGGCACCAGCCGCAACGGCTTTCCTCCACCTCGACGAGCCGAAGGTACACATGCCTTCTTCGGCAACAGCTCCAGCAACGACAAGGCTGATGGGTGGTACCTCGACACCGGCGCCACCCATCACATGACTGGCCGACGGGAGTTCTTCACCGAGCTTGACTCCAGCGTCCGAGGCTCCGTCAAGTTTGGGGATGCCTCCGGCGTGGAGATCAAGGGCGTCGGCTCCGTCACCTTCTCCGCCAAGTCCGGTGAGCATAGGCTGCTTACCAGAGTCTACTACATCCCCGCATTGAGGAACTCTATCATCAGCTTGGGACAGCTGGATGAAAACGGCTCACGCGTGCTGATCGAGCACGGAGTCATGAGAATTTGGGATCGCCGTCGTCGCCTCCTTGTCAAGGTAACTAGAGGCACTAATCGACTCTACATCCTCAGCGCGCAGATGGCACAACCAGTTTGCCTCGCCGCTCGACGGGGCGACGAGGCGTGGCAGTGGCACGAGCGCTTCGGGCACCTCCACTTCGAGGCCCTGAAGCGGCTCAGTGCCAAGGAGATGGTACGAGGCCTGCCATGCCTTGATCACGTGGAGCAGCTCTGCGACGTCTGCGTTCTAACGAAGCAGAGGCGACTTCTCTTTCCACAGCAAACGAGCTTTCGAGCCAAGGAGCGGCTTGAGCTCGTGCACGGGGACATGTGTGGCCCAGTGACACCGGCCACACCAGGAAGGACGACGTTACTTCCTGCTGCTCGTCGACGACCTTTCCCGTTACATGTGGGTGATGGTCCTCGGCAGCAAGGGAGAGGCTGTGGACGCCATCAGGCGCGCGCAGGCTGCTGCGGAGGCGGAGTGCGGCCGCAAGTTGCGCGTGCTGCGCACCGACAACGGCGGCGAATTCACGGCGGCTGAATTCGCGTCGTACTGCGCTGATGAGGGCATTCAGCGCCACTACACCGCGCCATACAGCCCGCAGCAGAACGGCGTCGTCGAGCGGCGCAACCAGACGGTTGTGGGGATGGCTCGGGCTCTCAAGCAGAGGGGGATGCCGGCCATCTTCTGGGGAGAGGCGGTGGTGACGGCCGTCTACATCCTCAACCGCTCTCCTACCAAGGCCCTCGATGGCAGGACACCGTACGAGGCTTGGCATGGGCGCAAGCTGGCGGTCTCCCACCTGCGGGTCTTTGGTTACCTCGCGTTCACCAAGGAGCTTGGCCACATCGGCAAGCTCGACGACAGGAGCACCCTAGGGGTGTTCATCGGCTACGCGGAGGGCTCGAAGGCCTACCGCATCCTCGACCCGGAGACACAGCGTGTGCGCACGGCGCGCGACGTAGTGTTCGACGAAGAGCGAGGGTGGGTATGGGACAAGGCGGTGGACGATGGCTCGACCCCGACGTACGACGACTTCACTGTTGAGTACGTCCACTTCGAGGGAGCTGAGGGAGTAGGCAGCTCCTCTTCACCCAGCGTGCCTACCCCAGTCCTCGAGCCTCCACCGACTCCGGCAGCGACACACCCTCGAGCTACGACTTTGGCTGCGACGAGCTCCTCGCCGGCACCACCACAGCCGGCGACCCCACGCGCTCCAGCACCAACAGCCACTCCTCCGGGCACGCCTACTCCGACACCAGCTCGTGTTGAGCGCAGCCCGGTGGAGTTCGCTACTCTGCTCTCCCACGACGGGGAGCGCATCGACGCGTACCACGACGGTGAGCAGCTACGGTACCGTACGATGGAGGACCTTCTCGGTGATCAGCCGGTGCCGGGACTGGTGCCTCGCGACCTGGAGGCGCAGTTGCACCTTGCGTGCGACGACGGTGAGCCTCGGTCTTTCGCAGAGGCCAAGAAACACGCGGCATGGCGTGCCGCGATGCAGTCGGAGATGGACGCGGTTCAGGAGAACCGCACCTGGGAGCTTGCTGACCTCCCTCGTGATCACCGCGCGATCACCCTTAAGTGGGTGTTCAAGCTGAAGAGGGATGAAGCCGGAGCCATCGTCAAGCACAAGGCTCGCTTGGTGGCACGTGGCTTCGTGCAGTAGGAGGGGATCGACTACGACGATGCCTTCGCTCCCGTGGCACGGATGGAGTCTGTGCGACTCCTTGCGTTGGCTGCTCACATGGACGTCAAGTCGGCGTTTCTGAACGGCGACTTGAAGGAGGAGGTCTACGTGCACCAGCCGTCGGGATTTGTGATCACCGGCAAGAAGGACAAGGTGCTCCGCCTGCACAAGGCCCTCTACGGCTTGCGGCAGGCACCGAGGGCGTGGAACGCCAAGTTGGACTCCACACTCAAGGGGATGGGCTTCGAGCAAAGCCCGCACGAGGCGGCCATCTACCGGCGGGGCAATGGAGGAAATGCCCTGCTGGTGGGTGTCTACGTCGACGACTTGGTGATCGCCGGCACCAAGGATGCGGAGGTGGCGGCGTTCAAGGAAGAGATGAAGGCCACCTTCCAGATGAGTGACCTGGGGCCTCTCTCCTTCTACCTGGGGATCGAGGTGCACCAGGACGACTCCGGGATCACGCTTCGACAGACCGCCTACGCCAAGCGCGTCGTTGAGCTGGCTGGGCTCACCGATTGCAACCCAGCCCTCACTCCGATGGAGGAGAGACTGAAGCTGAGCCGCGACAGCACGACGGAGGAGGTGGATGCTACACAGTACCGGCGTCTTGTGGGGAGCCTTCGCTACCTCACCCACACACGGCCGGACTTGGCCTTCTCCGTCGGCTATGTCAGTCGGTTCATGCAGCGACCGACGACGGAGCATCAGCAGGCTGTGAAGAGGATCATCCGCTACGTTGCGGGGACTCTCGACCACAGTCTCTACTACCCGAGGTGTCCTAGCAAGGCACACTTCGTCGGGTACAGCGACAGCGACCACGCCGGCGACATCGACACCAGCAAGAGCATGAGCGGGATTCTCTTCTTCCTCGGTGAGTGCCCCGTTAGCTGGCAGTCGGTCAAGCAACAGGTGGTGGCTCTGTCTAGCTGCGAGGCCGAGTACATGGCGGCCTCTGCCGCTTCGACCCAGGCGCTCTGGCTTGCTCGACTGCTTAGTGATCTCCTCAGCAGAGACACTGGAGCGGTAGAGCTCAGGGTGGATAGCAAGTCCGCCCTGGCCCTGGCAAAGAACCCCGTTTTAATAATAATAATAATAAACTCTAAAATTAAGTTCTAAAATTCAAATCTGGCTTTGGCCTTCCTCTCTTTGCATGTTTTTTCTCTATCATGCCCTCATTCTTGTGCGATATATAACTGTATTTAGGTCATCCCATGAAAGCTCCATCTGCACCTTTTACCTTTTGACAGCCGAAGTTTGGATTTGGAATTTTTTTTTGTTAATGTTCTTGATACCTTAAAAATTACAACACACTAAACAGGATTCTAGTTTTTAGGCCATCAAGAATGCTCCTGGATGCTTAGAACCACTTGTATCACGGATTCTACCAACGATTGGGTCCATTTTAGAAAAGGTAAAATACTTAATTCCAGTTTCACATTATTAGTACTGTCCTTTCTGCATTTACCAGCGTTATGCAAATCTAATTTATGGCTCATATCCTAGTCCAAGATCCAGCAGAACGGTCTTGTTGCAGGCTCACTGGACCTGTTGACGATGATACTCAAAGTATGTCTACACATTATTAAGTTCCATGAAGTTCAACACCAAACATTTCTTATAAGCAGTTCCTGAAGCTTCTAATCGGCATCTTGCAATTCATATTTCAGAATGCTCCAACTGCTGTGGTTAAGGCAGTCTTTGATACATGTTTTACATCTATTATTCAAATTGTTCTTGAAAGTGATGACCATGGAGAGATGCAGGTAAATGCTTACATGGGTCAATCATTGAAGTCATAACTGACTTACTTTTATGGAGATATACCTTTCATATGGCAATTTTTTGTCAATTTAGAATGCGACAGAATGTTTGGCAGCATTTATATCGGGTGGGCGGCAAGAGTTGCTTCTCTGGGGTGGTGGACAAGGACGTACACTGAAGATGCTACTTGATGCAGCTTCAAGGTGACTTCAAGATTATAGATATTTGATTCATTTCTGTCATCAATTTTAGCATTATAGAGTACATAAGAATCAAATGGCTTCAATCTATACAGTCTGACAAACTTCACATCTGTCAAAAGGAATGCATATAAAATGAACGTGGCATTAATCTTCGTCTAGAGCTTGGAGCTCATATATTCTTTCTCTGAAATTTGATCTGCATGTTAAACAGCCAAGCATAATTTCGAGCTGAATCAAAACGTGCCATTGGGCCAATGCAAACAATCAAGCGCTTCCTACACTAAAATGTAATTCCCCAGTAAACATACCCGCATCTCTGTGGACTTGACAAAGATGTACTAAAAGGAGCTGCAATCAGGATTTTTCATGTGCCTTGTTTGGATACATTGCTTCCTATTGATGAACCAATCAACACCTTTCATTGAATATTTCCATGCTATCCCTATAGTAGGAGGTGCAACACCATCTCTCTATCATACACACTCAGAAAAAAGAAGGGGTTAAATAGTTGGAGTACACACCTGATTTATGCTTTAAAATTTGTTTTGGTACTTGGAGGGCATAACATACAAGCACCTCACAATATTTTTATTTCTTCCATGTTTGTTTGGTAATATACTGATTGTATGGTTCTTCAATGCCTTTGCAGGCTTTTAGATCCAGTGTTGGAAAGTTCAGTATCACTATTTGTTGGGAGTTATATTTTACAACTTATTATACATCTGCCTTCGCACCTATCTCCTCACTTTCCTGAGCTTATTGCTGCTATTGTGAGACGTATGCAATCCAGCATCATTACCGGATTGAAGAGCTCTCTTGTTGTTATAATAGCGAGACTTGTGAGTTGCATCTCTCTCTCTCCTGTTTAAGCTATTTGGATCTCTTACTAATGGTGGATTATAATTCTATGCATTCACTTTAGACTAAGTTTGAATTAGAGTTTTGGTTATCTTAGTATCTTACACGGTTATTTATTTAATTATTATTTGTTTTAGTCCTGGATCTCTTTTTCTACCTGAGCACAGTAGGATTACGTTCCTATCATCATTACCTAATACCTATCAACCTATGTTTTCTAGTAAAGTGCACTACGAGTCCCTTAATTTGTTCCATGTGTCACCTTGGCGCTAAACTCAGAAAATTCAGTTCCAGACCACCTGAACTTGTTTTTTGTTTCACACAATATCTAAACTGCCCAGTCAATATCCCCTCAACCATGTGGCACGTTTGGTTGTGCTTATGTGGCCATCTAACGTCTCCAGGCCCGATCCCTTGTTGCACCTCTTTGGAATTGACCTGGCACAAATGTGAGTGTGTACTGGGTATGAGTGAATTGCTAAGTCTAATATTGTGGCTCTAGGACCTGCAATCGTCACCTCGTCGGTGCTGTGCCAGTGGTGGGTCCTTGAGCTTAGGATAGTGATGCTATGCTGCACTCCTAGAGCTCAATGTGCTTGGGCAAAACCGATGTGTGTAAAAAATCCTGGAGAGGTCAACGGCGGTCACTTTTTTTAGTTGCACAGAGATGGTGGAGATGGCCATGGAGGAAGCGGTGGCAGTGGGGTTTGGGAGATACGGGAGAGGGTGGTTTGAGATGTTACAGTGAAAGACTCAGGCAAACATGTATTGGGTATGCCACATCGGCATCTGAAGCTATTATTATTTGGATTCTGGTGAATTACTTACCAAATTTGGGGGCATTAGAATGCATCTTCGGAGTTCATGGACATAATGATGCCGTGGGACAAGTTTTTAAGGATTGGTGAAATTTACTCTTGTATTTTGAGTCAAGGGGAGGGAGGTGTGTGCTTCAGGAAATTCTAACATTTATCACCTGCTACAGGTACATCTGAGTGCACCGAATGTTGATCAGTTTATCAACCTCTTACTTGCAATTCCTGCTCAGGGTTATAACAATTCACTTGTTTATATCATGTCTGAATGGTCACAGTTACAAAGTAAGTGCTCAAAAAACAGAATATCATTGAATCAAACAAATGTGACGTTTTTATTTTGTTTGTATAGTAAGAGCTTTTCAACATCCTGTGTAGGTGAAATTCAGGGAGCCTATCAGATAAAGGTTACAACCACTGCATTAGCTCTTCTTATATCTACTCGTCATCCTGAGCTATCTAGGATTGAAGTCCAAGGGCATATTATTAAGGTACTACCATAAAATCTTTGTTTGCAACAGTTCCTACCTTGCCTAATGGCAGTTCCATGGGTGTCTTACCTAGAAAAATTCAGACTAGCGCAGGTATAACCACACGGTCGAAAGCTCGGGTGGCTCCTGATCACTGGACCAAGATTCCACTCCCAGCTAAGGTAAACAATTATGCAATAATAATTCCTCTCCAAAGCCCAAACTTCATTCTTTTTAAAGAGCTTTCCAAGCAATTTTCAATCCCAGAAGGAAATGAATCTGCACAAAGATCACTTTAATATATTTTGTTTGTACATAATATCTACTGTTGGGTCAGACCTCAATTTTCTTTCGCATAGTACTGTAGCATCGGCTAGAGTCCATTAGTTAGTTTAGAGATAAGGTAAGATTGAGTTGTTCCTTTATTTTAGGGATAAACTACTCAGGGTTAAGTAATTGCGGACTGCTGTCTATGTATAAGGATGGGGTTGTATTTCTTTTCATCAAGCAAGAATGAAAATATTTACCTGAGCATACCTGGACATGGATTATGCAGATCTTCTCACTGTTAGCAGATACTTTAGCTGAAATTCAGGAACAAGTTGTCGGTGATGAAGACGATGATTGTGAAGAGGTTGCTATATTTCTCTCAACACTGAAATTTTTAAACTGGACTTGTTTTTTTTTCCTTAACATTGATTGTCAATACAGGATAGTGACTGGGAAGAGATTCAGAATGGTGATACTAGTATTCCACATGATATGATATACTCAGCATCAGTTCCTTCAAATGCTAAGCCATCAGTTGAGCATCTAAATGCAATGGCGAAAGTTTTTGATGAGGTAAGTCAGTGGCTTGTCATGCTACGTTGCAATGTTTTGTTGTATTTGTTCCTTTATGTTTACCCCTAATTGTATAAAATAGGATGATGACGGAAGTTATGATGATGACCTGGCAAAAGCTGATTCTCTTAATGAGGTTTGCCTTCGCAGCAAAGTCCATCTAATCTAAATAAAGATAATACACATTCAATCAAGTAAAGGAATTCCTTTCCCCNACAGGTGAAGCTGTCAGACTTTCTGACAAACATCTTTGTCAAACTGTGGGAGAGTGATCGACCGCTTTTTGAATATATTTGCCAGGTAACATTCCTTTGTTGTTTTCTTTCCATTATCTTTGAAAAACTAATGTTTCATGGATGTTTTCTTTCCATTATCAATGAGAACATAATTTTTAATGGGTGTATTATTTTCTACTTTTGCTATGCTGTAACTTCCGTATCTGAATTCTACATCAACGCTGTACGGTATTATCGTTTGCAGGCCCTAACAGATTCACAGAGGACTGCTGTGGACAAAGTTTTGAGGAAATAAAGCGCATACATGATTGAGATATCTACATTTGATCCTTATATTCCACATTAGCCATTGGCTGAGCTTTGATGCTTATGTAGGTTTATGGATTAAGAGTTCTATGTACAATGTGAGGCCAGTCCTCGAAGGCTGGAGAAGGCAGTGTGTGGTTTTGTTAGTGTAGATTTATTTATCCAAATTCGTTTAGATCCGAAAGTGGACCAACTTAGAAAGTACATGCACAAATTTGCCATTCGTGTGTTCATTTGACGTGTTGGATGGTGTATTGTTCGTGTCCATATTGTTTGGTTCGTGAAAGAAGGCCAGGAGATTTTTTTCGCAGCGGTCCACTCGTTCAGTGCTTTCAAGTCAATTGGAGTTCTGTTTCATGAAATTTATAAACCTTATGTTTTTGTTTTGGTTTTGATGAGCTGCTCCCAAGGTCCAGTCGACGTAAGTGCTGGTCATTTGTCTTGCATGAGAGCTTAATCGATAAATGACCATGCAAGACAAGATCCCGAGTTTATCACGGATGGGGTGCTTAGGAAGACAAGATCCCGAGTTTATCACGGATGGGGTGCTCAGGAAGGTGAAGATCACCCAAAGTTAATCGATATAACCTCTGTCCCAAAATAAACTAAAATAAATTTATTTTTATCTATCTTACGCAAATTAATAAAAAATCAAAAAAATTAGAACACATCTACTTTATCAAATCTCAATATAATTATTCTTCATTTTATTTATTTTCAATATATTTATATTTTATTTTCATAAACTTTGATGGTATATATGTTAAAAAATAAATTTATTTTAGAACAAATGAAAGGGACGAAAACTTATTCTAAAACAAAACAAAAGAAGCATTAAGATTGCCACGAATCTTCAAAAAAAAGCACATCATAACTCACAAGGAATACATCGTGCTATATCGTATGCTTGTAACATTAGTTACTTCCTTCATTCCATATTAAGTTTAATTTATCGTACGCTCGTGTAACATTAGTAGTTACTTCCTTTATCCTATATTAAGTTTAATTTTAGCCTTTTTCATTGGTTCTAAAATAAATTTATTTTTAAAATAATCATTGCATCGAAGTTTATGAAAATAAAAACTAATTATATGAGTAGATAAAATAAGAAATAGTTGTATTGAGATTTGATAAAATAAAGATATTGTAGTCTTTTTGGTTTTGTATTTGTCTATGTGAGATGAATGAAAAATGAATTTTACTCCTTTCGTCCCATAATATAAGAAATTTTGGCTATACAATTACATAGCCAAAATCTCTTATATCTTATATTATGAGATGTAATATTTTGAAACGGAGGTAGGATGAAATTAGGAACCATAAATGACATAGGTAGCAACCAGCTAGTTTCATCCTGGAAAACACGCCAACCATCTGGTAACCGGCAAACGAAGAAGCAAGCGCATGAATCTAAACAAACCTAATTATGATCATTGCTCTGCGCAATACAGTACAATATCCACAGAGAAGTTCACAGTAAAACATGCAACAACATCTATAAGAGAGATTCTCAACTGCTATTTCAAATCTCAGGTGCATGAAAGTGCCCTGCTAAAATCTTACAGCATGTAATTTGTCAGTGATGAATGGCTGGAGATGTCGATACGGAAATCAAAGCTGGAATGGCATGCTACCATTTCAACTGCTTCTGTTTCTTTCATTCAGCAGAGCTATCTGCCGGCTTCGATTCTTCGTCCTTTGGCTTAGTTGGGGTAATACCTTCAGTGCCCATCTCAACCTTGAGGTCATTGATGCTCTGCTCCAACTCATCAATTCTTGCGCCCATTTCATCTAGTGGGTACTAGTTAAGGACTAAGTACAAAAGCAGGTAGATATGTTGATAGTATGATCTTGCTTATGTCGGGAATTCAACGAGAAAAGCGAAAGCCTCAGGAACTCCCAAACCCAGCAATTTCTTTTCCCAGTTATATGTATTTAAACTGTTTCAGATACTCGATCAGAACTGTTCCAGTGTACTGATCGAAGGCACAAATATCATACTTTTTAAGGATTTTAAGTTACTACCAAAACCAGGAACTTGGACTTTTGTGTAGTGACTAATGGACAGATCTCACACATCAATGACCTAGAGCAATGAGTAAATATGCACCCAAGTGTACTCTTACATACTCAGAAATAAAGGTTTACCATGTTAATATTCTTCCTTTTAAACGAATGTATTCTTCCTCTTAAATGAATGTATTTAAAGAAGTAAAGTGTACAAGAGAACTAGTTTAGAAGGATATTCTTTGAAATGATGTTCTCTGACATAGATTGGAACCTGGTTTGCTGCAAGAAAGTTACAATTCAGTAAAAGTAAAGTGATTGCATGAAATTTGCATCGCCCCGTGAACAAAGTTACTCACCATCTGCATTAGAAGATTTTGCACCTGCAAAATAAATAGTGGGCAAAACAAAAATAAATAAGTTGTCAAGAAATGCACAAGTGCAGCAGCAGCAGCAGCAACAACAACAACAAAAAAAACTCAATTTATATAGTAGCTCAAAAAATGTGAACTCAGAGCAAGATCTTAATGCTCACGAAAGCGGTCATATCAGCAGTGCTTTGCGCCGAGCCATCCGAGTCCTGATCAGCCTGCATTAGAAGAGGGAAGGGGATGAAATGAGCAAACTCGGGAAACCTAACCACAATAATCAGCGCAAGTATACCACCATACGCATCACAATTCACAATCACACCATCCCACGAACACAAACAAACAGCTGATCCATCCCTAGTCCTTCACAGGATACAGCTACGCACTATGTACAGATGCAATTTGCTTGCGTACACGAAATCTTCGCTAGACGAGATCACCAGCACGAGGAACCCCCCACATATCAAAGCCACCTATTATTCCCAAACCTAAATCGCCACGCCGCATTCGCCAAAAGCAGAAACTGCCACAGCCCGAGCAGCTCACACGATGCGGAGGAGGAATCAATCCCGCAACCCGCAGCTGCGGGCAGGTCGTAATTCAAGCAAGAACCGACTGGCCGGTGGGTGTGGCGCCCAGCCAGATTTCCTATAAATTCTGGCAAAAATCTTCTAGTGAGGAAGCGAAGCGAAGCGAGCTCTCGAGCGCTCGGCGACGGCAACGGTCGGGGCGAGGGTGGCAGCGGAGAGGGGAGGTCGAGCGTGTGCTGTACCTTGATGGGGATGCCGCCGGAGCCGGAGCCGGGAGCCGCCATAGCCTTGCCGCCGGCGAGGGAGAGAGAGAGAGAGAGCGCAGGCGCAGATCCGCTCCTCGCGAGATGGAAGTGGAACTGCGCGATTGGGTAATCTGATTCTATTTAAAAAATACGGAGTGTTTCCATCCTCTAATTTCTCCTGACTCTAATTTCTATTCGTTTCTCCTGACTCTAATTTCTATTCGTTTCTCCTGATTTTAGTTTTTTTTCACGCGTTGGACATGTTTATATCGCTCTTTCGCGCGCATGACATTAGATCGATACACTCTCTCACATTCTTGACATTGGATCGATACTTAATGCGTTCGTTTCTAACACATCGCATCATGATTAGTCAGGTATGATCGCATCAATAGCTACAATCCGCAATGATAGTATTGATTGAAGACATAATATTCTATTCAATACACTTTACTTCCAAATAAATAAATAATAATTATCTCATAAAAAACCATAATATATTTTAAATTATGTATAAAATTTTTAATCTTTTTAAAATATCAGCAAGTCAAAATATATATATATATATATATATATATATATATATATTCATTATGTTTTAACTATTCAGTTTAAATAAATTGATAAAGTTGCTTAATGCTTTTCATCTTCTTTATCGAGAGATATGTTTTACTCAGTCAAAAACAAGCACGACTTAATATAGCAATGATCATGATCCGTAACACCCAGATACCAAAATAAATGCGTCATGATTCTTAACAAGTAGTTTTTTCTATTGCAACACACGAACATTTTTTCTAATAATAACTACAAATTTACTCTTTAAAATACAATGTAATCATAATTTATAGATTTAATTTGTATGTAACTTTCACTAAATTTTAAACCAATATATTATTTTTTTTTAAAGATTCGTACAAATAAAGAACGGAAAAAAGCATGTGCACATATGAGGAGATTCCGTCAGCATGATCTCTTAGAAAATAACTAACGTATTACTGTGAGATACCAGTTGTATTTTACTTATAGGTTACAATTATAGGTTACAATGTAATTATATTATGATTCTAATATATTTACGTCGCATAAATTTATATGAGAAAATTTGTGAAGAAATGCATAGGCAATCCCTATTAATAATTACTATTAATCTCTTGAAGAGAAATTCCGTTTATTTATTCGGATACAAAGCGAAGCATTCCTCATTTCCTCCGTCTTCTCCCCGCCCGGGTGTCGCTGTCGCCGTCGCCGTCGCCGTCGCGATTCGCGAGTCGTCGCCGGTCGCGGGTGGCGCGCAACCCGGCGGAGTCTCTCTCTTTCTCTCTCTCTCTCTCTGCCGGCTGCTTACTCGCCGTGGGCTTCCTGCTGCCTGCTGCGTCTGCTTCCTCCTCTCCGGCGCGCCTCCAGCTGCAGATCGGCCGGCCTCCCAGGTGCGCCTCCCGCCTGCAACTCCCCTCCTCCGCAGGCTACCGGATTCTCCCTCACCGGTCGACGCCACCGGCCTCCGCCTCCACGCTCCCAGCCGCCGACGGCGAGCGCCACCGCCAAAACCCTAGATCGAAGCAGGCCTTGCCTGACTTCATCTGTCGCCTCTCCACTCAGGATTTGCACCGCTCGCATCACGTTCGCGATCTGAGTTCATGTTGTGGAAGTAGACGCATCGTAGCACCCACGCTTGCCACTCCATATCTGCGGTTGATTCCAGTTGGGTCGGTTTGTGTTTGCTCAGATTCGAGGTGAAAACGTACCAGCAGTGAAAAAAACATTGCAAAGAAGTGATCCTCGTTGCACCAAGAGTGTAAACAATCTTTTGATCAGCTCCTAGAACAAACAATAATCACATGTGTTGGTCCCATGGGCAGAACTAGGAAAATCAATCCAACCAAGATGAGTTGATATAGAGATGTTTGGATTGTTCATCCTTTCGTTCATCAGATAAATCAAGCTGCATACTTATCAAGTACATGATACATCATATAGATTGGCCAAAACGTATTAAGAAGCTCCTGATGCTTCTGCTCTCCCAGTTGTTGGTAAAGAAAGTGATGCTGTTGGTTTGGCTAGCTGTCTAGTTCCTGCTAGTTTCTTTTGTTCCTAGCATGGGCAACATTAGTCAGCAATCATATCAAAATTAGATGAAAGCTACAATTTCATTGTGTTTTACATTGACAAATTTACACCCATATGCTTGTTACTTGTTGAAGACATTGGGATATAATGGATTATGGAGATATTACTCCATATGACATAAATACATATTAATTATGGACTTCTATTTCCAGTTCTCTAATTCTTTTTGTTTTTCTGCAGTGTGGTGAGGCTTGCCCTTGACACTTAGCAACTGCAGAGTCCTGTTGGAGAGATATGGGGTTCATCGGCGACACGATAGAGTCGATCCGCTCGATGCAGGTCCGCCAGGTGCTGGCACAAATCATCAGCTTAGGTGACTTCCTGCTCCCTTTGCCTCTTTTGCCCCAATGACTATTTGTTCACAGATAAGTGGGTTGGGTCAACTCTACTTCTTTATTTAGGCCTAGGTATTTACCTTGTGATTCCAGAAGGGTTTCTTTAGGAGTGGTCTATTCTTAGTTCTGGTTGGTTTGATTTCGCTGGTAATGCTGGGGCAGGGAGTCTTTTGGGATTCTTGATCTAGTTCTATGAGCTCTATTAACTACTCCCTCTGATCCATATTATAAGACTTTTGGGTTTGTCCCCAAGTCAAACTACTTTAAGTTTGACCAAGCTTTTATAAAAAAGTATCTACATTTATAACACCAAATTAGTTTAATTAAATCCACTATCGAATATATTTTTATAGGATATTTGATTTGTGTTGGAAATGCTGCTATACTTTTCTATGAAGTTGGTAAAACCTAAAGAAGTTGACTTAGGGCAAACCCAAAACGTCTTATAATATGGAATGAAGGGAGTAGATTTTTCTAAGGAATCATACGGATCCAGGTAATAAAAGTGGATTCGGAAAACAGCTCTCGTTTAATGTTGATTGTAAATTATACATGTTCTATGGAGGAATCTTTTCGCATATCAGTGGTTTTTAACCTTGGAAGCTGGTTATTCCTGGTATTATTCTTTACTTCTAAAAGATTAAGTTACAAAATGTGATATTAGGCAAAAGGAGCACATAGAATTTACTCACTCTGTCCCACAAAGCTTCACTTTTTTCCTTCTTCACTTGTCCCACAAAGACTTCATCTTTGAAGCAATCAGTGCATTTTGGAGTTTGAGAAAATGAGGGACAAATGCATTGGAGTTTGAGAGTGCGGAATGAATGCATTAGAGTTTGAGAAAGTGAAGGGTATTCTGGTCTTTTTGATTTTATATTGGTATGTGCGAGATAGGCTAAAAATGAATTCTTTTTGGGACAGAAGTAGTACTGCTTAGTACTCACTCCATCCCATTTTGATCATCCCCTAAGGTTTTTGAGGTCTTTCCAAAATGATCATCATCTAACAAGTGTCTCTTCGTTTATTTGTGTAAAGAGTAAATGTGTATCATTGAATGTGTTGCATGCAACCAACCAAGATTAATTTCTATTGGTGCAATGCCATGCAATATTTAAAACATGAGCAATCCACGGGACACGGAGCGGTGGAGCACCTTAACCGATGAGGATTAATTTGAGAATGATGAATATTTTGGTGTCCTTGGTCTTGGTGTCCTTTGCTTAGGGGATGATCAAACTGGGATGGAGGGAATATGTTTTTATCAGTTAGATTAGACTTCTGCTGCTCTTATATTAGATATATTTATTGTTGATGCGACAGCATATATGATAGCTTCAAATGTTTCTCTTGGCAGGTATGATTGTTACCTCTGCATTGATCATATGGAAGGGATTAATAGTTGTAACAGGTAGTGAATCTCCAGTGGTGGTGGTTCTTTCTGGTAGCATGGAACCTGGATTTAAAAGGGTTAGTTGCTTCCTTAGACAATATAAGAGCCAGATTATACTTATGCGTTCACAATCTTTGGTCTTTACATACGTGGATTTACAGTAATATTTTTTTTGTGCATACACAGAATTTCTCAGTTATAAGCGTCCAATCTAACTTTCAGAAGTTCCATGTGCAACAAATAAAAAGGGAATTTCCTTTTTTTTATAAGATAGGAAGATATACGGTTTCCTGTAATTTATATTGGTTTGCAAATGGTGAACAAATGCCTTGTTGCCTTGTTTTACATTCCTTAAAACTTTGGGTTCATTGATTTCCCAAAATTTTCTTTAAACATCAATGTTATTCCCATCTGTTTTCAACTTTCACCAAAAAGTCACTTTTTACCCTTTAATGCACTGTATGCGTATAGCATTGCTGTTCATGAATGAATTGTTATCTGCTTTCAGGGTGATATCCTGTTTTTGCACATGAGCAAAGACCCTATCCGCACTGGAGAAATAGTTGTTTTTAATGTTGATGTAAGTCTTACTGAAACATTGTACGTCATGAATTTACTGGATTTCTATATATTTCATTGTATTGTATTTGGCTGTTGTCTGCTTTCTATGTAGGGCCGTGAAATTCCAATTGTTCACCGTGTGATCAAGGTAATAAATTTCGAGTCATTATATTATCCCATTTGTTTCAGATGTCTTTTATGATCTTTCCCCTATACAATGGAGCTTATCGTTCTCTTTGTATAGGTTCATGAACGCCAGGAGAGTGCAGAAGTTGACATCCTCACGAAAGGTATCCATCATTTTCTGTTGGAACACCATAAGTTTCTCACCAGTGGTTATAGTGGTGACTGGTAAAGCATTGGCAGTAGTAATCATGGCTAACAATGTATGACATACAGTGGATACCACTGCAATGTTTGTAACTGATGAGCTGCCTTTCAGGTGATAACAATTTTGGGGATGACCGACTTCTGTATGCACATGGGCAGCTTTGGCTTCAGCAACATCATATTATGGGACGAGCTGTTGGGTGAGTGTCCTCGACTTTGACAACACTAATGTGCCTTCACACTTAGTGAAAAATATTTTGCCTGATCTTATGTTTTGTTATGCGAGAACAGTTTTCTGCCATATGTTGGATGGGTTACAATTATCATGACTGAGAAGCCAATTATTAAGGTATGCTCATCCTTTCTCAGTATACTGATTGCCCTTGAGATTAAACAATGAATGCCCGTTCATAGGTGACAATTTGTTCCATCATATAACTCCTTGCTCATTCTCTCTATCAATGAGAGCATAAAAATTAAGCAGTACCATTGCAGCTCGATAGGTCTCTTAAAACTTGGAAGCATTTCTGACTGACTGATATACGATGTCTCTTGCTGCAGTACCTTCTGATTGGCGCGCTGGGCCTACTGGTCATAACATCAAAGGAGTAATAAAGATGTGGCCTTTCAGTAGAGTAGCGGCCTGTGTGGTCACATGGGAGAACCTGTATTTGTTGCACCATATTTCCAATGGAAGATGTGAGGGGTTTATTTTTAGGGTAACTGCGTGACAATTGACATTGTATTTTCCAGCGGTTTATCATGTGGCATCCATCTTTCAGTGGTTTACAGTTAACTGCGCAAGAAAATTTAATTTAACTTTTGGTTCGGCAACTGATTATTGGATGCTGACTTGGATACAATATAAGATGAATTCATAACACAATCCTTTGAGGCAAGTAAAATCGAACCGGGCGAAGCCTTTTTCGATGGAGTTGTTGAGTCTTGAGTGCTGGAATCTAACCCCATTCTTGGTTACCAACTTACCAACTGCTATTCAGCGGCAGTAATTCACTACTGTATCTGCCTTCTCAATCCAAACTATGCTGAAGCCTTATCACTGAATAGGCTGCGGCGGCTGTGATGGTTCATTGTATGCTTTGTTGAATGCTACTAGCTCATGCGCCATAAAGCCCTAACAGAATACTGATGAGATCTCACCATGCACAGGTGCATAAGCTTGTACTTGTGTGAGATTGAGGCAATATTTGGCTGTATATAGTATATGAGAAAAGGAGAACTCAAGCCATATTATAGATCATCAGCCCATTAAACCATATTCAGAATTTTGATGTGTTGTTGGCTGCTTTTGGATAAAAGAAGTTCAAGAGGACGTGGTCTCCTTTGACAAATTTGTTTACTTCTGGTGAGTGAAATGGATTACATTTTTACAATTGTCTGGGTGAGCTTAAAGCATAAGAATGATTTGACCGGCTGCCCTTAAACCATGTGCTTTCACTCCTTGTTCTTAGTCCGCAGTTCTTGAGTACACTTTGAATGTCAAAGTTTCAGGTTGTCGTTCAAACACTGCGATGCTTTTGGCGTTAAAACAACCAACTGAGATGCCAACTGCGAGCCTCGTGATAAAACTTGGTACCCGGGTTTAAGGTCTAGACTCGGCAAGATATTCGTATTTATCTCGAGATTTGACATGTGGACATATTTAGTGGTCAAAGTGTTCTATTGCTGCATGGAGTTGAGCCTTTAATCGGTATTTTTTATAACCCAATATATCTCAAAGCTTAACGTACATATACCACATCTGTAATTATTACATTTTACTTCCTCTATTCCAAATTATAGGATGTCTTTATTTTAGAAAAATTAATTTTAGTAAACTTTGACTAACAATCATACTAATCATATCTATACTAATTATTATGCATGTTATATAACTATATTTATATTTTGAAGTACTTTCATTTATTTCTATGCTAAGTATTATGTACGTTATGTCACTATATTTATATTTTGAAGTATTTTCATGTGATGTTAATTTTATATTCATTGAAAATATAACATAAAATAAATTAATGATCAAAGTAAGTTATTGAAGACCGTTTAAAAAAATTATAGGCCTTGTAATTTGAAACAGAGTAAGTAACATATAAACATACAAATGTATATATTCTAGAGATCAACATGCAATTATATAAATATATATCCATTCAGTTCTATATTTCTTTCTCTTCAGTTTGATTTGGATTTTTTTTTCAAATAGAGGAA
This sequence comes from Oryza officinalis, assembly GCA_008326285.1. Classification (NCBI taxonomy): domain Eukaryota; kingdom Viridiplantae; phylum Streptophyta; class Magnoliopsida; order Poales; family Poaceae; genus Oryza; species Oryza officinalis. The sequence continues at coordinate 12,963,437 of BDMV01000006.1, read as the reverse complement.
TGTGAAATAAATAGTACTTGATTCATTAGTTTTCTCATTTCATTATGTGCTCTAATATCTGCTAGTTTATTTTTTTTCATGTTATAAATGTTGTCCTGTATTAGTTCCCTACTAGACTAGATGCATTATAGATATTAGTATCCCCTGTATTACTTCAACTAATCTCAAAAAGTTGAAAAAAAACGTTTTTCTGCCTCCAGTTTTTTGTCATATAAATATATACTAATTTATGCTACACTAAAATAAAACAACATTTCTAATACATCACATGTCTTAGCTGTCTAATTTAATCTTAAAATCCCATAGCAACGCACGGGTATAAGTCTCGTTTAGCCGTGTGCCATGACGCACCCGTATAGGCGTGAGCTTGTTGTGCGTGCGTGCATGAGTAGGCAACCGACTTGTAATAAAGAAAATGATGAACTGAAAAATCTACTCAGATCGATCTAAGCATCTGATACGGCAAGTCAACGAGGCAAATCAAAAGGAAAACCATGCAAATCCAAGCGAAATTTTCATCTACATTGCTCCATTTTTCTCGGTGCTTGCTTACTCGTAAGTCGTAAGCAAGAACAGAACAGCCCTGAAATGGAAAGCGTCAGGTCGATCACGATCAGGATGTGATTATCTGAAGCAGCAGGTCGTTCCACACGTCGATCGCTCCGGGCAAGCACCAGTGCAGGCAGTCGATCTCGAATCCGTCGTGCTCGCCGCCGCCGCCGCCGCCGTGCCCGTGCCGGTCCGGGTGCCCGTCCGGCCGGAGCAGCATCATCCGCGTCACGTCCATCAGCCTCAGCCGCGCGCCGTTCCTCCTCCTCGCCGCCGCCGCCGCGGTGAACTCCTCGACCTGCGCCCGGTAGAACTCTGCCTCGGTCGCCGCCATCTCCGGCGCCCCGTCGTCGGTCTCGTCGACCGGCCGCGTGGCGGTGCACTCCCCGCCATCGAACCACCCGCCGTTCTCGTAGTGCGTCGGCGTCACCGTGCGAAGGATCGCCGTGCCGTTGAAACCGTCGAGCCTCGCCAGCGCCCCGAGCACGGTGCGGAACGCGGCACGCTGCGCGTGCTCCGGCTTGAGAATGGCCGTGACGTTGTTGTCGCCGGTGGTAGCCGCGACGACGTGGCCGTGCTGGTAGTACACGGCCGGGCGCGCGAACCAGTGCGACGCGGAGAGGACCACGTAGTCGTGGGCCATGGCGGCGGACGTCCACCGCTCGTCGGGCTCGTCGAGGTGGAGGTCGCTCGGGCCGGCGAACACCTCGCCCTGCCGTTCCGGACCGACCGCCTCCGGCGGGCCGCGCGTCAGGCGCCACCGGACCTGGAACGGCGTCCAGAAGTATGCGACGGCGAAGCCGTGAGCCGGGAAGCGCCAGTGCTCGAACCCCGCCGCCGCGTCGCGCGACCTCGCCGGCGCCTCCACCTGCGACAGCACGCACATGAGGGACGTCACGTGACTGCTCGCCAGCGAGTCGCCGACGAACAGCATCGACTTCCCGCGCACGAGCTGGAAGAACCGCGCCGCGTCGAACCGTCCGAGCGGCTCGCACCCCTCGCCGCCGCCGGCGGGACGCCACCTCCACCGCAAGAACTCCATGCTGGGCCTCCCATGCTTCATGCAGTTCTGATACTCCTGGATGAACCCGCACGTCGCGTTGGTGTAGTACGGCGCCGCGACGGCGTCGCGCACCCACTCGCCCCGCCCCCGCGAGGCGTCGCAGGCGGAGACGCCACCACCATCACCGGAGCCCGGCGAACGGAAGGAGCCGAGGGAGAAGACCGAGAAGGTGGCGGCGGCGAAGAAGAGGAGCGCGACGAGGGCGGGGACAGACGACGCGGCCGCCTTGGTGGCAACGGCGTGGCGGCTCCGGCGAGCCCCGGCGAGGAGGCCGCGGATGGAGAGGCGCTTCATGGGTGAGTTCTCTCCTCTAGCTACCGACGAGGACTCGCCGGGGGCGTCGCCATGTCGCCGTCTAAGTAGTGGGAGGTCGGCGAGCTCCACTGAGATGTGCAAGTCAACGGCGGCGAGAGCTCGAGGTGGAAGTCAACGAGACGTGCTCGATCGATCGGGACGTGGTGAACATGTGGGGGCGCGTGCTTACGTTCTACTCCTGGAGTTTTTCTCCTGGAGTGCCCGGTCATGAACATTTTTGTATATAAGTATACTCCTACTGATATAGATCTTGAGGACACTGATTACATTATTAAAAGGTTTAATTCGATCGTGTCATTACAAATATAATATATTAGAAAAATATCACTACTATTCACGATATCGGTTAGGTGATACTGTAATTTTATAAAATTAAAACCACATCATCACCGTCATGTTTTTCGTCAGGCTCTTTTTCTTCCTTCTCTTCTTTTCTTCTCCTCTACTTCTTCTTCCTCTACCCTCCCCTTCTTTTCCCTTCTACTGCTGTTGCTGTCATTGCTCCTGCGCCACTGCGTCATGGAGCCATGTCGACCGTGTCGCTAAGAATGACGTCGCCATCGCTCGCTGCGCCACCGCGTTGCTGCAGCCGCGTCACCGGGGATGAGGCCGCCATCGCTTGCTGCGTCACCGCGCCGCCGGTGCTGCGTCGACCTCTTCGTAGGCGGCTTTTGTGGAGGGAGCAAGTGAGTGAGTGAGGAGGAGGAGGACGAGGAGGATCCCGCCGGTGGGAAAGATGGGGAGGAAGGGGAAGGAGAGGGCAAGAAGGACGGGGAGGAGACGGAGGAAGCGGTGTCCATCGTGAGGAGTTCGTCGGCGCTCGGAGAAGGGGCTTCGCGTCCACTGCGTACTCAGGCAGCTGCTTCCAGCCGACGAGGGCGAGTCCATCGCTCCTGCATATCCCCACCGGCAAGGAGAGGGGGGAAGGGAGCGAGGACTATGAGGACGACGATGGCGGTGACTCCACTGCCACCGGCGGTGACCAAGAGGTGCATCCTCCTCATCGGCTGCCGCATTTGAAACGAGATGGAGAGAGATAGGGAAGAAAGAAGAGGGGAGGATGAAGGAAAAAAGATGGAACTGACACGTGGGTCTCACATTTAGGGGTATTTTGGTTTATATGATGATGAAAAAGTGATGGCGATGGTATGGTTTTAATTTTGTGCGATTTCAAATGGCATGAATATGATAGACGAATTGTAATGACATTTGTCTGAATCAACGCATTTACAATGACATGAATCCAATTAACCCTTATTAAAAACAAGATTGTTAAAACAAGATTGTTAGGACACGGATAGATCTTTAGACATATGTAGATTTTTTATTTCGAAATGTCAAACTGTATAGTATTTGATCAACAATTCGTTAAGGTCTATTTGGTAAGACTTCAGCTCTAGCTCCATTTCTCTTAGAGCTAAAGCTCGGCCAAGCGATTTTAGCTCCACTCAAAAAGAGAGCGGAGTGAATTAGAGTAGTCTCAAAAATAAACTAAAGATGTGGAGCGGGGTTCATGTTACTTCACAATTCATTCTAGACAATGCTCATGCATTTAGATTTAGGAGTTGAAGCTTGACAAACCTAGACCCTTAAACTCAACATGCACATTTAATGTATAAAAAATACCAACAGATTATACTTTCACAAAATACAACTATTAAGAATTATCACATTTGGCATGTCCGCAACTAGATGATTCATGACCAAAAAAGGTCATCCCAATTACAACGTCAAAAAGGTTTCTAGCAAGCTATTTCTCGAGTCTACCATAACCAGATAGAGGGAAGCAAGTAGTGAGCTACTTGCTCCGTCTCAAACTATAAGATCAAACTATAAGAGATTTTAGTTGAATGAGACATATTTATCACGTTCAGATTCATAGTATTAAGATATATCCTATCCAATTAAAATTTTTTATATTTTAAAACATAGAAAGTATCATGCTGTCATGGATAGAAAGAAGAACCGCCCCGCCCCGTCACGCCACCACGGGTCCAAGTAACGCACCTGACGCGTCCACAGGGAAGCCGGGGAACTGAGCCGCGTTTCATTGCGAGGGTTGACGACTTGACAATCGACAAGGGACTAATTTTGTGGGCGAAACCAAAATCCCCAAATTAAGCCTGTCATGGCTCAACGTGGGACAAGATAGGTTTTTTTTGTTGTTGTTGTTGCACGGTTTCTGTTTCTATGGAAACAACGACTATTCTAGTGCTCCCTACTTGAATTGTGTTGCTCCTCTTGGCTCGCACGCCAAAATGCCAAATTTACCGGACCTCTGTCTGTCCATGGAAATTTCCAGTTGGAATCATAGTGGTGGATATATATATATGTACAGGTGCTTGATAGCTGACGGTGTGCGATCGATGGCACTGCTCCGCTTTGTGACACAATGATGCCCTCCTGTCCTGCCTCCGCACGCGCGCCACGCCATCAACCACCCGTGCGGTGGGTTCATCGCACATCGAATCTCGCCTGTTCCGCCTTTGCGTTACTGAACTGCCGGGCTTCACTCACCAATACTATCTTTCTCTCAAAATATAAAATATAAAATAAAATTTAGTATCAAATACTAGCATAGCTTGTTATAATTCTAATTATAGGACGAAGAAAATAGCTATCTTTCACATTCTTTTCTAACAGTTTCAATCATAAGTATGATAAGTCATTTTTAAACCCATCGGCTATTAGAAGTTTGTTATTTATGATGTCATTTTTAGGTAACTCAAAGTATATCGTAAGTGTTAAAGTTGCCTTGAAAATTTCTATCATAATATTATAAACTTATTAGTCAGTAGAATTTTATTCTAATATGAAGTTAATGGTCATGTTATAAGTTCGTCCGTGCATCATAAACATCAATTATTTTTATTACCGAAGGGAGTAGATAGCACCTTGACATCGGAAGGCATGCGGATCAGATATCATTTGTGATACTCTTGTAGTGCTCTCACTCTATATCACTACATCCACCGGTCCACGCATTTCGGCCCGTGAAGTTGTGGTTCATGGATCGAAAATGCGCGGACTGATGGATACAATGCGCTCACAAGTCGCAATTCACTGCAGCCGCTGGAGCCCTTCTGTATTATAATCTCGTGCCTATATCTCTCTTTCATGTTTGGGAAATACATGCATGTAAGAAAGAGAGGAGACAATTTAGAAGTCAACAACAGGACCACCGGCACTTGATGTGCCCTGCATCACGTTCTACATCAATCAGATGGCGCCCGTGCCATCGCTCAAGTTGCAGAGCGCTCTTTTTTTAAAAACTCATGCATTTATTCAATATAAGAGATTACATACAAGATACATGAGTGATGATCACATCTCTCAAAAGAGAGATTAGTTTGTCTACAGGACAAGCAGGTAGACATACAACATGATTTGCAAAAAGACCCTTCAAAGATAAACAAGTTACATAGAGGTCCTAAAAATAAGCAAAGAAGGACTCCAAAAGAAAGTAAAAAAAACAATCGAGTCCCTATTTCGCTTCTTCTTCCGATCTGATGACCAAAACGATGAAGCCGACGGTGGCGGCGGCTAGAACGAGATTGACTGCAGAAGATAGTATCGAGCCCACAAACCCAAGAGGGGCCCTCTCAAAAGTGAAGATTGAAGAAGATTCGATAAACATGAGACAATCAGTCTAACCTTGAAGATGCATCATCGGAGACAAAGTAGGACACCAAATCGACGACAACAAACTTGCCGAAGTGATTCTGAATGGCTGGCACCATTCCGAAGGGAGAAGATCTTGTTGGAATATGATCCGAATTATAACGTGAGTCTTGTGGGGACGCCTGGAGGGCCCATGGTTCGGGTATGTTTATTAGCGGATTTGTTTCCGTATTTGACTGCAGTCAGTCCATCCTATAAATACATCTTGTAAGCCGCACGGGAAGAGCCGACGACTCATTGTATTCCCTGCGTTCTGTAAACTCCCTCCATATAGTGAAGATTGCCGGTCGGCGCCCGTGGTTTTTTCCCGCAAGGGTTTTCCACGTAAAAATCTGTGTCTCGTATTCGATCTTGATTTGCGTTATTTGCTAACAAGTGGTATCAGAGCCAGACATGAGATTGTGAGAAAAAAAAAGGGTTTTATTCCCTTTCTTGGCCGCCGCCGCCGCCAAAAAAAATTGTTCCGCTGCTCATCGATTTCGACCGTGCCGTCTGCCGCTACGGTGTCCGAGCAGCGGTGGTGGAAGCTGCGCACGGGTTTCTAGGCAATCTGTCCTGATCGTCGTGATCGATTCTGCTCGTGCTGTGCTGAACGAGTTCGTCCGCCCGCTGGACTGCTGGAGTACGTGTCCTGATCGAGCTCTGCAGGTGCTGGTGCTGTGCTGATCTGGTGCTTTGCGTGGGAGGCAGAGAAATTTGTTGATTGCTGACGCGAATCGAGACTGCAAGGTGACGTTGATTTCTGTTTTCAAGGGTGAATTTGGTGAATTGTGTTACGTGCACACGATAAGGCTACCAGGAGATTTATTTATTCAGTGATTTGCTGATCGTACACGTGAAGTGTACCAGACTGCAGTTTCTTGTTAGGGTTACACCTAAATTTCTGCAGATTATTTCTTCTGGTTATTGCTATTATTTTTTTTCACCATGTCTACAGTAAAGTATGATATTCCTCAACTGGATCGTGACACAAGGTTCGCTCTTTGGCAAGTCAAGATGAGGGCTATTCTTACGCAGGCTGATGTTGATGATGCACTTGATAAATTCGGTAATAAAGATTCAAAGTCTTGGACCGACGAAGAGAAGAGAAAAGATCGTAAGGCCTTGTCCCAAATTCAGCTTCATCTGTCAAATAATATTCTGCAAGATTGTCTGCAGGAGAAAACTGCAGCTGCTTTGTGGCTCAAGTTAGAGTCAATTTGCATGTCTAAGGATTTGAAAGCAAGATGCATATGAAGATGAAGCTATATACTCATAAATTGCAAGAGGGTGGTTCTGTTATCAACCATCTCACAGTCTTTAAAGGAGATCGTTTCTGATCTACAGGCTATGGAGGTAGAATATGATGATGAGGATTTGGGACTTATTCTTTTGTGCTCTTTGCCTAGTTCTTTTTCAAACTTCAGAGATACTTTATTATATAGCCATGATACACTAACTCTTGATGAGGTGTGTGAGGCGTTGCATGCTAAGGAAAAGATGAAGTTGATGGTGTCTTCTGAAGGTTCTGCTTCCAAAGGAGAAGCGTTGTCTGTTCGTGGGAGGACAGAAAATAAATCTAATAATGGCAATAGAGGCAAAAGTTCTAATCATTTCAGAGGCCGATCAAAGTCTCAAGGTAGAGGAGATAAATTCTGCAAGTATTGCAAGAAAAACAATCACTTTATCGAGGATTGTTTGAAATTGAAGAATAAGGAGAAGAGAACTGGCACATACAGAGAGAAAGGTAAAACCAATGATGAAGGTAATGTTTCTGTTGCTGCTTCTGAGGCAGAATATTTCGATGGTGATTCTTTAGTTGCTTTTGCTGGATGTGCTAACAGTAATGATGAATGGATTCTTGATTCCGCTGCTTCATTTCATATATGCTCTAATAGAGATTGGTTTGTCACTATGATTCTCTCCAAGGTGGAGGTTCTGTTAGATTGGGTGATGACAGTCCACTTGATATTGTTGGTATGAGATCTATTCAGATTAAGATGCATGATGGCATTGTCAGAACCTTGGCTGACGTGAGGCATATTCCAAGCATGAGCAAGAATCTTATTTCTCTGAGTACTCTTGATGGTAAAGGGTACAAGTACTCCGGTGGAGATGGAGTTCTAAAGGTGTCAAGAGGTTCTCTTATTGTGATGAAAGGTGAATTGAAATCTCGAAATTTGTACCGTCTTCGTGGTACTACAATTACAGGTGATGCTGCTGTAATTTCTAATTCATCATATAATTCTGATGCTACTGATCTTTGGCATAAGCGTCTTGGACATATGAGTGAGCAAGACTTGCATGAATTGTGCAAGAGAGGACTCCTTGATGAACATAGCATCAGTAAGTTGAAGTTTTGTGAGCATTGTGTGTTTGGCAAACACAAGAGAGTGTCTTTTAATCTCTCTACTCATAAAAGTAAAGGTATTCTTGATTATGTGCATTCTGATTTATGGGGACCATCTCGCAAGCCTTCTTTTGGTGGTTCTCGTTATATGTTGACAATCATTGATGATTATTCTCGTAAGGTATGGCCTTATTTCTTGAAGCATAAATCAGAAGCATTTTCAGCATTTAAAGAGTGGAAGGCTATGATTGAAAATCAAACTGAGAAGAAGATTAAAAAGCTTTGCACTGATAATGGGATGGAATTCTGTTCTAATGAATTTAATACATATTGCAAGTCTCAAGGCATTGTTAGGCATTACACTATTCCTTATACGCCTCAACAGAATGGTGTAGCTGAGCGTATGAACAAAACTATCATCTCCAGGGCCCGTTGCATGTTGTCTAATGCTGGCTTGAATAGGCATTTTTGGGCTGAGGCTGCTTCCACTGCTTGCTATCTGATTAATCGTTCACCCTCTATTCCTCTTGATAAGAAAACTCCAATTGAGGTATGGTCTGGTTCTCCAGCTGATTATTCGCAATTGAGAGTTTTTGGTTGTACTGCTTATGCTCACGTTGATAATGGTAAATTGGAGCCTAGAGCTGTTAAATGCATTTTTATTGGTTATCAATCTGGTGTTAAAGGTTATAAATTGTGGAATCCCCGGACTCAGAAGGTTATGCTTAGCAGGAATGTTATCTTTAATGAGACTGTTATGTTTGTTGACAATTCTTCTGTTGATGCTCCTATTGAGGGAGAGAAAATAAGTGTGCAGGTGGAGCACTTAATTGATTCACCAGATGTTGATAATGTTGCTATGCAAGATGCACCTATTGTTGAAATTTCTCCAATTGTTGATGATTCTTCTGCTATTGAGCATTCTTCTCCAGTTGTGCAGTCTCCACGACATTCTATTGCTGTTGATAGGCCTAAAAGGCAGCCTAAACCTGTTAAAAGGTTGATTGAAGAATGCAATATTGCTTATGCCATGACTGTTGCAGAAGAGATTGAAGGTAATTCAGAACCTTCTAATTATTCTGAGGCTATTACTTCTCCTGATTGCAACAATTGGATGACCGCTATGCAAGATGAGATGGAGTCACTTGAAAAGAATGGTACTTGGGATTTAGTGAAATTGCCCAAGAATAAAAAGCCTGTCCGTTGCAAGTGGATTTATAAAAGAAAGAAGAGTCTTTCTCCTAGTGAGCCAGCAAGGTATAAAGCGAGGTTGGTTGCTAAAGGCTATAGCCAGATTCCAGGTATTGATTTTAATGATGTTTTTTCCCAGTTGTTAAGCATAGTTCGATTCGTACTTTGCTTAGTATTGTTGCCATGCATGATTATGAACTTGAGCAACTAGATGTTAAAACTGCATTCTTACATGGGAGTTGGAAGAAGACATTTATATGAACCAACCTGAAGGTTTTATTATTCCTGGAAAAGAAAACCTTGTTTGCAAGTTAAAGAAATCGCTTTATGGTTTAAAGCAATCTCCTAGGCAATGGTACAAGAGGTTTGACTCATTTATGCTCTCTCGTGGTTTTAAGCGGTCTGATTATGATAATTGTGTTTACTTGAAGATTGTTAATGGCTCAGCTATTTATTTGCTTCTTTACGTTGATGATTTGATTGCTGCTAAAGATAAATTAGAAGTAGCTAAATTGAAGGCACAATTGAGTAAAGAATTTGAGATGAAGGACTTGGGTGCAGCTAAGAAAATTCTTGGTATGAAAATTACTAGAGATAGAAAATCTGGTAAATTATACCTCAGTCAGCGAGATTATATTGAAAAGGTTCTTCATCGTTTCAATATGAATAAAGCAAAACCAGTGAGTACTCCATTAGCTGCACATTTCAGATTATCATCAGATTTAAATCCAGAGTCAGATAAAGATATTGAGTACATGTCTAGAGTTTCATATTCCAGTGCAGTTGGTTCTCTTATGTATGCCATGGTTTGTTCTCGTCCTGATTTATCTCATGCATTGAGTGTTGTCAGTAGATTCATGGGTAATCCTGGTAAGGAGCATTGGAGAGCTGTTCAATGGATTTTCAGATATTTGCGAGGTACTTCTAATGCCTGTTTGCAATTTGGAAAATCTAGAGATGGACTTGTTGGTTATGTTGATTCTGATTATGCTGGTGATTTGGATAAGAGAAGATCTCTCACGGGTTATGTTTTCACCATTGGTGGTTGTGCTGTTAGTTGGAAAGCATGCTTGCAGTCCACTGTTGCTCTGTCTACAACAGAAGCTGAATATATGGCTATTTCTGAATCTTGTAAAGAAGCTATTTGGTTGAGAGGTTTATACTATGAACTTTGCGGGGTTTCTTCTTGCACTTCTATACACTGTGATAGCCAGAGTGCTATTTATCTGACTAAAGATCAAATGTTTCATGAAAGGACAAAACATATTGATATCAGATATCATTTTATTCGAGGTGTCATTGCTGAAGGTGATGTAAATGTATGCAAGATTAATACTCGTGATAATCCTGCTGATATGTTGACAAAACCTGTTCCTGGAGCTAAGTTTGGACTATGCTCAAGCTTAGTTGGCATTACAAATTAAGTCCTAGTGACTTTTGGCGCCGGTGATTATTTATTATTGAAGTGAGTTGATTGATGATACTTCATTTGCTACAAGATGGAATTCGTCTCAAGGTGAAATTTGTTGGAATATGATCCGAATTATAACGTGAGTCTTGTGGGGACGCCTAGAGGGCCCACGGTTCGGGTATGTTTATTAGCGGATTTGTTTCCGTATTTGACTGCAGTCAGTCCATCCTATAAATACATCTTGTAAGCCGCACGGGAAAAGCCGACGACTCATTGTATTCCCTGCGTTCTGTAAACTCCCTCCATATAGTGAAGATTGCCGATCGACGCCCGTGGTTTTTTCCCGCAAGGGTTTTCCACGTAAAAATCTGTGTCTCGTATTCGATCTTGATTTGCGTTATTTGCTAACAATCCTGCGAGCAAACATTTTTCTAGGAACAATATGATCTAGGCGTTGAACTGGACCATTTTTTTTGTTGATTACTAGCATAAGGCATAAACATCATGATAGATTTTAGCAATCATTTTTACTTTTCTAGCAGTTACCTTAATTATTCATGATGGAGGTTGCTATACTAAACCAACATTGCAACATGGAACAATAACTGAAGAAAAACCGGCACAATTTTGCATATCAAACAATTAATGGATCGACATGATAAATGTAAATATTATACCATTTGTGCGCATTATTGTTGCAGCGGCCCGGGATTCCTGAGGCCAGATGTGAATGTCCACCAAGTTCATCTGCCTTCCTCTTCCTCGACGGGACCTGGCCTTGCTGGAGTCGAAGTTGGTGGCGGTCATGAGCACGGATGAAGCGATGACTCCTCCTTTCCCCGTGGAGTTCATAGTCAAGCGAGATGTGTCCACTTTGCCGCCCTCAGAAGGTACAACCCTCGCGATCGCATCGCCGGAGGAAGACGCCGATGCGCTTCCCCACGGCACGGACAGCTTGAACTCTGCGCGTTCATGCTTCCCATTCTCGAGATCGAGCGAGATGGTGAGGAAGCCACGCCGCTGAGAGGAAGCGACGCGACCGGGTAAGCCTATTGCACGGCGGAGCATCGCCGCATCTGGTGGGGAATGGAGGAGGGGAGGGAGGCGGTGAGGGTTCCGAGTAGAAGAGAGGAGACGGCCAAGTACGGGGTGGGAGGGGTTTGTTTCCCTGGAGAAGAAAAGAAGGAAGCAGCACACAGCGGTGCATGGACGTTCGGGCGTTGGGAATGAAGCGGGGAGGGAGGGGTGGGCCCGGGTGGCAGTGAAAGAGGGGAGACGGGGGGGCAGTCGGGTGGCAGTGAAAGAGGGGACGAGACGACTCTAACTTTGAGTCACTGATATGTGGGCCCATCAAGTAGAGGGTCCACATGTCAGTGACTCACATCAGAGGAAAGTACGTCAGAGGATCTCAATCCGGGCGAGAGAGATGGCGTGTTGCGTGCAAAGAGCAAGTGGGCAGGGGTTGTTTTGGTGGGGCCCGGTTGTCCAAAGGAGTATAATTTTTTTTCTGGTTACCGATACAGCCATACAGGTGCGAGGGGTGTGTGTGTTCCATCCAATCCAAATCGGAAGTAACCCGTCGTCGTGGTCGATTTGGAGAACCCGCGAACGCGGCGTGGGTGTGCGGCAACGGGGAGGCGCCGGCGGCGGGCGCGGGGGCGGCCGGCGGAGCCGCTGAGGTCGCGGTGAGGCACCACTGCGCCTTGCCCACCGATGCGCCGACGGAGGACTTCCCCTTTCTGTTAAGGCGCGATAAGCTCCGGGCTCCTCATCACCTCTCTCCGCGTGGTAAGTAACGTGCCTACCTGATCTCCGCTATGGATTCCGCGTGGTGAAGTTTCCTGATCTCCTATCGTGCCATGAGCATTGTTTTGGGGGAATGACTCTAGGATTTGCTAACTGAAGACCGTTCAAAGGGCATTTTTGCAACGGATTTGCTAAAATGTTGTCGCCATATTTTATAGCTGATTACAGTCGAATTTCTGACTGTCTGGATGTTGTTCTCAGTCCACCTCAGCATCTCTCGGCTGTCATAACATGATTAATTAAAATTTAACATGCTTCATCAGTTCAAGCTTTTGATGGTTTTATTGGCAGGTATCTAATGTAGTAGATATTAAATCAATATATGTAATTTACAATGCAAAATATAGAAGTTGCATTGCACTTACATTATAATTACATTGTACTTATATATGTAATTTAGATACTTACATATGTAATTTTAGGACTTACATTGTAAATACACTAAATTTACATATGTAATTTAGGGACTTACAATGTAAATATATGCTGACTATTTTTTAGTGAAAAATATGACGTCATAAATATAGCTACTCCCTTTTTGCAATTGAACTGTGTGGAACTTTGATTTCAAGGAGTACGTCGATAGTTATTTATTTATTTTTGAACTGTACACGTATAGCGTCGATAGTTATTTATTTATTTTTGAACTGTACACGTATAGTTATTGAGGAACTGCAGTGATGATTTCTCATTTATAGATTCTTTTGACTGACAAATCTGGCACTTAAAAAGTTTTTTTTTCTAGTAGCTGAAATTGACAGAACATGTTATCAAGTTTTATGGTTATTTAACTCTGAGATAATCATGTTAGTGCATATATTAGGGCTTGCTCTTTCCACAAGACGAGAATTCCATGGAAGAAGCTAGTAGTGTTTCTGATGCTTACCTCAATATGCCGCCCATATCACCGAGCATTTCCTGTCTTCAAAGTCCAACACTTCCTGTGTTCATGTTGATCATAACATATCTGTTCGCAAATGCATGTCTTGTTGCCACCCACTTCAATTGCTTAGTTTGGGACTTCTTCATGCTGCCATACTTCACATCCAATGACACCTTGATCCTTTTCTGGCCCACTATTACTGCTTGGCGCATGAAGTTTTAGAAAGTAAATAGTTGGAGCTTCTGCACTTCATGAGCTCCTCTTTCGGTTGCTCTCCCTTGACACTTAATCTAGTTGGTAGTGGTGGGCTGGTTGTAGTGGTCTAGATCCTGAAGTGTGGCGCATTTGTAGAAGTGTGTTGGATGTGTTTGGAGAGGTTTTCTTTAACCCCTCCTTGTACTTTCTTATCTCTTCTTAATGAAATGACATGCAGCTTTCCTGCATGTTCGAGAAAAAGAAAGTAAATAGTATCTGTTTGTATCAACAGTTATAAGTTATAACCTGTAACAAGTCTAGTTTCAGTTTCTTGTGTGCTAAAATTTTTGTAGCTTCAAAGGAGCATTTCTTGTATAAAACTCATAATGACATCTGCTGCACAACTGAAAATGGGCATGGTGGTTAGGTACTAGTTCCGGTTTTCTCTTAAAATTACATGTTATGCTTGTTAGGCAGCAGTTACCATATTGTCTTCTAACCATTATCGTGCATGATCTGAAAGTGGCACCATCTCGCCTTTTCAGTTGTTACCAAGGTATTCACAGACAATGGCCTTGAGGTTCTTGGCTGGCCTGTTCCTTTTAAGTTTTAATGTATCAGTGGTAGGTCGCTATGCAAAAAGAACCATGCGTAGTATACAACAGATTTGTGAAACTCACAAAAAAAGATAATGCGGATAACGGATAGGGAGAGAGGGACTTTATTTGTGCTCTTTGTCAAGCAGAAGTGCAGAACTATATTTGGAATTCTATTTGGACCTTCGGAATGAACTCTACAAATCTTTTGCCATATACCAAAGAAGATACAGTACCAATACAAGCCGTAGATGGACTCTTGCACAATCAATGAGGTTACTAGGACACAATGGAGAGATTAATGCAATACAGGTTTACATTTACATTTGCATCCTAAATCTTTACTTCTTTTATTTGTTCGCTGCCTCTGCTGTTATGAAAAGTTCGTTATTGAAGAATAAATATACCTGGAGCATACTCATAGTGTGTCCTTCCCTTGTAAGGGAACTTGAGCAGGATACGATCGAGGGAAGCCACACTACAGTCTCCTGTATGGCGCGGGTGCGAGCATGGAATACACCCATTTGGTGACCCTAAAGCATCTGAGCAGGAAACACTACAGCAAACCTTGACAGCACCGCTAAAGTAAGAGACTGCACATGGAGCATCTATTACCAGTGCTTCTTGTCTATATCACTGACATGGTTTGCTTTCTTGTTTGTAATAATGGCAGGTACGATTTTTTTGGGTTCTTCTTGACGCAAAATACAGAAATCTGATGAAAAAGACTTGCGTTTAATTCTAAAGTTTTAAAACAATTGAAAGATGCATAGCATGCACGCAAACATCCTGTGTTAGTTTGAATTTAATGCTTTTGATATGTGGAGAATGAAGTTGTACTTCCACATGTTATGAAGTTGCAAGTTACTGCTAGCTGCTAAGCAACATGATTTTAACTTGATCTATTTCATTGTGCATTACCATTTCTATGTATCAATCTGAATGTGCATCATGCACCCTGTTCTCTTCTTCAATAAACTTTTTACATTAAAAGGTGCTGCAAAACTGCTGTTATTATTAAATAATCAAATTCTTTCTTGCACCAGTTGCTGCTAAGAAGTGGTAGAAGTCCTGCTGAAGCTCTTATGATTCTTTTCCTGAGGCATACATCCCACATTGCCGATGAAATATCCCGAGGTATGGAGTGCATTAGTATATATAGAGGCCATGGGTATACATCAAATTTGTCTTATATAACTGGTGCAATTTCTGTCCAAGTGAAGGTTCTCTTGATTTGTGCATTAGGCAATCCACTTTTATGACTACTGTAAAGGTCAATTGGAGGCTTGGGATGGACCTTCTTTGCTCTTATGTAGGTAAGATCATTTGTGTGTGAATCTGTTAGGCATGTAATTTATTTTTCTTTTTCTATATCAGTTCATGATGTGTAGCACAGTTTTCTTGTGCAGTTTGGTCAAAGGCATCTCACATATCAGTAGAATTCACTTCTAACTTGTATACCTTGATTCAAGAAATACGGATGCGCCAGTAGTTATTTATTATGAAGATAAAATCATAAGAGAGAACGCTATGTGTTGACATTACAAATATTGGCGAAGATAAAATCATGTTCGACCTTCTGGATGGCAATTCATACTCGCTAGTACTCTACTTTTTACTATCTTTTGAGCAGTTGAAAACTTGAAATGCGATCTGTTTGATTTAATATCATACTGTGTTTTAAGTATTAAACTTGTGCCACCACACTACAACACTTGAATCTTGATGAAGTGATTTTGGATCACCTTCTGAAATGTGCTGTGAGGCTGTGAGAGTTCCACAATTCTATATTGTATATGGTTCGGACTGATCACTAGCTTTCTTTATGATAATCTACAGATTGGTGTTATACCAATGGATGAGTCGAAGGTAGTACTGAAAGGAAGATTTGGTCCTGGTCTCCTGGAATGATGATAACGGTTGATCTACAGACTGGCCAGGTTAGCATAGAAGCAAAATAATATTTTTCCTTTCTTGTTTTTCACTATTCCAGGCAATTCAAATATAGATGCCAAGCCTCATGAATCATCTAGAAGAGTGGCTTCAGCGAACCCCTATGGATCTTGGTTGCAGCAAAGTACATGCTCAATAAAGCCTGTCAACTTCCAGTCATCTATTGCTATGGACAATGAAATGTTCTTGAGACACCAGCAGTAAGAATCCCTCAGACTTCCATTGATCTTGAACACCTGTTCTTTCTTTTCCTTTATTTGGGAACTCCCCTACTGTTCTCCTAAACAATCATATCTTTTGTTCTTTTCTCCTCATACATGTTTGTATTGTGGAACCTAAGCCTCATAAGTATGTTTGCGTCTGAGTTAAGCATGTCTATGTGCTGATTGTACCTGGTATTTATATTGAAAATTTTGTGAACTAACTGGTCATTTAAACATGTAAATTAAATTCCTTGCGTTGCAATGTACCCTTACTCTTCCTGTTGCACAGATGCAGTCTTCAGCTGATTAGATTATTATCTAACTTAATATTTCTTTTCCATCGTTTATGCCCAAGTTGATGTTTCTTTCTCGTTTTTAATGACACTACAGTAGAGAAATAAAAATGGAACTTGATATGAAATCACGCTATGTAATTGAACATCTTCAGTTTTTCTATTTTCTAGTTGTACATATCTCAAAAGAAATGAAAAAGCTCCCATTTCAAAATAAAATTCTATCAGAATGCACCAGTAAACCTTTCTTTGGACAAAATACCAGTAGAACTAAAACAGACCATTAATATGCAAACCTTTTGGACCAGTCGTACTAAGATTATATTGGTGGGCTGTCCATAATTTTTTTTGTAGTGTTATATCTTATAAAATCTTTCTATTACATATCACAATAACAATTAAATATAAATTGCTGAAGGTGTACATTGGGAAACATCTCAATTTCTGAATACACCAGAAACAGTAAGATTCAATTAAGATTTCAGAGGATACACCCAAAACATTGCTTTGATCTTGGCATGTCATTGTGCCCAGAAATATTCTATTCAATCAATTTGGTTGATTTTGGTATGTGCTCCATGTGTACAGTGTACCTATTATTCTGTAGAAAGAGTGTCAAGCGCTGTAGCACAGGAAATATGATGGGACTTGTATACTTAGATGGTCACTCAGGCTTGATATTTAATTTGAAATTATTGGCTTTTCCTCAGGGCCTTTGGATATTCCAGTGAAGATGTTCAAATGGTAATTGAAACAATGGCATCACAAGGCAAGGAGCCAACATTTTGTATGGGTGATGATATTCCATTAGCTGTGTTGTCACAAAAGCCACAAATGCTATTTGATTATTTCAAACAGCGGTTTGCACAAGTAAGTAAATCTTTGTTGATATTATGCCAGTCAACTCGTTGAACACCTAAAGTGCATTTCTCATCATTGAATAATGTATATTTCTCTGTGCAACTGATGTTTCAACTGTTAGTTATGCACCGCAATGGCCTGTTCTCCATTGAATTTTTTTCCTCATATACAAAAGTACATATTAGCAAGATGAAATCCTGCCTTCTGCTGGACATAATACATTATACATCTCATCCCTACCAAGTCCTGTGCAATGAAGGTGAACTAGGTTCACTTTTGAATGACTGAAAACTGAAGCCCAAAGTACCGTCAACATACTTTGACATCTGTAAAGGTCTAGATGGTTCCCTTGATAAGGCAATTAAGGCTCTTTGTGATGAAGCTGATGCTGCTATGTGGAAAGGTTCTCAACTTCTTGTGCTTTCTGATTGCTCTGAAGCACTCGTGAGTAGAAGCACTCGTGAGTAGCTTCTGACATTTTAAAATCCTAGCACTTATGTAAAAGCTGTGATCTTTTCAAATTACTGGACAGCTAAGACATTTATTTCTATCTCCATTTTTAGATCAAAATGCAAAGTTTTTCTTTGTTCAAATTTGGATTATTTTCTAGTAAAATTAAATATACAATTGAGATAGGATTCTGCTCTTTGCTTTATTTATGTTTCCTAGATTGCACTATGAAATTACTTGATGATGTAAGAACCAACTTGCCCCTCCATCCTGACACTTCTCGCTGTTGGTGCCATCCACCAACATTTGATTCAAAATGCCCTCGGTTTGTCTGCTTTGATTGTTGCTGATACTGCTCAGTGTTTTAGCACCCATCAGTTTGCCTGCTTGATCGGATATGGAGCCATGTACGACTTAGTTGTCAACATAGATTTCTTTCAATATCCACCAGTTCATTACTTATATTTGCTTCACTTTGCATCCTAATCCTGCTTAGATGAGTCCACACACTCTGCATTAACATATGAATGAGATTGGAATCAAGCATAGTGCTTAATACATGAAGTATTAATATAATGCAACTAAGATAGCAGAGATCCATTAAACTAGGTGTGCTTTTCCTTTTCACTCAATTGAATGATAGTTCTGCACTAACTCTAGGAACCAGATAGTTTTAAAGTAACAGTGTTATGCCTGCTTTTGGATTTACTTGTATAAATTCTTATTTTTGTGCACTAATGCTGTATGTCTGTATCTGGCACTAGAAACTGCTGGCAATGGAGGGTGAGCAACAGAACTGTTAATTTGATGCGAAACAGAAAGATGCCCATGGTGACCATTGAGCAGTCCCAAAGAAACTTTATCAAGGTATGATTTCTATAGCTTGAGTTCATGAGTTGTAACTAGTTTTTAGCATGCTATTGTACTGTTGTCACTCTGTGTTAACGTACTTGAGTTCAATCCTGCATTTTACTTTTTAAGATCCATTCCCTCATGTTAATGTTTTCTGATTTGTGAATGAGTTATCCCCGCCTCAATTGTGGGCTTGTAGCTGATACTTCATAAGTTCATATTTCATTTTACATTCGTTATTAATTAATGTATGATTTTTCAGGCAGTAAAATCTGGCCTGCTCTAGATTCTGTTTATATTCCCTCATATAGCGTGACAGAATTATGCTCCCATTCTTGTCAAGTGTGAACTACTGCAATATCTTTACGCATCCTCTTCTTTTGGATAGTTATTGTGTTTTAGACCCAATTCTTCGAAATTTATGGCCTTGGTCAAGAGGTCATTGATCTTGCCTCCTGTCATCTGTGGAAATGTATAAAAACTTGGAGGTCTAACCCTTGATGAGGTAATTTACATTTTTTTTAATACGCTGCTTCAAGTCACTTGAACGCCATACAAGCATACAGTTTCTCTATTCCTACATGGTTTTATTTTTTCTCCTTTGTCTCACAGAGTATTTAATTGCCTTGTCACATTGTATGTTTAGAAGTGACTAACACTACTACCTTATCTTTTTCTTGTAAAGCTGGGTAGAGAAATATTATCATTCTGGGTGAAGATGTTCTCTGCGAAGAGGCTAGCAAACTTTGGATTCATTCAATACAGACCTGGATATAGCATCTGAGTAATCAATTATTGCAAAAACAGATTTTATTCGTTGTTTGCATCTGTTCCGCCATTTCCTCAATCAAAATGGCATCAATTCACTGATATAAGATTTCATTTTCTACAGAATGTGTGTTTTTCCTTTCAGAGTAAATTGCATCCGCAGTACATGAACTTGTCAGGTGGGTGCAATCTAGTGCATGAACTTGTAAAACGTTTGTTTTGGTGCATGAAATTGTCTGGTCCGTGCGAACCAAAGCCAAAATGGCATGACAAGGCCAATTTTACTAAGTTGAACATAAATTAGTACGTGACTTACGTGCACATATGGTGAAATGCTATATTTGTAAACTTGGTTTCTATTTTATCCTTCTTTGTTTCTACCCCTTGCATTATTACTCAGCTTTTTTATTTCTTTCTTTATGCAATCACATGCCTTATTCTATATTTTGCTGAATGGATCTTTGTCTACGTGATATCCTTCTGAGATACATGTTTACATAGCATTCAAGTCAACAACAAAATCAGCTAGATTAACCTTGCGGTGCCATTTTGGCCTTGGTTCGCATGCACCATACAAGTTTGTACATCAAAACGAGCATTTTATAAATTCATGCACTAGATTGCACCCACACAACAAATTCGTTTACCACCAATGCAATTTAATCTTCCTTTTATATCTGACACATAGTAAGGCGCTGTCTACCTATGATTCAAAATCAAGTTTGGTTGGGTCCTTCTAGGGATTCTCCAAAAAAAAAAAAATCATGCATCCTCCTCTGCTGTCAAGTGCCATGGTACTATTAACTGATTTTATCTAGTTCTAGAAATTCTTTTATTCTATTTTAAATGATATACTCCCTCCATTTCATATTATAAGTCGTTTGACTTTTTTCCTAGTCAAACTTTGTTAAGTTTGACCAAGACATCTAAAATATCAAATTAGTTTCATTAAATCTAACATTGAATATATTTTGATAATATGTTTGTTTTATGTTAAAAATACTATTATATTTTTCTATAAATTGGTCAAATTTAAAGAAGTTTGACTAGAGAAAAAGTCAAACGACTTATAATATGAAACGGAGGGAGTAACAGTTATGACTTACGTCCCTGCATGAATTTTGTGTGGAATGTTGGGCTGCACTAGTTGTACTCATGTAATAAATGCTTGGAGATTTGTTTTAACGTAAGAAGTTTATCATCCATTGTACTCATGTCTTACTGTTTGATACTTTGGTGCTTTTCAATCTTCTGAACAGGTGAATATCATGCAAATAATCCTGAGATGTCAAAGCTGCTGCGCAAAGCAATTCATGAAAAAAAAGTGATAATGCATACACCATCTACCAACATCTTGCAAACCGTCCTGTCAATGTTAAGTGATGCTTAATCCTTTCTTTGCAGTGGCCAATCCACAGATCCTTTTAGTATTGCATTTGTTTCACCATATCTTTTACACTGCAGGTTCTTCAAGATCTTCTAGAATTGAAGAATGACCGTGCTCCTAGTCCTATTGGCAAAGTTGAGCCTGCAACCTCCATTGTAGAGCGATTTTGTACAGGTGGAATGTCCCTTGCCTGCAACCTCCATTGTAGAGCGATTTTGTACAGGTGGAATGTCCCTTCCCTTGGAGCTATTTCCAGATAAACACATGAAGCTATTGTTATTGCAATGAATAGAATAGGAGGGAAATCTAACTCAGGAGAAGGTGGTGAGGTGTGTCAGATAACTTTCTGTTAGATGAAGATAGCTATTTAATTATGTCAAACTGATCAAAAGGAAACTACAAGACAGAATTGCTTCTGCATTTCTCATTTTGCGGACCCAATTCGCTGGAGTCCCCCTGCAGATGCTGTTGATGGGTATTCTCCAATACTTGCTCATCTCAAAAGTCTGCAGAATGGAGACACTGCCACAAGTGCCATTAAGCAGGTGGGGCATCAGAATTTCATGGGTGCTATCTACATTACTTAATTCTTGTTATCTGTGTTTTTTTTGCACTTTTCCTTGGCTATTATTAATAGTTCTGATGCAAGATAACATTCTATTTTCATGACTTGTGTTGGAATGGGAGCATGCTTAAATTTTGCCAAATTTATTTATAATATGTCCTGTATCTCACAAAAATAAAGAAGCAGAGCATGTTTAACTAATTTCATTCTACATATTAATGCTATGGCTGCAATGCTATTCCTCATCAAGTTACATAGGGTTTTGTTTGCAATATTAAGCTACATAATTTGCCAATTATATATGGTATTCACAATGATAGAACTCACTTTTGTAATTTTTCTTTCTCCAGATTGAGAAATATTTCCTTCCTTGAAATATTGGTTAGCTATATTTTTACTGAATGGGATATGACCCAATCGGAGTACTTGCTAACGAACGCCACTCTTTAGTGAAAAATGTGTCCAAGAAGCTGTTAGAGATTTTGGAGGATTTTTTTTGAGAAATTTACTACTTCCCCCGTTCCAAAATATAAGCATTTCTAGGTCGTTTAGCATATACTAAGATTAAGTCAAAAGATTCCCTTTCAGTCACCACAGTGGTCAAATTTTGAATTTTGAATTGCTTAGATTCCCTTCCCAAGCACCTAATTGGCTGAAAATGTATGGATTTCCGTGCATTGAAATCAGTGCCCCCGGAATGCTTACATTGTGATACAAATTTTGAGTGCTAGAAATACTTGTATTTTGGAATCGAGAAAGTAGAATGGTCCCAAAATCTTAGCAGTGTAACTCATGATGGTCTCTTCCAAAAATATCCATACTAATGAAGATACTGAACTAATTTACAAATTGAATACGATGTACTAAACAATATAGCCTTCTTCCAAGGAAGTTAGATTATTGCACCATTTGAATTAGATTATTTATGAAAACTTATATTTGAAATATTCGTATCTGTCACACATCAGATCATGATGGTGGCACTGGAGCTAGCCCAATTAGTTTGATTAAGCATTCTGTCGGTCCTTGGGAACTTGGTCTTTCAGAAGCACACCAGATTTGCCTCATCTATTTGCTTGTTATTACCCTATTGAAATATATTGTTTGTTCGAATGCTAGTTAGCTTTTCACCAGACACTTATACAAAATTGTTTGAGAGAGAGGATGGTTGGGTGGATGGTGGATTCAGAAGTTGCCTAGATGTCCTTATGGCTAGTGTCATGGGCATGGATGAATATGGTTTTGGTTCTGTGGCTATGATAGCTACTGGATGTGTTATGGCATGCATTTGCCACACAAACAATTGCCCGGTTGGAGTTGCTAGTCAGGTAGTGACAATACTGCCTTACAGATGGATCGATAATTGTTTAGATTTCTGTGATTATTTTTTATGAAGTTATTTTTCCTTCCTCTTTTGAGTCTCCATTTTTACATAGAGCTTTACAAGATTGACTTACATTGGGATTTTATCCTACATTCTATGTACCTGTGCAGAGAAGAATTTCGTGCTAGGTTTCCTGGTGTTTTTGGTGATCTTGTGAACTACTCCTTATGTTGCAGAAGAGGTATGGCCTTATTCATATTACTGTTGCTGTCTGCATTAACCTTGTCCTGTATCAATTCTGGCTTGTGATGTACTATCTTATTTTGCACAGATCAACTTTGTGTTTCGTACTTATGCTTAAATTATCCAGGTACAAGCGACATTGGCCCAATTGGGTTTTGTAAAGCTTGATGATATAATTGCGCGAAAAGATTTGCTTAAAGCGAAGCTTTTCTCTTTGGCGAAAACACAGCACATTGAGCTCAAATACTTCTTACCGGTACATAGTTTACTGCCATTTTTGTTTGAGTAGTTGATGTTTCAACCATATGCTTGTTCTAGTACTCAATCTCGTTGTATCAGGGTGCTGAATTGCCCAAATGGAGTAGTTCTCAGATAAAGAGTCAAGATGTCCACACTAATGGCCTTGTTGTTGATGAGACAATCCTTGCAGATCCTGATGTAATGTTTTCCATTCCTTTCTCAGTTACGTTAACCTCCCTAGTGACTGATTTGGGAATAGTCAGTCAAAGTAATCCTTGATTCTGCTATCTGGTCAGCTTGAAACCAGAAATTAATTTTGACGATCGATGCCCTTAGTTGTAGTTTAATGCGAAGTGTGTAGTTGTATCTTGCTTAATGGTGTAGCATTATTTATATATTCTATTTTGCAGATATCTGATGTAATTGACAATGAGGAGGTTTCCAAGACATTTCAAATTTATAATGTTGACAGGGCTGTCTGTGGTCGAGTAGCAGGTGTCATTGCGAAGAAGTACGCTGACACCGGCTTTGCAGGCCAGCTCATCATTACGATGTCAACCATTTTCTTTTTTTAGCTTTTCTTTAGTTTCTCTTATGAAAAGTTAGGAACGTAACTGTTTTTTGCCTTTTAGGTTTACTGGAAGTGCAGGGGCCAGTCTTTTTGATGTTTTCTAACTCCTGGAATACTCTGCTAGTGTTGAGAAGCCAATGATTATGTGGGAAAAGTTCCTCTTTTTTAAAATACCCTCTTTTTTGAAAATTGTGCCTGACCAGATTTAAAATACCCTCTTTTTTAAAAAAAATAAAATGCAGGGCATGGGTGGTGGAGAGATGGTTGTAGTTCCTGTAAGAGTGTAGATAGCACAGGATTCGTTCCTGACGATGCTACTATAGCTGGAAATACTTGTCTGTACTGGGCTACTAGTGGGCAGGTATTTGTGAATTGTGACAGGCAAAACAGGTGAAAGACTTGCAGTTAAACTCTCTTGGTCAAGCAGTGGTTGAGGTCAGGGCACTGGAGATCATTGCTGCGAGTACATGGTTGGTGGCTGTGTAGTTGTACTTGGCAAATAAGTAGGACATGCTGTAGTAAATGAGAATCACCGTGTTTTGTCCTGATATATGCATATTCCTCAATCGGTAGAGTTAGGAGGAACGTTGCAGCTGGAATGACGGGTGGCCTTGCCTATGTTCAACTGCAATCAGCAAGTGAAGGTGTTCTTTCTTTGACACTTGCAAGGTGAATTTTTTTCCTGGGAGCGCATCATGGAAAAGAATAACAATAATAACCCGGGATGCTTGTGACGCAACGAAGTGCCCCGAAGACTGCGATTTTGTGGAACATCTGCCAAGGCATCTTTTGAAACAAGTTCGCATTATCGTGGAGGATTCTTAACGCCCACCCCGTCTAAATTGGTATGCTGACGGTATGTTGTAAAGGCAGTGAAGACTGCAAACACTTCTAAACTTATCCAATCCTCTACAGGATTCGTGCCATATGTAATCATATTTTGGTTCTGGACAACTTAAGTTTTGAGCTGTTTTACCGGTACTAATGGGTATTAGTAGCAGGTACTCCCAAGGTAGCACTCATATCTGTAAGTCAGTCCATTCATGAGGAGGGGTAGTATGATCAGAATGTGTAAATGCCGGTCCTACTCGCTACACCATCCTCCCGAGACATTCATCTCTGGGCAGCAACAAATATCTCCATCGTGGTTGGCAGCACGCGACCATGCACCGGCGCCACGCCGCGGCCCCCGTGCTGCTGTGCCGCCTTGCCACGAGCCACGAGATCCTGCGCCGCTCGCCATGGAGCTGTCCTCTGACTCGCGGGGCGCTGCTGTGTTTGTGGGATGTGGCTGCTGCGGAGGCGATGGCGCGACAAAGTCGGCGTTGGACTTCGCCACCGGCATCAACGAAAATAGTGTCGTCGGCTGCTGTCAATGGCGGCAGTACTACTGCAGTGTGTTGCTAGTTTAAATAACTGGTTTATCTGTTTTAGTTCTATCTTTGAGAAAACCATACATGCTCAGATGAATAAACTAGAGAATCGGCCAAATAGCTGATTGCTTGGTGGTGCAACTACTTCCTATAATAGCATGCATCTTCATGATGGTTCATCGGCTTATATGATATCCCTGTTGCAGATACAACGAGATTAGCTGATGAAAAGTACCTATAATCCTCTCAATATGATAGATCCTAAATTTATCCGTGCGACACAATATGCTAGTTCGGTAGCAGTGGTAGGTCAGACCACTACAGCATCGCCGCTCAAATCGGACATAGCAGTTGGTCCGATTGAGGGGGCACCATCGGCTAAACCGCAACCGATGAATCTTTTGGAATCGGCTCCTACATTGGTTGTTTGTAGTAATCCTATGACTAGTATACATCCAAAATCCAAAAGCTTTGATGATGAGGTTATCAAAATTATAAAAAAAGATTATTCACTGTACATCTAGAATTAAAAAAGGTCCGGCTCAAAAAAGTCAGCCAAAAAAGCAAGATCTTAAAACAGGTAAGTCTAATCATCCGTATGATAATATAGTTGATGAGGTCGTATATTCAGACAATAAGACGATTGACGTGAATATGACTGAATGAGTTTGGATTTTTAAGTCTGAACCATTTGTTAGTTCTATCCTTAAGCCGATTATGTAGGGTATGGGTAAGCTATGATAACATAAAACAAATTTTTTTCTAGCATTTCTCAAATTAAGAAATGCAAAAATAAAGAAAAACGGCTATGGCGGCCGATGGACCTGCGCACTCATTGTCATCGGCCTTTGGACCCTTGTGCTTATCAAGGGTGGCGCCAAATCCACACACTCGTCATCATTGGTTGCTGGACCTGTGCGCTCGTCTGTAGCAGCGCGGGATCCACGTGCTTGTCAGCAGCGGTCGACGGATCCGCGCACTCATTGACAACGATGTTGGATTCGCGAGCTTGTCATCGCCCTTCACCGGATCCGCGCGCTTGTTGTCATCACTCTCCAAGCCACTGAGATGAAGGAATCCAGCAAGAGGAGCTCGTACACTCCATCCATGATGCTCGAGTAAGGTGGAAGGAGGAGCCATGGGGCAATTTTGTCCGGAGTAGCGCATGTAGCTTTTGGTTGAGAGTGATATTTTAACAAAAATTGTATTTGAAAAAACCCACTTTTAACATGGTGACATGGTGTAATTCCAATTTTTTCCAAGGAAGAAGGGGTAGAATTCGGAGAGTGCTACGGATCGGACGTTCGATATTTAGCAAAACATCGGGTGGTGCTTCACTGTATTGTTGCGAAATGTTTCACATGTTGCACTACTCGATGAAAAATATTTCAACAACAATGTTTCAGATGTTTCATCAATTGGGAAAAATTGTTTCATTGCTTGAACAAAAATGTTTCAAGAAATTAAAATGGTGAAACACAATCGAATCACACTCTGAAACATTTTGTTGTATGGTTTGAAACATTAAGTTTCATCTATTGATACATCCACGAATCACACACACAAGGACTGAAATATATGAAACACCATCCAAATACCCATTGAGACATTTTGATCCAACACAATTGAACACCAATTATGTGGATTGAAACATAAAAAAATTGTACAACAAAAGGTACCAGTTTAGACCCTTCTTCCTCCTCTCCGATGGTCGACTGTTGCCACGCTCGCCATCGGAGCTCTCTTTTGCGTCACTAATGGCCTGTGGTCCGCTGCCGTCGTGCCTCGCAGCTGTTGAGAAAAGCCGAGGCTAACCCCGTTGCGGTCGAGGAAGCCGAGGCTGACCGCGTCACCGTCGAGCACCGTCGTCATCGTACCACGCTGTCGTTGAGGAAGACAAGGCTGACTGCACTACTGTCGAGGACGGAGAGGTCGTCGTCGTCATGGCATACGTCGTTGAGAAAGTTGAGGCCAACCTCGCTGCTCTCAAGGAAGTCGAGGCTGAGCTCGTCACGCCGTTAAGGCTGAGCTCATCGCTCTGTGCTACTGCCGAGCTTAGGTCGCTGCTGTTGTAGATAAGATATCGTAGAGAGGAGATAGAGATAGGGGAGAGAGAAAGAGGGGAAAGGTATGCTTGAGAGGATAAGGTTGAGGGATGTGGTAGAGAAATACTGACAAGCGTGGGACAGTGTGTCGTTCGATATTTGAACTCATGTCGGATGACTGATATAAAGCGCGGTAGAATCCATATGGGACGGATATGGCGTAGAATCCATAAGCGTTTTCTTATATTATAAGATAGAAAAATAGAAAAGAATAAAAGGGGGAAGACTTGGGCCACCGCTTACCCTAACCCCCTGGCGACGGCGGCCGATCGACGTCGACGAAGTCAGGCGCTCCGGTCGCCCCTGGATTTGAAGCTCCCGTGTCCGTGTGGAGGCAATGCTAGCGCGGGTGTTTGGCCTCGTGGGCAAAGCATGGAAGCGAACGCCGAGTATGTCCGTCGAGGCTTTGACCTCGCCGCGCCGCCGCTCCCAGATGCCACAGCAACAGCTTTGTCATCTCCACGGCGGCACGCCGTCACAACGGCAAAAGTTCCCCGAGGAACAGCGCCCGGTACAAAATAATAGCGGGTAAGATTTATCTCTCTCTATGCCTATTCGATTGGTTGGAACAGATGCCCCAGTAGGTAGGGTCGAATTTCTGTGTGGTTTGGAGTAGGTGAACTCATGTTCTTCGGGATTTTTGTTAAATCTCATGGGTTAGGTTATTCATGATAAAGAAAATGGGAAAGAACAGGCAACAATCTTTCCAACCGCAACCTGATTATTTTGCTACAGAGGAGCTCCGCCAATGCTGGACTATATCCGAACAGAACTTAAGCACCGTAGTAATGTCAACATGGAGAATTCAGCTGTTGCTGCTGTCGACTCTAATGGATAACCTTGCTCGCTTCTGATCTTCAATCGTGACCTAAGCTTTGTAAGGTTATCATGCTGAATTAGTTGTTTACATTCAGGGATACTGTTGAGGGGAGTTTTGACCAGAGGTTTGCAACACTGAAGAGCATTGGGGAGGATCGTGTCAACGATCGTGAGCTTAAGTTACTGCTAAAGAAGAAACCTGCCCCCATTTGTTATGTTTGGTGTGATCCGTGCCCCTGGATGCACATTTCTCAGGTATAGGAGCACATTTTTTTGGTAGCTCTCTTAGATGCTACTTATTGAAACTGATAATTATCTTTGATTAGATGATTCATATCTACCATACTAGCGCTGCTAAGAAAAAACAGGGATAGCTTTATGTAGATGCGCTCTTTAGTCTGTAGTGTCGTTAAAACTAATTTTTGTGATGCATAAATATGTTTCAATGCACTGCAACCTCATCAGGAATAACTTGAAGTTTGAAAAAAACAGTGCCTAAGTGTACAATCATTTGGGTTGCACAACAATCCAAAAGAACGCTACGATTTTACGTGTGTACATCCTTTGGATTCAGTGTGTAAAGTTGAAATAGTGTGTTTCGTAAGAAAAGATGCGGTGTCTTATAATTATCATTAGGATTCTAAAACATTTATATGTCTTCTGCATTACTGAAATATTCAGGAAAAAAACATCTTTTGTTCTTTATGTGGTCACTAATCAGTTGTCGATGGTTGTGCTTTGGCACAAACGAAATCCATAGACCAGACAATAACAATAACTGCCAATTATTTTTATGCGCTTCAAAATTGCAACTTATTGAGAACATCCTTTCCATGGTTCCACCAAAGTGAAGTCAGAGTTGATTCTGATAGTACCATCAGCTTGCTATTCACAATTAACTTTTTGTTCTGTCTCTTTTAGTTAGTTACAACAAAGCCACCAAGCTTCTTTGTAAGCAAATAATGTCGCATGAACCTTTTGTCTCAATGGCATAGCCCTGCTGAGAATCACAACTGAATTTGTCTTATGACTGATCAAATCAGAAGGATACGCATTAACAAAACATGTTGAGAAGAAATAACAGCAGTGCCCATTGTTAATCTACTTTCCAGAGGCATCTTGTTCTTCTATCCAGATTAGCCTAGGCTGTAAGTTGTCCAAAAGACAGGAGAAACATTCCCTCTTAAGTTGGGGTCTCAACTGTGAGTGACAGTCCAATGTAAATGAAAAAAACTCATTTTTCATCTACTCAGTCCAGCAAGTAGAGTCATATTATCTGGGCATAAGTTAAGAGGGACTGGAATATTTGGAATTATTCACGTTAAACCTTGAAATCAAAAAATATTTGCAAGCTTCCTTTGAGAAACAATAATTTATTTGTAGATGCTCTTATAACTATCGAGCCATTATCATTTCAGAAGATGAGAGAATGAAGTGTCCCTTCATGTCCATATTTAAGGGAAATCAATCCTGATGCATATTTTTATTCAATAAATCCTGTAGAATCACCTTCCAGAACAAAGAGCAGTGGTGAGAGTTGGTGACCTTGTCTTGTCATAAAATTCTTTTGCAATTGAATATCTTTCCTTGAACGCCATTCAGCAAACAGAAAAGGTACCTGTATTCAGGACTTGACTGACCTCCAGTTCTAGGAAACCTTTTTCATTGTGTACTAAATAAATTCTCCTGCTTGTTAAAAGTTTTGAGCACCAGGTGCTCTGTTATCTTTTGGTATACACTACTATACCATAATCTCATGCAAAAAAATAGGTCTAATCTGCTGATATTGATTAAACTGAAGTGAAATTTTATTGGGCTGTAATTTTGCTGTTCTTCCATGTATGTATTCCTGATGACATTAGTGTAAAATTTAACTTTTAGCAAACTGCACTATTCAGTTCATTCATTGTTCATGGCTGTTTTAGTTTACTGTCTTAACATTTGAAATGATGTCACTATTCCATTTAAATTAATGTTGACACGTGCAAATTGTTCAAATCTGTAATGGGATGTTCACTAGTGTATGGATCTGTTCTTGTTCTGCAGGGGATCATGAAGACACTCAATGTTAATAAAATGGTTGAATCTGGTTTCAAAGTTAAAATCTTAATGGCAGACTGGTTTTCCCAGATGAACAGTGAGATTAGTGGCAATCTAAATAAGATGCGGACTGTTGGCAGGTACAATATTGAGATGTGGAAAGCAACTGGCATGGCTCTTGATAAAGTAGATCTAGTCTGGTTGTCAGATGAAATACGTCAACATGGTGATGAATACTGGCCAATTGTCATGGCTATTGCAAGGACAAACAATGTGCGTAGAATAAGAAGGTATATTCTTGTTTGAATCATTTGAGTTTTCAAGGGTTATTTCACTGGAGAGCCTTCTGATTGAGCATCGGATGTTGGATCAGTACATGCAGGTCCTCTTATTACTGTTTACCTAGCAGATTTTGTGGGAGTAGAAAACCTTATCCGATTGGAAAATTAAATGTTGATGAGATTTTTTACATTTGCTTGCAGTGTGCTGGCATATTATTTCAGAAGGTATGTTTAATGTACCTACTACCTCTGTTTGCAAATGTGTTGCTATTGGTATGTTTCAGTTAATTTATCGCTAACTGGTAATATATTAATAACTTCTGGAAATATCAGGAGCTAATTTGTTAAATGTGCAAAAGTAGTGGCGGTGGGCTGGTGGCAGAACCACCACCACCACTGTTGTCTTTTGTAGTAGTATAGATTAATATAGTTTCTCTACTTCACATGCTACACAAGCTTTAACTTGAGAGAGAAATGGATAACCTTAGAGGGAGGGACGGCTGTACCTATGCTTTAAACATAGTAGGGACAAACGAAGGAAGCAATTAGTGTAGTTCTATTAATATAGTTATTGACTATGCAGTCCAACCCTGTTTGCTTCCCTTTGATCTTGCACCTCATTAATTCTTGTACACAAGGCCTATTGATATAACATACTCCTCTTTCTTTTGGTTTCAAATATAAATTATGTATTTGTTCACTTTCACTAGACTGATTGTTTTGAAACTTCTGTGCAACCAATTCTGTGATTGCCATATCAAGTAAAGTAATAGTGTTCGAATAGTGTCACTAGGCTTTTGTAACGGACTTCTTTAAAGCTTCTTGTAATGTATAAATACATTATCAACTGCAGGCAGACATATGGCTGTTGGGAATGGAACAGCATGATGCCAACTTATTAGCTGGACAATATTGTAAGCATTTCAAAAAGAAGAATAAGCCAATTGCTGTTTTGGACAGTATCTTTTCACTTTTATATGCATTGTTCCAAGTTGTTATGTGTGCATGTGCTTTTGGTATTTGGTTCTTGGATGGTGGTACTTACATGCTAAAGACATTTGCACAAGGTACATGCACCAAAACATACTCGGGTGCACATCCTTAACTCAAACTACAGATATGCTTCCTAATTTATTACAATACCCTCAAATGGAGAACAGGAGGCATCCAGCTTGGGCTATCTTCATGGAAGATGATAAGGTTTTACTACCTTTATACTCATCCTATATGGTGCCAATCCTGCTTATATATTCTGTTCGTTGACTTCGTTCCATACTTTTTTTTATTGCAACATAAGTTTACCTTGAACCCGCTATTATATGCTTAGGCAATAAACTCATCTTGATCCAGAAGATGAGTAACAAGAGAAGACTCCCCATTCTTTGTTTGAAATGAAGCGAACTTTGTTCTTATGCTGCAACAGATGATTATTAACCAGTTTGTTTTAGCTTTTTTGTTACTTGAACCTATATGTGATAATTATTATGTTATTTAACATTTCGAGCAGTTCTGGTATGGGTTTTGGTTTTGTCAATCAGTGTGACCATAGAGTTGTGGAAATATGCTACCTTAGGCAGCTCATCGTCTGATCGATGTTTTGGGGGAATCATTAGTTATTGTTTGAAGGTTGACAATGGAGATTGTTCAATATTTACCTGTTGTATATTTCAGGACAAGATATGTTTTAAAATGGAAAAAGCTTTCTGCCCTCCAAAACTAGCAGAAGGCAATCCATGTTTGGAGTACATAAAATATATCATCTTACCTTGGTTTGGAATGTTTGAGGTGGTCCAGAAGAAAGGGAATGGTGGCAAAAAGTAAGAAGTTGCGGAGTCACTTCTGCAGATTTATCGACAAATCTTTATTATGCAATTCAACAGTATAATGTACAACTGTTTTGTCCTGTCAATGCCATCAATACCTAACAATTCACAACTAAATCATATAACGTAATCATGCATTATATTTGTATGCTTTTATTCTATGGTTTGTGATAACTTCTATCTTGTTTAGGACTTTTCTGAGCATGGATGAACTTACAGCTGATTATGAAAGTGGCGCTCTGCATCCTGCTGATGTGAAGCTGGCCCTTGAAAAGTCATTGAACGAGATATTGCAGGTAATGCTTTTGTCTGTACATATATGTTCTGATTTCCAGTCATCCATCTCTTGCTGGATAAGTTCTGCCATTTTCCTTCTCTACATTCGCTTATAATGAGTACTATTTTGGTATTAATGGATCATCCACATGGAAGATTCTGGAAATGTTACATATTCCAATTGACAAACTAGTGATAAACTAGAAATGCTAGAATCATGCTTCACATAGAGTGAGGTGTTCCATTCCACAGAGGTGTAAGATGAACAATTTTACTGTGACTTCAAATGACACTAGTTTAAATTCGGAGTGACATGCTGCCAAAAGTTTGTCCATAGAAAGGAGCAAGAAAATGCATAGCAACAAAGAGCTCATCGGAGTTGTCCAAAGCACGCCTATTTTCAAAATGTCTTTTCTCGATAACTAGCTTTGTACTCCTCTGTCCTTATCTGTGTTGAATTGGGGTTGGTTGGGAGGTGGAGGAAAGCAGGGATCCTCTTTTTCTGGATAGTGTGTTGCCTCACAACTGATTAGCACTGAGTCGAGCAATTTTAGGGTAAAATAAAATGCTAAAAATACTTTTCGGTAATAACAACTAGCTTGAACCTAAGCTGATTGACAAAAAGTGCATGTTTGGGCAATGGAGGACCCATCTCGACACATAATCTGGAAAAGGATAGGTTCTCCTGGGTAGTTGTCAATAATCAGTGAATCAAGTTGATTCGCAGTATGAAGCTTGCCACATTACGGAAAGATGGATTTTGACAGAAACCACAGCTGTTCTTAACTGGGATTACTTAAAATCGTCCTTCCTCACATGCTAATTCTGCTCTTCTCATCGAAGTAGAAAGTAACTACTAGGAAAACAAACATGACAAACAGGAGTATTTGTTTTCATTTCCCAAGAATGTGGCTCAGTTATTCCAATGGCCGCTAATGCGTGGTTTTTTTTTTCCCTGGCAGTAATCCATTTTAATGTTTCTTGATGAGTTGCTCTAACATGAAAAATATTATGAATTGGATCGTCTATATTGTGGTGTAGCAACCATACATGAATAGTGTGATGTGCTATGCTGTTAGTGATACACATTATTTCAGAACCATTTTTATGGTAGATTTGTACTTTATTTGTAACTTGCAACTTTCTGTTAACATCCAAAACTAGTATCGGAGCATGTGAAAAATTGATTTTAGAATTCTGTAATTAAAAATATTGTTAAAAAGAAAACACACTTGTTAAAAAAAATTGTTGGGCTGGTGAACCAATTGCTTGGACTACAAAATAGTATTTTGGGGATTTTAACAATTATAGGAGTCCATTTCAGAACAAGCATCAAAATACCATTTCAAAAATATGTCAAATGAGTAATAAAAAAAGCAAGGGTGTAGTTATTGCAACATTTCCACTCTCCCCTTGCTTCAGTAGCGGAAATGAGTTTAAATAATTATAGCATGCCATTTATTAGAGCTATATAGTGCCATCTCCATTAACTTTTTATTAGACTTATTGATTTCTTGGTTTCTACACATGGAGATTAAAAAAATATTATGAAAGGATGGAGTAGTTTATTTGTATGTTCAGTTTTTTCAGTCTCGTTCATACCATAATATCTTTTTCTTTTTCTCAATTGGTCTTACCATTTTCATTTTGTTTCAAGCCTGTTCGTAATCACTTTGGAAGGAGTGGTGAAGCAAAGGATCTAGTGGAAGCTATCGGGGTAATATTTTTTTTTTATCAAATTTGTTGGTGGTTACAATTTGTACATAGTCGAAACAGTCTGCTTAGTGTAGTTGTGATGTTGAGGCAGATAATTTTCTCATTCCTAGGGGAAACAATCTTGGGTCCAAGCTATTAAGCTGGAGATTCGTATATTTCTAGGAGAACAATTTGCCTCTCTCTCTTTTTTTATAAAAAAAAAATCAAAATGACCAGCTAGTTGTCGGATGAGACTGATACTATGGTTCAAGGCCCTTAATTTGATGGCCAACCTAACCAACAGTTGTGATGATGCCAAATTGATATTTACGTCTATTGATCTCTTAGCTAGCCTATGAATTAGTTCTGAAATAAATTTTTTTAGCATACTTCCGGGATAATTTAGGGGCTTATATATGAGTTGGGTAGGGTTCTCTAAGACACAGTGATAGGTTTGAGTGTTATTAGTGAAAACATATAATATAGATCCAGCCCATTGGTTAGTACTTCCTCTGTTTCACGTTTTGACATTTTGGGTTTTGAAGCATGGATCCATGTATGTGATTCATATATGTCGAAATTCATATGGATGTTAGTAAATTTAAACGAGAGATGGAGAGGCCAAAAAGTCTTATAATTTGGAATAGAGATAGTACTTCCTCCTTTCCATATTATATATTATAAGACATTTTGGATTTATCCTAAGTCAAACTTACTAATGTTTGATAAAGTTTATAGAAAAACTTAGCAATATCAAATTAATTTAGTTAAATCCTCCATTGAATATATTTTTATAGTATATTTGTTTTGTGTTGAAAATGCTACTTTATATTTTTCTATAAAGTTGGTAGAACAAAGCCAAAATGACTTATATGGAATGGAGGGAGTACGATTTAGCCTCTATTCCAAACCCAAGGTATAAACGGATTGGGATAAATGTTTGTTTGCTTTTGAACCGGAACAAGGTATGGTAGGCTAGGCATAAGTTTGGGTTGAGTTCAGTTGGATTTGGATTTTGAATGGCAATGCCGTGCTATGTTGGGAGTTTGATCTTGCGTGGTAGACGGGCTATGCTAATCGTTACCAATTTGCCCAAACCATAGCTCCAGAATCTGGTAGCCCCACACAGAGCTTTGCTGGGCACCATGTTAAGCGCTGCCTATGTATGAGCTTCATTCCAGTTACCAATTTGCGACTGTTGATTTGTCTGTTTGAAGTTAACTACTCCACCTGCCTATGTTGTTTGTAGTACACTGTATGACCCTGCCACTTTTTTTGTCCTTTTCTGCAGGAATGCTACGGTGCTGACTGAGATTACATGTTCATCCTTGGACTTAGGAGTAGTGTTGTTATCTTTAGCCATGTAATGAACAAATCGATCCTTATCTGTGAGCTTAGCCTCAGATGTTCCTTTTGTGCCACAGGGTCATCAGTTCACTGCTTGCTCTTTCCTCGTGGGTGTGTGTGTTAGAAGGGTGTCTTTTTATCTTTTTCCTGATCACAGCCTTCCAAGGTTGTGTTTCTTGTATTTTTTTCTGCTGTATTAAATATGTAATCTTGCGCTGTCTCGTGTGGTTTGTTTCAAAAAAAAACAAGGTCATAATTTAGCAACATCCTGATATTTTAGAGTTTCAGAAACAATGTATAGTGGCAGTTTCTACTCTATGCGTCCACTCGATCTAATAGTGAATTCGGATGAGAAATTGTTGGCATCAAACCGATCAAACTTTTCTATTGAGACGACAACGCCTATTCGAGAGCTTCAACTCATCACATGATAAGACAGCTCTTTCCGTGCGGACGTGCTGCAGCTATTTATGTAAAAGGAAATTGGGAAGTTGTTTCAAAAATAGAAATTAGAAAAATAGTTTCAACCACACACAAGAGAGTGGAGGGATGTTCATCGATTCTATAGCGAAAAAAGATTTGTTGTCCGACGTGAATGCTGGTGCCACCATTTCCAGTGGAAGCGATTCGTATCATTGTTTAGGCTGATGTGAAGGGACCCGGGGCTGCCATCTGAACTCAATCTGTGGATAGGATTTGCAAGCAAAAAAAACTGTCGCAATCCTAAAATAGTTCTGGAGATTTTGACTTAGGTTCCGTTACCGTTTGAGTAGGGGTTACTGTACCATGGCAGTAAGCTAGCCTGGTAACCATAGTAAACCGAGAAAAAAAATACCCTTTTTTTAAAACTTAGTTAGGATACTGGGCACTTACTGTGGCCGTACCTAGAATAAGTCCATTTAGCGTGGTAATGGGTGGTGTATAAGGGTAACCTGTTTTCACCCATCAAGAGATGTAGTTGTCAGAAGCAGAGATTGATGAGGACACAACTAGCTCAGATATAACCATGACTACCTTGTGTATTAATCAGCCAAAGGTTAACCAGTTCTACATAAGATTTACTTGTTATATTTTTGAACATACGTTGCTACACAATGAGTTTTGTTTGTTTTCGTTTGTAGAGGTACTTGCTTGGATGAAGGAAAAGAAGCCGAGCATAACGAATGCATGGAATATCAAAGAAGTTGATTGGGGACCAAACCAAGACCTTCTCCAAGTCGACTTCGGGTGCAATTCGGAGTCCAGAACCAGTCTGCACTAAAACGGGTGCCCAGGTCGCATACGTGCTCGGATTGGGATAATCTTCAATGGATGAAGAATGGAATCGAAGAAATTTTCAAAGATAGTATTGAAAGGACGAAGAATAGAATCGATGAGATTTTCAGAGATACCAGGAATAATAATAATATTATGATGCCTTCAACTAAGTCTGAGTTATTATAAAACGAACGTAATGTTCTGCCTATTGTTTTGGATACTAATATTTTGCAGGCATCTGAGAACAACCAAGGTGAGGAGGCAGAGAAGACAGACGAAGAAGAAAAAGATCTATCCATAGCTCCATGCATGTTTGAGGAATGTTTAATTGACCAAGCACCTATAATTTCTAAAGATGAGAAAAAAGGTAATGATAATGTTGCTACAACTACTCAAGGTATGCATAGTTATGATGTGCCGACTATGTCCACTACTTATGCTACATTAGAGCAACCCATAGAAATACCTTTGTCACAAAATAATTCGCTTGATGTTCCTTGTGATAAAGAAGAGTTGTGCGATGCTTCACTTATATCCATGCCACAACTAGTGAATAAACATGTTAGTTCTATAGTAGTGCCACCATGTGTTGAGTTTAAATATGTTATTCACATTGCTAGCGAGAATGAAGAACTTAAATTGCTATCTTCTTTAAATATTTGGGGTTATATTCAATTTGATGATCTTTGTCCACTCAACTGTTTAGAGACAAAATTATTTGCTAGATTTGAATTGCCATGCCCTTCTGATGTAATTTTTCATGTTATTGGCAATTATGATAGTAAAGGAGAATATAATGTGCATCGAGTATATATTTGTTCGGATTTGACTATACCTCCTTTTCATGATGAAATGTATTGTCTAGAGGACCGCATGTGTATACGTAATTCTCTATCAAGTTCCTCTAGTTGTTTAAATGAGTTACAGGTTGGTTTGCAAGAAGGGGAGTGTTGTGGTTTTTCGACTAAAAAGATTTCAGGATCTAACCATATGGCCATCAAGACATGTTCCTCATCGAATGTTGTGATAGATAAATATAAGTTCAAAATGCTCCATGATAAGATGAAACCGAGGACGGTTTCCAATCAAGAAGGAGAGGATGATGAGGACACAACTAGCTCGGATATAACCATGACTACCTTGTGTATTAATCAGCCAAAGGTTAACCAGTTCTACATAAGATTTACTTGTTATATTTTTAACATACGTTGCTACACAATGAGTTTTGTTTGTTTTCGTTTGTAGAGGTACTTGCTTGGATGAAGGAAAAGAAGCCGAGCATAACGAATGTATGGAATATCAAAGAAGTTGATTGGGGACCAAACCAAGACCTTCTCCAAGTCGACTTCGGGTGCAATTCGGAGTCCAGGACCAGTCTGCACTAAAACGGGCGCCCAGGTCGCATACGTACTCGGATTGGGGTATTCTTTATATGGATGGAAAGCTAAGAAGATAACCTTTCCAATGGTTCTGGTCCCATGTCCAAATTCATTACGAGTCATCGGGAATTGACCGAACAAATTGACGTTCAGAATTTGTCCCGGCGCTGCGACGCCGTATTTGGGCCTTTGGCCCGTGTATCGTGTTGGAGCCCATTAGGGTTGCGTCAAGGGGTGCTTGCACGACCCTAAACTCCATATATCAGTAGCCGTCGCTATCTTTAGGTTTTGGGGTTTTGCTTAGATTAATCTGTCAAGAACAGTTTCGCCGCTAGATCGATTTGTAAGACCCCAACTTGTGAGCTTAATCATTCATCTGCAATTTTGATTGTATTCTATCTCGTTCTTGTTTGTGTTCTTCGATTGGCAAACAGGGATTAGCCTTCTCGGCGAGGTCACCCGCGTTTCGACACGGGTGATAACCAGAGGAGACGTGGTGCTGCGATTGCGGGGCTCAAGAGCGTGCGCGTTCAAGAAGCCGGATCGATTTGTGTCGCGACTCCATCCAAATCGTTGTTTATCAGAACCTTTCGGAAGGTCGGGAACTCTAGTGCACATCAGAGATCCCAACTCATATAAAGAAAAGTTGATGTCAGAAGCAGAGATCCCAAAGATCATGAGACACTCCAGAAAAGCTTTGATCATGCAGCTTACCAGGGTCACTACAACAAAAAACCTTATGTAGAGACACTTTTGTAAAGACAATTTTCAATGCCTGTAAAATATAGAGTTTTATAGTCTAGAGACATTTTTTAGAGGCACTTTCTAAATTGCCTAAAATACTTTTACTCTAGAGACATTTTAGAGACACTTTTATCATACTTTATTAAATTTATCTTGTAGAGACATCTTTTCGGCACTTTAAAATTTGTCTCATATGTAAAGGCATTTTCTTGAGACATTTAAACCTATGTAGAGGCACTTTTCCGAATATTAATAAATACTAAGTAACTAGATATAAATAACACGAGGCATATATTTATAAGTAATTATATGAGGTTGAGATGGTTAGTGCATTGAAGGTAAAAATGGTCTACTCAAGAGGTCATGAGCTCAAGGATTGGTCAGGAATAATATTTTCTCTTTTTTCACATTGATTTGCTATAGTTGCCGCACAATTTAATGCCTCTATAAAGTGCCTCTATTTGAAATGTCTTTTCTTGCTAACCGTTGAACATTCACCTTTTATAAATGGAAGGTGAATTTTCATCTCTCGAGAAAACATCCTCTTATTTTTTACATGCCACCTAAATTATCATAAAAACACTTTCCCGGCATAAATGTGGATTTAATTTGTTCATATGTTGGAATTGGGCTAGGGATAAGGGGGTTGGGGTGTGAGGT
Organism: Oryza officinalis; assembly: GCA_008326285.1. NCBI lineage: Eukaryota > Viridiplantae > Streptophyta > Magnoliopsida > Poales > Poaceae > Oryza > Oryza officinalis. The sequence continues at coordinate 12,923,909 of BDMV01000006.1, read as the reverse complement.
CTCACTGGCACACGAGGTTAAAGGCACCTTTGAATCGTAGGAATAAAAACATAGAGCAATAGAAAAAATACAGAATTTTGATAGAAATACAAACATAAAACATAATACTACAAAACACAGGAATAATATTTTCTCTTTTTTCACATTGATTTGCTATAGTTGCCGCACAATTTAATGCCTCTATAAAGTGCCTCTATTTGAAATGTCTCTTCTTGCTAACTGTTGAACATTCACCTTTTATAAATGGAAGGTGAATTTTCATCTCTCGAGGAAACATCCTCTTATTTCTTACACGTCACCTAAACTGTCATAAAAACACTTTCCCGGCATAAATGTGGATCTAATTTGTTCATATGTTGGAATTGGGCTAGGGATAAGGGGGTTGGGGTGTGAGGTCTCACTGGCACACGAGGTTAAAGGCACCTTTGAATCGTAGGAATAAAAACACAGAGAAATAGAAAAAATACAGAATTCTGATAGAAATACAAATATAAAACATAATACTACAAAACACAGGAATGACTATTTGATTGGATCACAGAAAAAACACAAGAATTTTAGGAAAGATAAAGACTCAAATGAAACTTCTTATGAGGTTCTACCTTATGTTAAATTTTCTTCAGAACTTATATGAAATGAGACATTCCATAGAAATTTTATAGAATTTCATAGGATTCATTCCTTTGATTGAAAGGGCTACAAGGATTTAGACAGATTCAGTCCCTCTCGATGAGAGGTAATACTCTACTCCTGTTTGAGGATTGTATCTACTGGGTCTTGTATTGATCTGACGATCTTGGAAAAAGTTATATGTGGTTCTGTCTCTAGAAGGCTCCCTGGCCACCTTATATAAGTTGGGGGGTAGAGTTACAAAGAGAAAATCTAGCCAAACACGACATCAGTTTCCTAATCTATTACATGGTAGTACTAAATTCGGATTCTAGGTCATGCCATAGAACACAAGCAATATTATGATCGAGTCCTACTCAATTATATAATATATGGATCTAGCTTACCTTCTATCTTTAGTTAAATATAGAGACCGTGTGGGTACCCGGTACTCATATTCTCCACAATAACCCCTGAGACTCTCACAGTCGAAAAGATAATATTCTCTCAAACCAAATTAATCCAAAGCCAAGTGCTTCAATCATCTTCGCCATAGTCTATCGAGTGCTTTTATCAAATCAAAAGGCTACGAAGAGCTGAAAAAATTTCAAAAAATAACCAAGAATATATACTCCAACTATGTGGTTAGTTGAACAAACTAAGCATATAGTCAATGAATAAATAATCTAACCAACCGAGTGGTTTTTGATAATTATAGTCAACCAAATGACTTAGTATTAATTTATAGCATATGCGGTGTGAATCCCCGAGTAACATGACCCGAGTGATATACCGACTGCATAAAATATAATGTACATAGCTCTGGGCCGACCACAGCTTAAAAATATAATGTGTGTAACCCTTTTGGCTAAAGTATGTCGATCTGTAGTTATGTGTATACAAGTTCTTGTTCCTTCTGATGTCATGATGTGAATGTTTTTAAGTGTTAAATAGAGAAATCTTGCTAGCTTGTTGTGCAACTTGTGGTTTTGTAGCTTTGTTAAAATTATCTATGGATTGAGATATTTACTGTGAGACTCAGTGGGTATCCGTCGGGTATGCCTGTGCCCAACAGGCATGGCCACGGGTATGAGATTTTGCCCGATAGACTTTACGGGGTTAGGTCGGGCGCGGGCACATGTATCTTCTTCACATTTACAAGGAGTGTGGTTGTAAAGTGGATGCATGGTTTCACATTTACAAAATGGAATTGGGGCCAGGGTTCAAGGTAAGAAAAGTTGACTTCACCTTGTAATTATAAGTCCTTTTCAAGGGGATGCCAAGGATCGATTTATAGCCTAGTCCTTTTCATCTACTTCTGCATATACGCCTGCAAAGAAAATTTCTGAGCGTCAAACGTAAAAGTTGTGCTAAGCTTCAATTGGATTTATTGTTCATGATGAATCAGTCCATTCTGTTCTTTACTCGAGACATTTTTTTTGTTGAACCTCAGCACACGGTTCTGCATTAGTAGGATTTATGGTGGGAAGATATAATACCGTTATGTCCGTAATTCACACATCAGTACATCACATGGTGCCCAACGGCTTGCACCGTTGACCCTTGACCGTTAATAATGTATCATCCTTCTAGATCTGTGTCAAAATCTGAGATCATTATTAATTGGAATAGTGTCATAGTGTTCCCTCTTTTGTTATGGTCTGTGCTAAGAACATCTTTAATTCTCTATAGTTGCACCACAAGAATAAACACACACAGGCGCACACCCTATATATCCCTGTGAACACTAACAAGAGACTTATGTCATTTAACACTAAAAAAAATTAAGCTATAAATTAAATACGGACATTTATGTTAAGTCTAGAACTTAAATTCAGATAAATAGATTATATCATTAAGGTCCTAACCAGTTGAGCTAATCTTTTACCTTGTGCTGCACAAACCAAAGAAAAAAGTGTTAGACACTCCTACTACTCAGTTGGACTAGTTTTTGCTATCCATATTGCTACTTGCATGGACTAGAATTTGCAAAACTTATAAATTTTGACCAGTTTTTGTTACTAAATTGCTGCAGCTTGAACCTGTGACCCACCGTAAGTGAGAAGCAAAGGAGAGAGAACTCCATACGGAGGAAAACAGAGGAGATGAAAGATTGGACGCAGCGGCGGGCAGTAGTTTCCGGTCATGGGGCAACGGCACCCGAAAGAAGTTGAAGCATAGAACCACACCACTATACGAGGATGCTAACGAAGCCTGAATTAAAGTATCATTCGCCTTGTTTCTGTTGATTAAGCGTAGCTTGCGGAGAGCAAGTGCTTAGTACGGGGCATATATGTCGAGCTGCAACTGCACAGCAGACGCGTGCAATTCGTTGACTTGGCAAACCAATTGACCAATTGGCCTTGTCCTGGTAAGCACTTGATTTAGAGGTGAAAATTTACGGAAATTTTTTACTATTGATATTTTTTCTGTAAAAATAATAATATTTTTCTTTTTTATGTATATATAAAATTTAGTTTTCTAATTTTTGTCAGCATCATATTGAAGTTGTCGCTAAATAGTTAAATTTATAAATATGAAAAATTTTCGGCCACACTAGAACTGTTTTCATAATATTAATATACAAATTATATCGTTTTCAACTATTTTTATTCCTATTTGCATTATCAAATCATGATGTAGACATCAGAGGCATGTCGTGCTGCGGTGACGGGAAGCCTAATTAAGAAAGCGAAGAGATGATTAGGTGATGGACTCCTCCTTGGCCGCAAAATTGAGACAAGAACCGCGACACCAAGGTGGATGGTGAAGTGCTTAAAATGGAGAAAGAGGTGACGGTGAGGACTTGGTGTGTTGGAAAGATGAAACCGAGGAGTTAGTGCATAGGGTGACAACACTGGCAGCGGTGGGAGCAGCTAGTAGGTGAATCTAAAAAAAAATGTTGATAGGGTGTTCAAAATAAAACATAGGTAAAAATGTGTGGCTCAATCTATAATTAACTGTTATAATTAGTTTCGTTATGCTTGCGAAACGTGTGCGATCTGGTGAACATGCATGCAAGCACCTTCCTTTTATAGAAATCTTACTTGATTAAGTTAAACAAATTCTACCTGGTACATTTTTCGTCAGAACATACGATCTGACGCACATGCATGGAGGCATGCATCTTCCTTTTACTAGGAATCTAATCTAACTTGATTAAGTTAAACAAATCCTAGGCCCGTTTTGCATTCGAACCTACGATCTGACAAGTGAGGAACATGCATACAGCCATCTTCCTTTTTCTAATTGACCAATAGCCCGAGCAACATGCACATATATCATGCATGCACCTGATTAAACAGGTTAACAGCTTGGTGCTAATAGTTGACAAAGTACTGCCATAATATCTTAAATTTATTTCTAGATTCTATAAACTTATTTTAATATAAAATTATTGAACAAAATCTTATAAGTTTGATTAAAACTTATATTAAATGTTAAATACTTTTGAACTACAGAGAGTATAAATTATTGGCTGTCAAATATCGGTATGAACAGTTCTCCTAAAGTATCCTTTACTATTTACTATGTATGCATTTTCCAAGGAATGTATTCTTAAGAAAATAATTCCTTAAGGAATGTCCCCTCATATAAAATTCTCATAAATTTAATACAAATAGTTACAGAAATTTCTAAAAGAAATATTAACAATGTAAAGTATAATAACACCTATTACTCCACTAAAAATTAAATTCAAAATCAGCCTACACATTCAGAAAAAACCATAAATTTAGATGTAAATAGTAGCGGTACTGTTTATGCGTTAGATTTGTTTCTTTTTATTTCCTTGACGTGTGAGTTGAGTTTAAAGCGATATATGTATGTTGTATCAATATTATCAAATTTTTAAATATTTTCTATAACTATTTGGTGTTTAAACAAACGAGCATTTTATGCTGCACGCACTACTACAAAAACGTTCATCAGTGTCGGCATAATAGGTATCGGTTGAACAAAAACCGGCACCTATTAGTCGTTTATCGTCTCAATTATAAATTATAGGTGCCGGTTCGGGCGAAGAAAGGAATAGGTGCCGGTTCATAACAAGAACCGGTACCTATTTGCTTCAAATGGTGTCGGCTGAATGCTAAAAACCGACACCTATAAGATATGTGCCGGTTCGTAACAAGAACCGACACATATGTGGTTTCTTACCACGGAAGGAACTGATTATAGGTGCCGGTTATTTTTGTAAACCGGCACCTATATCCTTTGCACCTATATATATCTTCTCTCAGCACCGATGAGCTCATTTTGAGCGTCTTCGTGCGGCTCATGCAAACAGGGGGAGAGGATTTGCCGAAAAATTTTAAAAACATCAAGGAATTTGTATATTTTCTCATGTTTAAAGGTTAGTACATTTTCTCTAAGCAAGTTTTTTTCATTTGTGTGATTAATTCTTTATGGTATATATGCTTTTCTTATTTGTGATAGATAATGTAGACGTCTCTTGTTGAATTGGTCCAATATTTTGAGAAAATATAATGACTTATTGATTTTGGAGTAATATTGAGAATATGTTACTTGTGTCTATTTGTGTAATGTGGAGAGTATTAAATCATCGAGTATTTTACATATGAAAGATTAGTAACGATGATTTTTGATTGATTTACGGATTTAATCAATATATATATGTTAGCAGTTAATTTAAGAATTTTCGTAGGACCAATGGATGAAGGAGGGATGAACGGTGCGAAGCGTGGTACCTTGGAGTATGCTAGGGGAGTAACCAACTTCGTGATCGCGGCCACGAGTTCCCGATCGTTGAGCATGACGGAACATTTGCATTGTCCATGGGCTGATTGCAGGAACGAGAGACAGTTTCCTGCAAAACAAGTTCACGAGCATCTTCTAACAAGAGGTTTTATGCGTAATCACACATGTCAGGACAATCATGGTGAAGATGAGACTGACAGTGTGGACAATCATGGTGAAGCAATGCACGAAGACAATGTGGAGTTGCCTAGTGACGAAGGTGAATATGACAATCGTGAATCAGATGGTTTGGATCAAATGTTGCGCGATGGGGAGACAGCCTACAGCGATGACAAGCAATACGAGAAGTTCAAAGCCATCGTGGAGGACTCAAAAACACCGCGTTATCCAGGATGCAACGAGGAACACACCAAGTTACAAGTCGTCCTCTCGTTATTGCAGATGAAATCAACCAACGGCTGGAGTGACAAGAGCTTCATAGAGCTTCTGCAGCTGATCGGAGACCTCCTTCCAACGGGTCATGTATTGCCAGAAACAACATACCAAGCAAAGAAGGTTGTCTGTCCACTTGGGCTGGAAGTGCAAAAAATTCACGCTTGTCAAAATGACTGTATTCTATATCGAGGTAACTACAAAGACTTGGATACGTGTCCAGTTTGCAGAGCACCGCGGTATCAGGGTGGAGATAACGATGATGATGCTGATGATGGTAGTGGTGGGCCCGTTCTAAAGAAGAGGAAAGTGCTCGTTAAGGTTGCATGGTATTTTCCTATAATCCCTCGGATTGAGCGCCTGTATGCAAACAAAAAGCATGCAAAGATGATGCGGTGGCACGACGAAGACCGTAAGAAGGATGGGTTGATAAGGCACATTGCCGATGGATCTCAATGGAGAAAGATAGATAGAAAGTACAAATGGTTTGCATGCGAGATTAGAAATGTAAGGTTTGGGCTAAGCACAGACGGGATGAATCCATTCAGCGATATGAGCAGTCGGCATAGCACGTGGCCAGTGACACTTGTCATCTACAACCTTCCTTCATGGTTGTGCATGAAGCGCAAGTATATAATGATGCCACTTCTAATCCAAGGACCCAAGCAACCTGGCAACGATATCGATGTCTACTTCAGGCCATTGGTAGATGATCTTAAGTTACTATGGGACCGGGGTGTGCAGATGTGGGATGCATACAAAAGAGAGTACTTCACCTTAAGGGCAATGTTGTTCGTTACCATTCAAGATTACCCTGCGGCTGGCAACACATCCGGCCAAACAGTGAAAGGTGGTTGTGCATGTGTGCAGTGCATGCGGGACACAGCAAGCAGGTGGCTGAGGTACTCAGGAAAGACTGTGTACATGTGTCATCGGAGGTTTCTTCCTGCCGGCCACCCGTATCGTAGCAATAGAAGAGATTTCGATGGCACAGTGGAGAAGGGGACAGCTCCAATACACCGTACAGGCAGAGATATTTTTGAAGAGGTAAAAGATATAGAATGTATATTTAGTAAGGGGCATGGCAATAGAAACGCGACGGGCAAGACTGGTGAGAAGCCTCTTTGGAAGAAGAAATCTATCTTTTGGGAACTACCGTATTGGAAAGATTTGGATGTCCGTCACGCAATTGACGTGATGCACGTTGAGAAGAATGTGTGCGAGAGTTTGATGGGACTCCTGCTAAACATACCCGGCAAGACAAAGGACACGTTAAAAGCCCGGAGAGACCTCGCAGACATGAACATCAGGCCCGAGCTACATCCTCAAGAACGTCCCAATGGTCGCCAGTACCTCCCTCCTGCGTGCTACACCCTTAGTGCCGCAGAGAAAATAAGTCTGTTGGAGTGCCTGCAGGGTGTCCGGGTCCCTTCTGGTTACTCTGCAAACATTAAAAGACTTGTCAACATGAAAGAGAAGAAATTAGTGGGCATGAAGTCACATAATTGCCACATGCTAATGACACAACTTCTTCCTGTTGCTATTAGAGGCATTTTGTCAGATAAGGTTCGAAACCCAATCATAAAGCTGTGCTCGTTCTTCAACGCTATATATCAGAAGGTGATCGATCCAAGCACGCTAGACAAGCTCCAAGCAGATGCAATCATTACCCTTTGCCAGCTCGAGATGTGTTTTCCACTATCATTTTTTGATATAATGGTTCAGCTCGTGGCACATCTCGTGAAAGAGATAAAGATTCTCGGTCCAGTGTATCTGCATAACATGTGGGCTTTCGAGAGGTTCATGGGGATCATAAAGAAGTATGTGCATAATAGAGCTCGACCAGAAGGCAGTATCCTAGAGGGTTATGCAACAGAGGAGGTGGTTGAGTTCTGTATCGACTATATGGATTTGCATCCCATTGGTGTGTCGATGTCTCGACACGAGGGCAGGCTACTAGGGAAAGGGACACTAGGGCATAAGGCAATTTTCGCTCCTAGCCTAGAAACATTACGGCAAGCACATTTCGCAGTGCTCTAGCAGTCGGCTTTGGTGGCTCCATTTGTTGACATGCATTTTAACACACTCCGCAGCGAGAACCCAAGCAAATCAGAAGCATGGATAGCTAAGCAGCATAGGTTGAATTTTGGCGATTGGTTACGGAAGCATATCATGGCTATGAATACTGATAGTGACCAGCTGTATGTTTTGTCTCGGGGACCTGCGAGCACAATTCATTAATTCCAAGGGTATGACATTAATGGTTATACATTTTACACGAGAACACAGGATGCCAAGAGCTCGTATCAAGACAGTGGTGTCTGCATAGACGCCTTCAACAGTAATGGTGTAAAACAAACGTACTATGGCTATATAGAGGCAATCTAGGAGCTTGAATATGGACCGCTCAAGGTACCACTTTTCCAGTGTCAATGGGTCAAAATTCCAAGTGGTTTGAAGATTGACAAGTACGGAATGTTCCTTGTGGACCTAAACAATGTGGGTTATCAAGACGAACCATTTGTGCTCGCAAACTCCGTAACACAAGTATTCTATGTGAAAGACCCTTCGTCGGTGACTGATCACCACGTGGCTCTCCATGGAAAGCGGAGCATTATTGGAGTTGAGAATATCATTGACGAGGAAGGCTATGATCAAATCAATGAGCTACCACCTTTCGCGAAGGATATAGAAGAAGGTGAAGAAAGTCAAGAAGACGAAGACGAAGACGAAGACAAAGATGAAGACGAGGAGGAAGCCCCATATGTTCGCAGTGATCATGAGGAAGGAGTAATTGTGATCGACTTAGAAGTTGGAAATTGATTGTAATAAAGACATGAACAAACCAATCTTGGAACTCGAAACCTGTCGTCTTTTTTTACAATTTTATACTACTTACAACCTGCCGTCTTTTCACTTATTGGATGATTTTCACTAGATATTCCCAATATAAATAAATAGAAAATCGAGAACTAAGGCATAAAACGATAAAATCTTTAACCAATCTCCTCTATTTCCGTAAAAACCCCATAAGCGAAGGGCTAAACTAAAGTGGAGAATAGCCGAAAAAAGTTAAATTCCCCGTAACAATCGGATTGTACAATGCATATGGTTTGCTGCAATTTTGTAGTTCTCCCTAATCAAACCTGGGTTAATGGGTAATAGGTGCCGGTTTTTAAATAGGAACCGGTACCTATAGGGATAATAGGTGTCGGTTCCTAATACGAACTGACACCTATTACCAAATATAGGTATCGGCTTTTAATATACAACTGGCACCTATTTGTCCGCTATATATATCGTCCGATCCAGCGCCGCCATCGCCATCCCCTTAGCTTCCTGGGTCCAGCGCCGCCGCCATCGCCATCCCCTCCAGTGCCGCCGCCGCCATCGCCATCCCCTCCAGCTAGCGCCGCCAGCGCCACCGCCCGCTCGCCCGTCACTCCAGCGCCACCGCCCGCCCGCCCGTCCAGTTCCGCCCGCGCCACCGCCGTCGTCGACCTCCAGCTCCTGGAGCCGTGCCCTCCAGCACCTCCACTGATGACGTCCTCCACCGCCGTCCAGCGCCTGGAGCTGTCCCCTCCTCCCGGATCCCCCAAGTCCAGTGGCCGCCGGCGACGCCGCCCCAAGATCTGCTCCGCCGGCCCCTCGACCCTTTGATCTCCTCCGCCCCAAGATCTGGTACTGGATCATTAGTGAGATGCTCTTTGTGTACTATTTTTATTGGGTAGTGAGCATACAGCTTCGATTTGTTTTCTTTTCTAATTAAGCTTAGGTTGATATCTACATGCAAAACTAGTAAGTGGTGATTATTTTATATGAAATCAATCTATCAGTGGCCAGCTTAGCATACATGTTAATGGCAGTGAAAGTCTTCCCAATGGGCTAGATTTTGCGCTTTAATCTGGCCTTTGTTCATATACTATGGCTTTCTTGGTCACATCCAGTTAGCATGCAGATGCTGGTTAATATCTGCCCTACATCTGTACCGCGTTTTGAAAAAAAAAAGGAAAATAAATTTCGTTAGATTGCAGATGCAGATGCTTTCGTTATGCTATTTTTGCCTTGCCATTCACAGCAAGGATTGTGTGAATACCGAGTGCTATAGTGTTTTGTTTTCTCTGTTGCTATGTGCTGATCTTAATTTCTCTGTTTGAGTAAAATATTGTTTTAGCTCAGTTTGTGTGGAACTCAACAATGTAGATGAATTACATTGTAATAATTTCTCTAAATGGTACAATTGTATAAACATATCTAAATATAAACTGAAAATAACGAATTTATGCTTTTTAAGAGTAAATTGCTTGTCATGCATACTGAATGGGCTTTGACGTGCCATTCCTGTGCCATGTGAGCTATGCTCAATATATGTGGCAAGCTCTTATTTGGGCATGTAAAATGTTACGCTAATTCTAAAAGGCTCACACTCAAAAATAATTTTGTAGAGGGTTTATTTTCGACATATTAATTCTAAAAGGTTTAAATAATAAAGAAGTTCACTAAATTTTCATCTCATGCTTGCTGTTGTTCATATCAAACGCGCCCTTAATGCTATGGAGTGTACATCTGTACTTACTTAGTAGGGGTACTTAGTTTCTAGCTTAAATAAGTTGTGCTATGTGCTTAGGATTTCATGGTCCTATTTGTACTTTACCAAATTTTTGCTGGTTTCATATATCTTTCTTGTGGCTTGATTCATAATTTGCCTGCATCTGATATATTTTCTCTTCAAATGGCCCACACTACAATTTATTAGCAGACTATCAGGCGTAAAGTTATTGTCTGTGCAAGTACTAGGATACTATGTGTTCAGTTTAACATTTTTCTCTCCATGCTGCATGCAAAATTGACAATAGGCCTGCCTTAACCTCCTTAACCTCCTTTAGTTTTTCATTAGAAAATGTCACGGGAACAAGATAATAATAGGCCTGCAAATTCTGGACAAAGCGATGGTGGTAATGTTAGCCCAAGTGTCTTTCTAAACATAAACCAGCCCGGTGATAATCACGATAACATGGAGGTAAATTCGCCCATCTGAAACAAACAAATTTTTAAATTAGGTTAATTTATACCGTTCGCCCATACGAGAGCTGACTAATTTATACCGTTCTTTGAAGGAGGTTAATCCTTCCGCCACTGTGAACTCTGGGGACACTGGCGCTTCATCGTCAAGAAGGAGTAGAGGTCCAACCAAGATGCCCTCAGGCCTTTACACTATCACAGCGTTAGATCCAGATGGGAACCCTGTAGCTCCCGCATCAGTACTCACCCCATATTCCAATGCTATAGGTGCCATCGTGAATGATGACATCCCAATAAGGTACCGATACTGGAAGACCAGTGATCCAGATCAATTGGAGTGGAAGGTACCAGACAGAGACAAGGACCTTGCGTGGGACAAGTTGAAGCGGACATTCCAGTTCCCCACAGGTTCAGAACAAGTCGCAAAGCGGAGGGCCCTTGAGAGGATGAGCATCAGCTTCAGGAAGTTCAAGGCAGACCTTACCAAAAAGTTTGTGAAGCGGGGGCTGACACCCAATTTTGAAGATCCCAATTATCAAAGGTGTCGCCTTTTCTGGGATGACTTTGTGGCGTACAGAACGTCAGATGAGGCAAAGGAGGTTAGCGAAAGGAACCAGGCCAATGCGGCCAAAAACCTGTACCCTCATCGTCTCGGCCGTAGCGGATATGCTCAGAACGTAGACAAATGGCAAGCGAGGGAAGATGAGCTGTTGGAAAAGGGAATCGAGTTCGAGACAAAGGACTGATGCCAACGAGGCAAGAATTACCAATATGCCCGAGGGGCAACACTCTCGGATACAGGCAAGTTGGTACACAAGGGTCCCCAATCACAAGAACTGTCACGAAGGCTCCATGATGCCCATCAGAAGTCTTCCGAGGGTACTTTTGTTCCGAACCGGGAGAAAGATGAGCTGACACTTGCTTTGCAGAACGCTGAGCATCCGGGACGCACAAGAGGAGTAGGCCTAGTGCCATGGAGGGAAGGTTTTCCTGAAGACAGACATAAGTACCGGTCTCGAAGTTATAGAAATTCCATGGACCAGTCAGAAGAGATAAGGCAACTGAAGGAACGAATGGTGAGGATGGAGGCACTGCTAATGGCGGCGGGCCTCGAAAGGCAGGATGGGGGTGATGCTGATGCTGGCCGTGTAACCAGTCCAGCTGGAAGGAAAAGCAGTTGCGCTTCAACTGAGGTTCCTCAAGAACCGGACATGGCTCGTCACCCTGTGGACGTCATCACTGTATGTACTGCATGTAGGCTACATGTGCCAGTTCAAAACCTCACTATAGAGGTGGCACGTGGTATGACACATCCTGTAGTGGAGGGGGGAAGGATACACGGTAAACCGATACCAACTGGCTATTCAAGGGTTGAAGTGGAGGACGTGTCGCGTAGATACAGGGCTTTTCAGCTTGAGTTTGCTCCAGAGGAGGGGGTGAACACCCTTGGAGAAGCTGTCCACAACATTATACTGTGGCGCAAGCGTTTCATTGTCTTTCCTTTAGGAGATGGTGATGACGAGCCAAGCGATGGTGGGTCTAGCTCTGAAGGACTTGCTGTCTCCCCCCGAAGGATGCCAACTCCACCACCGTTGCCACGTAAGAGCCCGTCTCCTCAACCGGCACAACAATCTCCTCCAAAGGCAGCACATCAGAGCTTATCTTCTTTAAACCAGCCAAAAAAGAGGCGGTGCCTGATTAAAACTTCAGAAATGTCTGAACCACCATCTATGAAGAAGACCAAGAAAGCCTTATTTCCTAATATGTCGGAGCCTTGCTTGAATGAAAAAAATGAGATGGGTGAGAGCATATCATCCGAACCTAGACGTAAAATGGACAAAACAAAGGAGCCGACAAATCCGAAAGTGCCAGTTGCAGTACAGGACCACTTCCTTCGCATGGCAAGGCCACCAGCCCCGAAGAAACCTATTTCAGACTTCCAACACACGGTCAGGAAAAAAAATTACAAGCATTTTCCAAGGAAGAGTTCGCGAAAGATAAGGCCAAGAAGATTGAGCAAGAATTTTTAGAAGGTGCAGGGCTGAAGAGTTTGTCTGATGTGGACAATATTGCGAAGGCCCCGTTGGCAGCTAAGTTCAAGTTCGGTGATCCCTTGACTACCGATGAATATTGCAATGTCGTTGCCAATTGTACTCAGATGAGAAGGATGGAAGAGTGGTACTTACAGATGGCATAGGAAGGTAAGGAGATGTTTGCCGTTTTTTTACAGGGACGAGGACTTTCATCACGAGGATGGTATAATTTGGGTCCCATTTGGAGAACTATTTCAACTATACAATCTGAGAGAGCTAGACGTATCGCTACTTCAGTATGGGCATTGTAAGCATACTTGACCCCTCGCTAGTTTTTTTAAGCCGATATCCTTGTTGATGTCTAACTTGATTTTTTTATGCAGAATGGGGACGCTTGAATGTAGAGCAACCCATAACAAAGTAGGATTCCTCGATCCAGCGGTTGTCAATTCCACTAGGATTCATGAAGGCCCGCAGTCCCAGAAAATGGTGCTGGACTACCTGTACAACTCCTTTGTCAAGCTTCAGGAGATGAATACGATCCTTTTGCCCTACCACTTTAGGTAAGTGTGGCATTTATCGTTGTACCTCGCATTAGTACATAAAGATATTAATTGCTCTCTCCCTTTGTATGTAGGCCACCTCACTGGATCCTTCTTGCGATCCATTTAAACGATTCCAAGATTGTCGTCATGGATGGTTTGAGAAAACCGCGAGAGGTTTTTCAATCTGTCATTGACATCCTAAATAAGGCACTTCTGAAGTATAAGAAGAAGTGTGTTCGACACGCTCCATGTGCAAATACATTCCGGGTTTGCTGCCACCCCTGGTGCTCACGCCAGGATCAGGGCACGAGCACATGTGGGTTCTATGTGATGAAATTTATGTGGCTTTTCATGGACAACAACAACTGGAACATTACGGATTCTGAGGTTCGCCAATTTTGTTTAGACGTAAATACACATTTCTAAACACATAGTACGTTTTCACATCTTCTATCCTTCCATTTGTAGAAATTAAAGTTTCCGACGAGTAAATTGCTGCCACATGTTTGCTTTGCCCTCGCTGAACAACTCTGTGGATTCATCTTCCAACATGTCATCTCGTCGAATGGCGCATATCACATTTCAAGAGCTCTAGATGGGCTAGTGGGTTTCCTTGAGGCTGGTGGCACTAGTGACACTGTAGACAGTTGTTTAACAACAAAGGATAAACAGACTTAGAATTAGTGAGCAGAACATAGCTTTCTACGTATCTTGTAGATTGGTTATTTCGATTGATGTCTCGAACATGAATTAAGTGTATCTATTTTGTTAATGTTTATCTATTTGTTTTCTTGAACACTTATCTATTCATGTGTCATGTGTTAAGTTTCTCTAGTTAATATTTTTATCTCTCAAAGTAACAGGTGATCTCCTGGACTGGGTGTAGCATGGATGAGGCCGGTATCGTCGTTGTTGTCCCTGGAATCCACAGGTGAGCATGTGTAACTAAAATTTTCATAGGAGTACGAGTTTAGAGCATTTGAGATGTTGTAGAGCTCAAGCGAATTTTTGTCAAGTCTCCTGAGATGTGTAACACATCTGGTCGCCGCCTTCGTGTGGTTTGACGGGCACGTCTCAGGCTGAAGTTGACTGGCACGCTGAGTCCCAGCAATATCTCCTATGTTCTCTACTCGAGCTTTGGGTTTTATATGTTAGGCCTTGCGAGACTAATTAATTATAAATTAATGATTGCTTTTGGTGGTTAATACTTCAAAAAACACATATATAGGAGCATAGAGGAGTAGGACTTATGTGAATCTTTTTGAGATATTGTATAATAATGAGATAATTTAATGTTTTATAAGTAATTTAGTTTATACTGTCCAGTAAATACAGTAAGTAATTTCCATTTAAGAAGGGTAGAGGAATCAAAACACATGTGGTTATTCGGAATGAACAATCCTGAGAGGGAGGGGAGAGAGAAACTTACGGACATTCCTTAACCCAAGAATTCAAAATAACAAGTTCCTCTTTACCCAGAAAAAAAGAACCACTTAGAATAGCCAAACAGATTATATTTGTCGAGAAATGCAAAATGATATGGAAATGACCCTCATTATCTATTTTGGCCAATTGTATTATTTCCTTGCGTATTCCTATAGGGGGTTTTTGTACATGTGTATTCGGTTTCTCTTTTATCATTTTGTCCAAGATAAAAAGGTCTTCTAATTCCATGAATCTTTCTAGAACTCTTTTCTCTTGAATAGCAGTTAAGAGAGTTTGGGATTGCCTGGTATTCCACCAATTCTTAATCCAAAGTTCCAGACATTTGTTAAAAGAGAAAGAGACTCCCCAAGACAAAAGTACGATAAATACAAGATATAGGAAAGAAGGCAATGCTTTCTTTTTTTTCATTTTTGATCTGTAAATTGAGTTGTTAATGAATCCGCTTTATTCGCTGACTCTATTTCATTCGCTGACGTGTTTCCTTTTCGAGAAGCAGGAGTTCATTGCTCGTAGATTCTTTTGGGGTGCAAAACATGAAAGTAGTATAATTGTGGCCAGGAAAACATATTATAGCGTATTCTCTTCATCTATCTGAACAGGTCGTTATTTAGATTTATGTATATACTATAGTATAGATTGAGTTTTTTTTGAACGGAGTATAGATTGAGTTTTTTTTAGAACAGAGAGAAGTAGTAAATATGAACTGATGATTGAGTTTTAAGCTGAAGAATACTACACTAACCTTTTAGCAATTGATTTATGTGAATATATGAATTGATTTGATTCCTGTGAACTATATGTGAGACATAAATACTGTGAAATGTGTGAATATGTGAATACTTGTGGTGAATATGTGAATACCTGTGAATCTGAGTTTCAGGAAATATATTCTGACGAATTGCATACAGAAATTATTTTTTTTTGCCTCAAGACTATAGGTGCCGGTTTTTTACAAGAACCGACACTTATATTGGACATCTAAGGCGCTCTGGTAGGCTTATAGGTGCCGGTTCCTATTAACAACCGGCACCTATAAAAACATATAGGTGCCGTTTGTTAATAGGAACCGGCACCTTTCAAGATACATAGGTGCCGGTTGAAGAACCGGCACCAATGTCTTTGGTTATTGGTGCCGACCAATAGGTGTCGGGCTCGAAACCGACACCTACTAGCCGTTTCGAACCGACACTAATAGGTATTTCTGTAGTAGTGTGTACGTATGCGACCCAAATGTCAACTGAAGCCCAAACGATCTATAAGTACCCTGAGAGACAGAGAGGAGGCATGGAAATTGTATTGAACCGGCCAAACTACTTCCCCTCTTCTTCCCGTCCTTGCCAATTCGGATCCCCAAACTACCTACTTTAGGGCTTTAGGCACGTAACAGAGAGCCTAGCTAGAATGGGCGCCGATGCTCAAGTTCTGGAGGCGCTGGTCATCACGTTCACGGTGGTCATTGTTGGGCTTGTGGTCATCGTCGGAACTTTCACAGTCCGGCGCTTCATCTCTCCTCGTTTGCTTAGTGTTCTTGCGGCATTTTGGGCGTGGGGTTTGATTGATGTAAAGAGGTTGTACTTCTGGGGCCAGCGCAACGACCGCGACCAAATGTTTTCTCTGATGGAAATACATGTGTACGAGATTTCATCATCTCTGATGCTGCTTCTGCTAATGCTGTTTTATATGAGACCTAATGGTTTGCAAGGTCTGCCATCGGTGGTTTCGGTGAAGCTCTTCCTGCTCGGACTGAGCATCACGGGCAACGGCATGGGTTTGTTCTTCGCCAGTGGCCCACCGGTGATGTCTGTCTTCTTCCCTGGTGACTTGGGTGTCTACTTCATTGCCATCGGCTTGTCAGTGGTCATCGGCGGCTACCGGCTTCCACACCAAGCGGGCCAGGGCCATATGGCTGATCGTCCCCTCGTCGTTTACATTTTGGTGCTCCTGACGGCCACCTATATCACAGGCGATTGGGCGAAGTGAGATATGAATTACAGTATGTACGTCGTGTAGTATATATCACTGTGTGCTAGCTGTTGATCCCTTCTCACAGTAAATATGTAACGTCCAAATTTACGATTCCAAGTCAGAATAATGCATATATCCTCAATATTTTCCATCTGAATTTCTGTAGCTAATATACTCTTGAATGTTTGCAGCTTTGTCAAAAAAAAAGGTTCAATCCTGCTTGTGCACATATCCTGAGATTTTTACGTGCATTTCATGGTTTTCACAACACATTTATTTAAACAACTAATAAATGGACTTTTCAACTTCAAATGAAAAGGTCCATATACTCCATAATCTGAACTTTACAATACCAATATTCATATGGCCTCATAAGGCCGTTTCGCAAAGTGGTTTTTATTTGTTTATGATAAGTGAGTTTTGCTACGTGGCATATGCGTTTTACATGACTAGATAGGAAAGTAAAAACTAAATAATAATAGTTAACGCATTAATACAATTTACCGTTGTGATATTACGTAGACCCCTATTTTTACAACAGAAATCATTTGTGTACACTGTACCATTTCCTTGGATCAAGTAGTCTGGTGCACACGAACTCATAGTTGAAATACCAATTGCGCATACACAAGCGTTGAGTACGAATTATTACAACAATAGGCCCAAAGGTATAGTCTTAGAACAAGGGACCAAACAGTCCGAAATATATCCAAAAGCAGAAATAGATAAGGCAGCGGATTAGAGGCGGCGACAACGCCATTGCCACAGGCAACGACCGTAACTAAGACCTACTGTGCGCCATCGTCATCGGCAACCTCCTAGTAGTAGGCATATGGATCCTCTGAAGCGTCATCTCCGACTTCTGGTTGAGTTGTAAATTGAAAGGTTGAGTACCAACCGCACTCAGCAAACCACCACAACAATAATGCATATGATAGAGGGTATTTCAAGGCAGGGCTTTAGGTTCTTTTGCGTAAAGCAAGTTTTGTAAATCTTTTCACAAGTCTAAGACCTAGCATAAACTGATCAAAGTTTAATACCATAGTTCATTAATCAACGACGGTTCTGTCCATCATCCACTATGATCCCAAGGATGGCTTTCCGCCTTTGGGTCGTCATGGTTTTCTGGAGTCTACCCCTTCTCGCCTCCCGAGAAGTGGATCCACCAGCATAAAAATCATCATGCAATATCTCATCCCAATCAGTTTAAAAATTTAGAGTCTAGCCAAGTGTAATGCACGTCCGGTTCTCAATAACCGCGAGCACGGCTATTCGAATAGATTTGATTTACTCACACTGCAGTGGATGTACACTTTACCTGTACTTCGCGACTACCCAACGCATGAGCCTCATCCCAACACATGAGATGCGTCACGGCAAAGCATTTCAATAACCTCACATTGACAGTACCCGCTCCAGGAATTTGCATCCTCATGCACTCTAGGCGTCACAAGTTTCTAGCAGTGAGAGGAGTTCTGACGCTCCTGGGGAGGAAAGACTTACACATGCATTAAGTTTATAATTAGGTTTAGGTTTACACATGGCAGTCCTACCGGTGGCGACCCCACCGTAGGCCTCCACCTCTTATACACATCAAGAAGACCACTATGCATGGATACTGCTTCCGCTCAGCTATTTATTCCGCTAGGTCTATACCCATTCGAGAAGTACGGTTGTACGGGGTCGTTTCATGCTTAGCTTTATGGCTCGGTCCTTAACTGACCAGGGTCAGCACTTGCTTTTATCGGACACCACCCAAGTCCTTCAGCTGCCCTAGTAAAAAACGGTTGTATAGTTTTATTTTTCCTTTCACAAACCATGTCATCAGTGTCATGTCAATGTGACGCTCATATCTCCACATGCCGCATCTCAACCACCTTCCCAAAGTTAGTTGCCCGTGCATAAAGCGTTTTGATAAATATGAATATGCATGATTCTAAAGTAGCATGGCTAATCATTGTCAAGTATTGACTATAAATACACGATATCGTGGACGACAAGGCTTACATGGATAATCAATATCAAAGGCATGACGTATAGCAAAGTAGCATTCACATATATTCATATAGCATGCAACTTTATTTTAAATCCAAAATAAGTTCACAATTGGTTCAACATGCTCAAGGTTTAGTGATGACTTGCCTTGCTTGAAGTCCTGCAGGTCTTGATCCCCGTTCGGAATCGCAACTCCCTCGGGGTCTAGAATTACATGCGAAAGAATTCATTTGAATTCAATTAGAATTCAAATAAAATCCAATAAAATCCAAAAAACTTCGAGTGCGAGCGTCGAATTTCGTTATCGATTCCAATATTTGCGACATAGTACTAATTCGATTTTAATCCATTTGTCCTAAAATATTTGTGACTTGATGATTAATGTATTTTACCTATTTTAGTTTACGCGATTCCTAATAAATCTGCACTATAATTAGATTTCGATACTAATTAACCCTAATTTCTACCATATTTTAATCATTCGTAAAGTAAATAAATTAATAAATAAATAACTAAATAAATAACCTCAATTTATTTTCTAGGAATTTTCAAAAATAACCTACGATTAATTCTTTGACTATTATATATATATATATAAAAATAAATTTCTCTCCTATTTTCCTAAACTTTCTCTTTTCTTTTATTTTCTTTTCTGCTTTTCCTTTTTCTTTTCCTTTTCTTTTTCTTTCCCTTTTTCTTTTTCTTTCCTTTTTCTTTTTCCCTTTTCTTCTCTCCTCTCTCCCTCTCCTCTCTCTCTGCCTCTCCCTCTCTTTCTTTCTTTTCCTCTCTCTTTTTCTCTCTTCTCCCTCTGCCTCTCCCTCTCTCTGCCTGTAGGTGGCGGCCGACAGAAGGAGGGGGAAAGGGCTTACCAGCAGTAGCGAGGCTGCGACGGAGCAAGGCGGCGGCGCGTGCGGCGGCAGTGAGGTGGCGACTCGGCGGAGGGGGAAAAGGAAAGGGGGAGGGCAGGGAGAAAAGGGGGAAGGGAGTGGAGGTAAGGCGGGGAAGAAGGGTAGGGGTCGGGGGGTTTATAGGGACGGGGAGGGTGTCCGGTGGCCGGCACGGGGGTGGAATGGACGACGCGTGGGGCTCGGCGCGGTGCGGGGTGCGAGGCGGACAGCGATGCGGCAATGGCGACGGCGCACGGCGCGGCAGCGCGCGGAGATGCGACGGGCGGCGACGGGACGGCGTGCGGCGCGGCAGGGGAGGGTGGCAGAGGGGAGGGCGGCGATGGGACGGCGCGCGCGGGGCTCGAGGTGATGCGGACGACGATGGATGGCGATGGCGAGCGGCGCGGTAGCGTGGGGCTCGGCGTGGCAGTAGCAGCGGCAGGGCATTTGGCCGGGCTAACCCGCGCCAAACGCCTGATGCACAATGAACAGTGCCACCAGGGAATTTTTTTGTTTTAGTGTTTTTCTATCTAAAAAATAGATAAATTCGTGATTTAAATTTATAACCCCAACTAAATATTTGAAGGATAATGTTTCGCATTCAAATATAAATTTGCCCAACTTTAAAATTGTTTGAAATTTTCAATATTTATTTAAGTTCCGATTTAATAATTCTAATACTTAGTGGTCGCATATATATATATATATATATATATATATATATATATATATATATATATATATATATATATATTATTTCCTATTTAACAGTATGAATTTATACTATCCAAAATAGGAAACTCGCTTATGATATTGTCACGCCCCAAACTAGCCCCGAACGGAGGCCAGAGTAAGGCGATCCAAATTAACCTGTATACCTGTACCAGTCCCAGGAAACAGTGCTGGTACAACAGGAAGATAGAATATCACAACAGCAGCGGTCTCTTTATTAAGAGTAGAATTACAATCAAGGTTGGAACTGCGGACAGACCCCGAGTTCGCAACGGCAATACAAAAAGGCGGAAGCGGAAAAGCGGAGACTAGCCCTATGCCACAAGCAAAGCCTTGGGGAAAGGCCGAAACCCTACTACAGCTCGTAGTCTACTTGCTCCTGGAAGAACTCCTCTTCAGCAGGATCCATCTCCTCGTCTTCGAGAACTGGGGGGGTTATTTATATAGAGCAAGGGTGAGTACGGGAGTACTCAGCAAGTCAAGAGAAATTAAGTGTTTGATGCAAGCTTCAAGGCAGAGCCAATTATTTTTGCATTCGATTTTAGTTTAAGACTTTCAGAAGAACCAAGTAAGTGCTTCTCAACGACACGGACGAGAAAGTGTGTCTCATCCGACCGGAGCAGTGAAATATAAGGATTGATCTTGTCGGCACGAAAGGCTCCCTCCCAATCGTTTATCGAAATCGGCTGCACCGACAGCCTCAAGTCAAGCCCTATTAAAGACCTCTAAGCATGCCAATAGATAGATCTCGATTTTTGAGGAATTTTGGAAGTTGAACGGAGTCAATCGGACGAACGATTGAGGAGATATGAATTTCCTAAGATTAAATAATTTTTTGTCTAAAGGAAAAGGAATTATTAATTCCCTTGAAAAAGAAAAAGAAAGAGGGACTTGAATTGGACTTTTAGTGAGATGGATTCGGCCCAAGGCTGAATCGGGCGCGGCCAAGTAACTCGGGCTGGCGCGCGGGAGAGAAGGCCCAAGGCCGGGGAAACGCGCGAGCCGAAGGGGGAGCGGACTGGGCCGGAGAGGGGAGGAGGCCGAGTGGGCCGAGGCGGGGCGCAGCCCACGCAGGCGGACGGACCGGTGGACCGAGGTCCACCGCGCGGCGCTAGTGAAGGACTCGCCCGTCAGCGGCTTGGTCCACGCGGACTAGGCGCACGGAGGGAGGGAGGTAGTCGGCGCTCGCGTGGCACCGACGTGGCGGCCACGGAGGCCGACGGGAGGGGGACGAAGGGGGAGGCGCTGGATCGACGGTGGCCGACGGCGGAGGGGCTCGGGACGGCATGGCGCGAGCCCAGCGAAGGGGAAAACACCGGAGCGGAGAGGGGAGAGAGGGAAAGCGAGCCAATGGCTCGGATCGGAGCGAGGAGGCGTGACGACGGCCGGTGACGGCGCGAAGCGGCGGCGGCAACAGCGGCGCGGGGAGAGAGCGGAGGAGAGGGGCGGCGCCCACGGCGGTGCCTGGAGGGGGTCGACGGCTCTACCTAGCGTCCTAGACCGAGAAGAAACGGAGGGAGACGGAGGGGAAAAGGGAGTTACCGTGGGAGGGGAGGCTCGCCGGGGACGAAGGGGAAAGACGGTGCACGGGCGGCACGGCTCGGCTCCGGGCCGAGGGAGAGAGGAAGGAGGCGCCCGGGTCTCCTTCGGGCGTCCTCGGCTACAGCGGCGAACGGCAAGGGCGGAGGCACGGCACGGCACGGTGGTGGCGAGCGGCGGCGGAGAAGATGTTCAACGGCGACACGGGCGCGGCCGAGAGGGAGGAGGAGGATTTAAGGGAGGGCGCAATGCGGTTGTCGGGCACCCCAGGCTAAATACTATGTAAGTTGTTTGAAGTGATAGCGTGAGTTATTTAGTTGGATGGGGTCTAGTAATAATCGAGTAAAACAATAACCATCCAACCTCATCGCCTTACTATCAAGTCAAATAACATACATAGTATAAAACCTGATGCGCCGAGTAAAGAGCATAGGGGATATTGCTGGGACTTTAGCATGCCAGTCAACTTCAGCCTGAGACATGCCCGTCAAACCACACGAAGATGGCGACCAGATGTGTTACACATCTCAGGAGACTTGACGAAAATCGCTAAAGCTCTACGACATCCCAAATGCTCTAAACTCATAACGGTGCAGAACTAGATCCCAGGAAAAGCTCTAGTTCCACACTTTCATCTAAGTGATGAGAATCAGAATAATAAGGAGTAAACACAAATAACTTTACTCTACACTTATGTTTAAGTAAATAGGCCGAACGGCCAGATAATTTCTGATCCGCGGAAGCTTGGCTACCCAAAACCACAAGCATCCGACAAGGAAGAAATCCCTTTTAGATCCGGTCCTAGAAGAAGCAACGATTTTCCCGAATCACTCAGAAGACTAAGCACACAACCTACAAAATGGATATTCCAGTATAACAAGTCAGTACATTAAACAAGTTAATGTACTGGCAAGCTCAGGACAATCCTAACATACTATATGCAAGGCATATAATCGAAGAAAGGCTATATATGTAACTCATTTTAGCGTAAAGCAAATTTTGGTTCACAATTCTTTTCAAAAGAGTTGATGATTCAATTAACCAAAATATTAACATAAACAGTTCATAACGTTTAATATATCAGCATCAAAAACATACTCTTGTTACCCCTACCGGCAACAAGTCATAATCTCATCGTAATAAAACACTTGACTGCCCACCTGGCATCAAGTCACACATTTATTAACAATATAACAAGATCATCATAACTCAACCCAAAATACCATTCCAAATCCATAGTTCATGAAACTTTATTTGAAAACATAAAACAAAATTAAAGTCTATACTCATGACACTTCACCAAGTCGCTCATGACCGTGAGCACGGCTAATCGATTAGTTTTAGAGAACTCTGCAGAGTTTGTACAGCTTTACCCACATGATATGAATCCTCTAGTTTGTTTCGTGTTTGCAAGGCACTACCACACTCTTCATGGTGAATGTGGTCTAGAGGTCATAACGTAGCCTTTACATTACTTAATGCCTAACCTTGCATCAGCGATGGCAAGTGTGAATCCATCCTGGGCATGACCCAGAACCGTTAGGTGGCGGGCCCATGCCTTAACCTAACGCCGTGGCAGCGAACACATCCGTTCCCCCACGAGGCACTATACCATTGAATTGGACAGACTTAGACGCCTAAACTACCCCCTTAATCAGCGGGGTAAATAGGTAGTTCCTATGAATCATCGCTCAGACTAATTCATTCTACTTCGGCCTACCAATATGCAAGGTTAGACCTTAAGCAACTTAATTAGCTAAGGCTACCCCATAATAGCACATGTGGATGTACGATATACTCAAGTTGGTGACACGAAGTTCAGTCCTTATTTAACTCAGGCGAACACTCCCCCTATCGGTGTACAACTACCACCATATGCACACCACTTGTCGCCCAAGTCTAAAATCATTTTACTCACACTTTAGTTCGCAAATACTTAACATTTACATTTTCAAACCAGCATTAAACAAATAATCAAAACCCCATTTACCAAGTCATAATATTTATTGTTTATATAGTCCTAGGCATGGCTAAGCAAATGGCATACATAAAAGCATATGTAGACACTCCCATGAGCGTCTAGGAAGTATTCAACTTCATCCTATGGTTACAAATATAAAGGGTAACAATATATCAAGGTGGATCATGCAGCAATGAGGTCATAGCTATCATTCTCTATGTTTCAAATATTGCTTTTAATCAAATACATATGCAATTTTGCAAACAACATATTTCATCTCCCAAATCATAGGTTTCAATGTGATCAAAGGAGAGGGGAGGAATAAACTTGCCTTGATCTTGAGTAAAGTGAATATCACCTAAATCACTCTTTCACCGTCGATACGAAATATCTATACACATAACACGATATGCATATAAATATCAAATCATGCGAAAGATACCAAAAATGCTCTAAAATGCATGATTTGGTGCACAGTGGTTAGGTCCTGACCTAAGATGGATTTAGGTGAAAGAATTTCTAATTTATCCCTTTTCATTCATGAGTTATGAATTTCATAAATTTGCATTGACAAATAGTAGTAGTTACTAATGTATTGATGTGAATCATTTTTATTATATAATATTGATTAAATTGACCTTACTGGAATGAAGGGGATTGTTTTCTAAGATTAATGCAATCGGTTTCATATTTTTTTTAAAGCTAGAATGAATTTCTTATAGATTTTAGAAATTAACTTGCATATGTGGTGGTCATTTTACAATATAAATTATTAATATTATTTCTGTTACAGAAAGTATGAAGTATTATATTTTTAAATTAAAGTTCATACTTTGGTAATTCTATAGAAATTTGGTTCACTCCAATTGGAGTACAAATGAATTTCCTAAAAATTCTACAAGCTTTATATTAGCTATTTCTTATTTGTAATTTTAGAAATGAATCTCATACTGTGAGCATAAGTTTTTATTCTACCATATTAAAGTTCACAATTTTATGAACCTGCTGGAGTTGGTTTCACCTAAAAATGAGCTATATTTGATTTTATATGAATTTCACAAGTTCTGATTAATTTTTTCTATTGAAAAGATATTGATCTAACCTTTCTCTATTTTATTTCCAAAATATAACTCAATGGGTCCACAGGTCAGTTTCTGTCAATTTGCAGAAAAGTCCCTAGGGTTTCCAGGTATCAACCCGAGCTCCTTTAGCACGTGCTAATACTGTTATCATTAAGAGTCCCCGAGGTTTTCAAATATTGTTAATAAGTCCTGGGTCCACATGCCATCCTAAGGGATCTTACAAATTGGACCTCGCGAGTTTTAAACTTTTACTAAGCCGGTTTCTTAGGCGCTGATTGAATGGGGCCCGCATGTCAGTGTATCAGTGGCTGGGAGAGAAACAGCAGCGGCTCCGGTGAGCTTCTCACCGGCGGCAAGGGCAAGCGGCAGCCGATCTCGGCGGGCGACCAAAAAGGAAATCGGAGAGGAGTTCGCGGCGAAGCCGATGGTGGTACTCTCGCTAGCTGCGGTGGCCGGAATCGACAGCGTCGACGGTAGAAGCGGTGAGGTCTCTCGGGTCGTCGGTGCATGTATGGCTAGCAGCCGATTCTAGCTCAAGTGTTGCATGCATGCGGTTTCTAGAAGCTCTGGGGTACTTACCAAAACGCGTGTAGGATTCGGCAAGGTCCAGACGATGACGGCGATGGAGAAGCTCCCGGGCGGCGGCAGAAAATATCAGGGCAACGGCGGCAGCGTCCTCCGGTCCTTGATCTGCTAGAGTGAGGAGGGGAATAACTTAGTGGTCACCTAAGGATGCTCCACACACGAGGAATTGCTCTGGAGCTCACCGGGGAAGAAGAATTTGGCGATGAAGCCTGGCGGCCGGAGGTAGAGAAGACAAAGCCGATCTCGGGTTTCACAGCATCGTGGACCAATTCCTTCGGTCGGCAGCCTCCTCGGGTCGAGACAAGGACAGTGGCGCAGCGGCTTGGCTTGGCTCGGTCGGGGATGGCCGAGCGGCGATGATGTCCGAATGGCGGCGCTCTGGGCCTCTGTGGGCGCGACCGTGTTCCGGCGTCATCACTGCATGGCACGAGTCGAGGTCAGAGGGTATGAACTCAGCACAACAAGGGGATTAGGGAACGCGAAAGAGAAAGGAGTGACCGTGGCTGGGTGGCGCTGATGCCGGTCGTCGTCTTCGCGGCCGACGATGGAAATGAGAGGAAATCCGGGCTCCGGTGCCCTCCCTTCCTGCTTGGGTCGGCTCAGGGGTGGAATGGGTGAAGCGGCGACGTAGCTGGGAGGTAGTAGAGATGGAGCTCAGCGGTGACACGTCAAGTCCACGCGTCGAACACCCGGCGGCGTCGGTCTCCCGTTCTCTCTTTCTCTCTGGTGGATGGCTTGAGCGGCGGCCGTTTTGCACCGAGGTGGATCTAGCCCGAGTGACTGTCGAGTGGGCCCAGGGCCGATGCAAACTGTGAGCCCCCAGTTTTGTATACCGGGAACCTCATGTGTATTACAATACCATTCCCTGGATCAGTAGATGGTACACACATGGCACAGTTGTATATCTTAAGCTGACATCGTCTTACAGGTCTTACAATATATTAATAATACAAGGGTAGCCCAAATGAAACCCGAATAGACCAAGCATGGTCGACAGCAACACAAAATACCAAAACAACTAAATGAAGTAGCGGAAGCGAAGCAGCGGCGGTCCATCTTATCCCACACGCATCGACTGGTGAACCTAGGTCCCTATTCCACCGTCCTCGGTAACTCCTTGCCAGCATAGCACATGTACAGGTCGACACCAACACCTTTCTAAAAGATGTAAATAAGCAAGAGTGAGTACCAACCATACTCAGCAAGCCACCACTACAGAATGCATATAATGTTCATAGGGGTTCAAGGATGGCTTGGTTTATTTGCATAAAGCTAGTTTTCACAAATTATTTCACAAACCTATCCCACAACAGTTTTAACTGAAAACCACGTTAAGTTGAAGTTATCATTAACCTGCGAGGGTTCATCCACCTTCCCCAAGCCTCGCTTGGTCCGGTTTACCCTCGCATCCAATTTCCACAATTTTAACCACTATGACCTTTTTGCATATCAGGCAAGGTCACACCTTCCACACCCATCATATTTTAAGCAATATTACAAATTGACGAGGCTAGTCAAGAGTAATGCAAGTCCCGGCGCTCATATCCGCGAGCACGGCTATTCGAATAGTTTAGTTTACTCACACTGCAGTGGATGTACGCTTTTAATCCCACACTCCGTGACGCACCCAACACATGAGACTTGTCACGGCCCGGTTTTTCAGTTACCCTCGCATGGCGGCACCCGCTCCAAGGACTATGAATCCCCATTGCACCCCCGGCGCCACATTCCTACCTCGAGCCGGTTGTGAGGGGAGTCCTGGCGCTCCCGAGATTGAAGGTTACATCATACATATATAAAGCTTGACGTCATTAAACCACACACTTCCACATTTCCATACCGATATCCAGAACCTACCATGTCTGGGGTGCCACCCCACGAGAATAACCTAGTCCACCGGGTCTAACCCCACTCAAGAAGTGTGGTCGTACTCGGTTCGTTTCCTGCTTAGCTTCTTGACTCGGTCCTTAACTGACCAGGGTCGACGGCTTACCGTTCCCAGAACCACCCATATTCTATCCGTGCCGCCCCAGTCGGAATCACTTTTGTTTAATTAGGTTTTTGGGTTTTCACAAAGGTTTTCATGCTGTGGGTGGCGCTTATGTCTCCACCCGATCTCTATCAATCACTCCCATCGAGTGATCAGTATAACCACGTCCACATATCCCACATATGGAGTGTATAACGTCTATGTAAGCAGGGCTAAGCAGTGAGTAAATAATCACGCGTAAAGTAATATACTCAGGTCACAAAGGTGTGTAAATACATAAGGATAAACAATATCAAAGGTAAGGCTTTAAGCAAATGTAGGTACGCGTTTTATAATTAGCATGCAATTTTATTTGCAATCAACACATTTATAAAAATAGGATCAACATGTTCGAGGAAGGGGGCGTAGTGACTTGTCTTGCTTTTAGGTTCCTATAACTTCCAACAATCCCGCGTCAGTAGAATTTCCAGATCATCCACTACGCGATCGAAAAGAGAAAAACATCCAAAACCCTATAAAGCAGATAATAACTATTATAAACTAATTGTGCCATTGGATAGATCACATTTTTAGAAAAATTATGGAAGTTGAACAGAGTCAATTGGACTTACGGTTGAGGAGATATGAATTTTGGAAGATTAATGGATTTTCTGGAATGCGAAAATGAATTTATTAAGTTGGAAAGGAATATTCCCAAGAATATTCTTTTGGCTGTGAAGTAAGAGGGAGGCAATGTGGACTTGGTTTTGGGAGGGCTTGGGCTTTAGCCCAGAGATGAGGGAGGTCGGCGGCAGCCCAATGGATGAGTAGGGACGTTGTATAGACTTCTATAAGTGACTTCATGGTCTTGGTCCGAGGAACCAAAGGGAGGTTACATGGACTTGTGGATATAATATCAGGTCGGCAAGCCCAATGAAGTTGAGGGACATGAAGTAGACTTGTAGGGATTTTCATGGGCTTAGCCCGACATCGTGAGGGAGGCCATATAGACTTTCGCAAGTTCTAGGTCAAAGTGGGGCCCGCGGGGAGAGAATAAATGTGGGGCCCACTAGTGGGTCCCACCTCCTTTTCCTTTTCTTTTTTTTTTTCTTCCTTTCCTTCTTCTCTCTCCTTCTTCTCTCTTTCTTTTCTCCTGCTTCCTCTGCTGTTCTTGCCGGGAGGAGAGGAGGGTGCCGAGCGAGAGGGCGCCGGCGGTGGGGCGGCTGGGCGCGGCGCGGCCGGGGGTGGAGCGGCGCCGGCGGCGGCGTGGGCGCGCGGCTAGGAGCGCGCAGGCAACGGCGCGGCTCGGCCCGGGCGGTACGGCGGCTGCGGGCGCGC